>OY754327.1:123564494-123950263 GCA_963573305.1 Pyrrhosoma nymphula
GGAATAGTATTTGCTTCTCCTCTGATTGAGCACTGGTGGCCCTATTCGCGGCGAGACCTAAGAATACCTTAAAATACCTCAATAAAGTAGGCTGGTTTTCCCCCCAGAGCCTTAGTGGCGGTGCTCTATCCTACGCCATTCCCTCTCAGTATATGCGTTAATGTATTGTGCTCCTATTCTTACGCCAAATAATGGAATTTTCTTTTGGAGAGATTAAAATTTTGGCTTGGAAAATTTGGAAAAGTCCTGAAAGTTCATAATCTCTGGTCTGTAGCAACCCTGTTCCTACCTTTCTCTCTCTCATTTCCTTTTCCTATTCCCTCCCCTTTTCGTGTCCGGTGTCCTAACATCTCCCTGCAACACGCACTTGCGATTGCGTAGTGACGATTCGCAAGGTAGTGTGTAGTTAGTACTTATAACTAGAAAACTGAAAATTTACTTTGGTAAATGGTTGCTAAAACATTAATTCATTCATTCACTCGAGCCTTAACCATAAATATGTGAAGCCCCGAGGCACCTCTGTACGTAAACCTGCCTCAACTATAACCCTAGCATGAGCCTCTCACCGCACTCACTCCGAGCCGTCTCCGGCTGCGTAAGAGTCCCGCCCTTTTCGCCTTCCCTTCCACCCAACCCCCCTCTCCCGGCTCTCTTAATCTTTCCCCCTTTCTCACTCATCCCTCCGTGGAAAAGCCATCCCAGTTCTCCTGTCCAAAGGAGTCGTAGACCGTCTCTCCTCCACTTCCCCGCCTCCCTTGTCTCTCCCTCCCTTCCTCTCGCATTCCTCGGTTTCAATTGTCCATTGCGCTCGCCCCATGGAGGATTGTGACGGGAGGGGGAGTTGAGTGAGGGGCTGGAGGCTCTAATTGTCGCCGTGGTGGAGGTGGCTGCGGGGGAGGCCGGGAGGGGTGAGAGTGTAAGTTGGGGTGGTCGGGAGAGGGCTTTGGTCAGTTCCACGGGTGATGGAGGTTGCCGTGGGCGGGTTCTGTTAGGTATGCGGGTAGGGCGGCTCTTTATAGCAGTGGGAGTTCTCCCTCTTTGGGAGAGGAGAAACCAGAGATGCTGAGGAGGAGATGAGAAGCGCGGGGTTTTGTAGACGGGGAAATGGTGGAAGGGTTAGGCTTGGGTGAAGAAAATAAGGGAGACTGAACTAGCGTCGATTAATGGTTGTATTTAAGATTTCTCAGTGAGCATATTTCTACTAACAATAAGTAATAGATGTAGGCTCCATAATAGCTACAACAAAACCGCAGTTTCTTGGTTGAATGTACCCGCAGTCGGTATACCTTCTCTACGAAAAATCCTGTAAAGGCCCAGGAGAGCAAAGATGATTCTCTTTTTCAAGGAAAACGCTATTATTCTGGAAAATTCAGTGAAATATCCTGAAAATCGATTATATTCCTGTGGTGTAATATTTTTAATAATCCATGGTTTTACTGGCGAAGGAAATGAAATAGCTTGAGCGGGTTAAAGGCGCTGTGAGATGTAAAGCCCTGCGTACCCCTGGAGAACTTATCGAGGTATCTTCAAATTGAAGGTGTAGTAGTGGGCAAAGGTTACGACTCATTTTATGAACATCTAACATAATAGTTTCCTATTTAATTTCAGGCAGGTGTTAATATTAGATATGAAGAGACTAAGGCCCGTTTATCATGCCTGGTTAACGTTAACCGCAAGAAGAAGTAGCCTTTTTGCTAGCTTCATGTTAACTGAGAGTTCAGGCTTTGTATATTTAATGAGACTGTTGGTTAGTTAACGTAAACGTTATTGATGGGAGAGCAAAATAGCTTCAGTTTACTTACCGAGAGAATATTTTACCAGAAATTGTGAACCCGGGCGTTATTGTGAGGCAAATAGAAAGTATCCTGAGGGTAAACTTAAAGATGACCCCGGATTGGGGAAGTTAACTTAAGGAGTGTCAACAAACCCACCGATCTGGTGGTAGGATACCAAACGATGATGTGTCAATGGTGTCAATGCTGCGTCCTCATGGACCGATCGATTGTTTAACCTTCGATCAACGAACGCAGTTCTGATGATTAGAGCAGAGTTGAGTGAATGTTTCGAAGGCGGAAGGTGGAAGGTTCGTATCCTCTTTCCTGTGGATTCAAGAGAGGTCGGTTAGAGTCCTCTTCTTTTTTTAATGTGGAGCAGGAGGAGTGACGGTAAGGGAGGAAAGGCGAGGAGAGGAGACCGTCTGTTGAACGAGGGCAAGACGAGGACGAGAGCGGTTTGAAGTTGGCAAGGGCAGTAGAGAGGGAGAGAGGAAGATAAGGTGGTGCGGGGATGGAGAAGGGCCTTGCTGTTGGGGAAATATGAATCCTCTTGCATGCTCTTCGAAGATGGGGAGGAAGGGGGAAAAGGAGCCGGGATAAGGTTGGTTGGAGGGCGGTGCGGGACCCTTTAAGGGGATGTGTTGCGTGCACTGTGGGAAAAAGGAACGATTTCCGTGAAGTTTTGAGGTTTTGTTGGGGAGGGGTGGGCTTCTCCGGTGCGAGTGGTGGGGATGGAGGTCTGGAGGAGGAGGGGGGAGGGACGGGGATGCAAGGGGCCGTGGGAGAGGTTGTGCAAGGAATGGCGATGAATGTGCGATAGACATTTGACGCAAATGAGGGACTAAAGGGAGTGAAAGATATGTGACGAGGATCCCTAGAGGAGGCAAACCTTTTATAAAGAATTACATTATTCCTATTAATGGCTGATGGAACAAAATTATATAATACATGAAACAAACTCCACTTCATAAAACACGCCCTTATTGGTTGTTTTAAAGAAAAGAATTATGACTGAATCTTTTTGGAAACACCTCATGATGAAAACAAAATCTTTGTACACATCCATGCTTATATATTCCCTCAATAGCGATCAGATTTTTCGATACGGCATTTTGACTTACGCTAGTAGACGATATACACAATTGGCTCCTATTCTTTTGCCTATTTTGACCCGATTGTAAAATAAGAGATGATCTACCGGCTAAGGTAGGTTCAGATAGAATAAAGATGCCTACACTATTCTTTTACTTCTATAGGCCACCGAATTCTTAAACGATCTCATTCTTCAGCTTTGCATACGTCCTATCCCTCTTCATCCCATCCATAAAGTCTATTCTCTTTCTTCCCCTTCCCCGCTTACCCTACAGCCTCCCCTTTGTCACGGCCTTCAGGATCCCCTCACCCTTCATTGCCCTTTCCATCCACCTACTCTGCATCCTCTTAATCTCCTCCAATATGTGGCTTGTATGAACACAGTGAAATTTTACGGAAGAAAATTGGGAGAAACATTCGGAGAGTAGTGGATAAAAGATTACCTCTGTTTTTATCCGGGATTGCGTTGAAATAAAGCATGCCCTCATGCATACAAAAAATGAGATCATTGATAAGAAGCATGTACGGAAACTAATGAAGGCATATTCGTTGGTTTTGGCAGATAAAATGTTTATGTACCTGAAAACAGGGTGGGTAGACTTACAGGTGCTTGAATTAATAGTATGATATTATAATTAGGTATAGAAGTTTGCTGTCACTCTGGTATCTCTTTCGCAATTTAGAATATATGAACCATTGGTGTTTGTTGTAAAATGCGCGATGTGTAAGAGGAACACAGTCTTGCCTTCGACTTCAACTTGTTCTGGTAAAAAGGCGTGTTGATATTCGCAGTGTACCTCCATAACAAATTGTTATGGGTACTCTGAAATTATTTCCCCTGACGAGAGGGGCGGTGCTGTGACTGAAGCTGAAAAAGACTTTGGAAAAAATACTTCCGTTACTCGGAGTCCATCCGGAGACTCTTAGATTTACGTGATTTGCTCGTTCTCCACCGCACTAACCTCATCCTTATATGTGGTGGTTGGGGACGATTCATAGGATGAAGAAAAAAGCTCCGGGAGTGTTACCTAATCCATGTCCAGGCGTGGAATATGGAGCCGGGAGTTTTCGGGAAGAGAGGAAAAATACGGGAATGGGGAATGGCAGATGGTGGAGGCAGGTCGGACCGAAGCTGACTGTCGGTGTGGAGGATTGGAGAGTGGGAGGGAGGGGAGTTGAAGTGGAGGCTGTTGCTGCTGCAGGGATGAAGGGGGAGGGGAGGATGAGGAGGAGGCTGGAGATGAAATGAGATGGTAGAGGGGTGGATGTGGGTTTGACAAGGAGAATGAGTGCGAGGGCGTGAAAGGGGGTTGATATATTGGACTAGAAATAAATGAAGGGCGGGACGCCCTCTTCAAACGGGCTGTTGGCGGCGTGAAGGAAAAAAAATGTCGCCCCGAGAAATTCCCTTGGGAAAACGTGGGCGTTTTTTTTTGTCTTCCTTTGGTTTCGGTCTTATTTTTTCATGAAAGCTCGCTTGATTGAATCATCAACGGGTTAACTCAAGATTTTTTTCCGTGCATGAATGCGTAATGGGTACCGGGATTGGAGTGGTATGATTCCTAATGCATGGTCATTTCGTACAGTGGAATGGAAACAAATCCTTACCGTAGCAACGCAACATCAAATAATAACATGGGGCAAGGAATAGGGATTTTCTGACGATTCTTTAACCCATCGAATCATAAGGGCCGGTCTCATCAGCTTGGTATTTCACATTTTTCAAATGTATGTTGTCTTATGCTCCTTCACTTTAAAGTTTTCGAATTCTCCGCTTCATATCCTATGCTAAAAACTAACTACGTACTCTAAGACGAAGTTATTAGCAATAAAATATTCCTGGAGTGAATGAAGAACAGATTTTTGATTTTCGTCACTTTAGGTTTGCATTCTCCCTTTTACTATCAAAGATTCGCTGTGACTTATAATAACGGGATATTTCTTTATATGGGCACATGGACACTCGTAAGATCAATGCACTTTCATTGCCTACCCTGTCTACTTATTTTTTAAATGTTTGATGGATTGAAATATGTTTTCCTTCTTTATACATCTTTAAAAAAATATTTAAAAGACTTGTCTATTTTCCACCCAAAGTAAGTTGTCATATTTTTAATACTAAGGATAAGTATATTTTCATTTGCTGATTGATTATAATTAAAATTTCTTTTATCGATTTCAGGTAAGATATTTGTTTTGCAGCCATCTTCCCTTTTCGCTCGTAATAGCGTGAGTAGACGTTATAATATTATATTTTAAACTATTTGCCGAATATCCATTATCAAGACTGTAATTTTCCATCTTCCACAACACTAATCATTTCTGCAGACATGAATGAAAAGATATTTTTAAGAACAGTTTTGCTAGTATGTGCATTGGATATATTCGTGACTTCCACTAATTATAAGTCACGCCTCAAGTCATCAAGTTTATATGTATATGCCTAAGGTAGTCTTTGTAAATCATTTGTAACAGTGTTCTCTTCATTACTCGACACACCAACGACACTCGAGGTGTAACTCGTAGTAGCATCAAGGTGTAACTTTTCAATATTATTATGAATGCTCAAACGTAATGTTTTTTGTCTGTGAAGGTGTTTAATGTATTATGCTTAGTGCATCACCTTAAAAAATAACATTTAGTTAAAATAAATCTCCTATGATACAATAAAAGCAGTGTCTGATAAATAATGTTAGTAAATTGGTACCTTGTAAAAGTGTGGGTACTGACGCCGTGTCGCCGAAAAGTTTGGAAAGTACTGATCTTGACTCTCCAAGCTCACAGGTCAATTCTTCCGCGTTGCATAATAGTCATAAGATGATGTGGCATTATATTAACGATAGCAGACCTTGATTTTTTTCCACTGACTGGAAATTGTCGCGCCGCCGCCAGACGTGTGTACGTATGCACGTTTGGGATTCCAGACTGCACGCCGAAGGAACTCGGAAGCTCACTAAGCCCCACGATTCGGACCGAGCGAAATTGAGCTCTTTTCAGGTGCCGGAATTTCACGACATACGGGTCGCACGATGCGGGCCTATTCTGTATTTGTGTGTGTTTGTGGGGGAGGGTCGGCGTCGCAAACGACAAACCCAGTCCCGGAGACGAGGTCGTGAGATTTGGGACCCTTTTTTCCCGCGCTTGGGGGCCTACTCCGACGTAACACACGCTTCATTGTTTGCGCGTTCGTGTCCCCCTTGTAGTTAGTGCCACTCACTCGAGGTGCCCCCTCTTCATGTGAAAGGCCCGAATCAAGTGGACGGACCATGGGATATATTTGTCACTTCAGTCACGGTCGTGAAGACCTTTTTTTAACGGAGGGTGAAAGATATGGGCGATATTATATGCTGGCTCGATTAACGCAAATCTGACCTCCCCTAGCAGGAGAAGACCGACGCGAGAGGGGGAGGTTGGGAAACTATTTGGAGGATGGTGCATCTGCTGGGAATGGTTCGTTAAGCCCGCGACCTTTTCATGCATCTTGATCAAGCCTAGTATGCAAATGACGTGATGGGTGGATATGAGAAGTAGTTACCCCCGCCCTACCCCCAGTAATAGAAATCTGATTGGTAAGCGTCGTTTGGATAGCGCTCGCCTGACGTCTGCCATTAATTAGCGGGGTTTGTCACGACCGGAGAAAGATGCAGGTAGCATAGCGTCTTACGATCGTTATATGTCATCGAAGGAAAGGATAGAAGACAGGAGTGAAAGGCAAATTAATTGAGTTATGCCGTTCAAGGAGGTCATGCGATGCCATTTATAATCGTGTTGTCCTGATTTCAAGTTTGTTTTCAACAGCACCTCGTTACGATAGCTCGTAGGGACATGAGAGTAACTAAGGGGGAGGGACTAAGGGTACCGGACCCCCCTAAAAGCAAATTTGTAAATTAATGAACATTATTGAGGGTAACATTAACAAACTTAATTACAAAAATTTACAAGCTAAATATCTTTAAATATTTCAATAGGGGCTACAAAATGTAGTTTTGTTGCTATTTCTTTCAAAAACTTCCCGAACCTCCCAAAAACATTTGGGCGTGACTATTGCGTACCTACAGAATGCTACCTACCGGACGAAAACAGAACCCCCACCGAAATTCGCCTTGATGACCGACAATTGGGAGATCCCGGTCAACTCAAATGATTTTTTCATAGCGAATTTCATCCAGATGGTGTATACGATCACAGAACATTTCGCCGGCTCACATCGTTACATTCATTGTCGTTGGTGTGCGCTGAAGTGTGCTGATGTGTTCCGATCTGCGCGAACTTCAACTTTTGAATGAAAACGGAAATGGTGCGGAAGCGCACTCCAGAGAGACTTTATTTTTAAAAAGTTGAAGTATTTCTAACGCATAGATCTCGTCAGATATTTAAGTGTGTAGTCTGAATGCTTTCATAACTACTATTGAGAAATAAATCAACCACTCACCGCAGTAATGTATACAGGATCGCGGAATAATCTTCGCTTATGAAGGCGTTTTCAGCGTGCGGCGTGTCAATAATTAGTCAAGTTAAAGACTTATGTATGCATATTTAGTTAATTAATGATAATTTAAGTCATGTAAAATAATATTTTTGCGCTTTTTATATTATGTATAATATTTACTTCATGCTTCTGACAGTTGATTACATTTAAAAATAAAATGTGAACATGGTCTTTATTATGACTAGCGTAAAATCTCGCTCAAATGACCATAAACGCCCTTTCAACATTTTTATGTATGTTTCAGTGAATATTAATAAGTTTTTATTTAATTTTTTTCATAAACAAGTATTTTACTTCACTGGAATTTTAACGAAATGGTATTATTTCGTGGTATGGTAAAATTCGTGGGCCTCAATGAAAGATTCATACTTCGGTCGAGTATAAAATAATATATTTCTAAGTTGGCCACAGAAGCCTGGTCGATGGCGCCCTTAACTGGCGACCCAACAGTCGCGGATTTGAATCCCTCCTCGGGAATGGATGCTGTGTAGATCTTACGATTAAGGTCTTGGGTTAGGCGTTGTCATGTAACTTAACAGTTTGAGCGCCTAAAACTCAAATATTCGTTTTTGGTTTTTGGGATTTAGTTTGATTGCCTATATCTGGTCACCAACCGCAGAACTTAGCATGCTCACTTGACCTTACCTTAAAATAAGCTTTTGTGATTTATCTGACCAGTTATTTCGTGACATTTTGGATGTTGTCGCTGAAAATACTCTCAGCGAGTGCTAAGAAATCTCTGGTCTCATCGTTTCATTGAAAATATACGTCATAAACCGCACGTGAGCGGTCTAACTTGTGTCTCCTTAGCTCAGAGATGCCTTCGTCTAGTCATAAACAACCATTTCAAATTTTCGGGTTGTCATTTTACAACAGTCACGGCTAATTATAACAGCGCACATAACAATCTGGCGCATCTCTCACGCCATGACTTGGACTTAACTGTGATATTTTCCATCCCTCCCCGTTTTGTGAGGAACCATGGTTTCCATCCACGTTCTCAGACAAGCGCTCAACCCTGCCACCTTCTCTATTTCTCAAGTCCAAATCCCTTTTGGGGGATGCAAGGCGTCCGTCATAATCTTGGGCGAGTGGTTCGAAGAAAGCGGAGGCTGTGAAGAGGGGACGGGAGCCCTTTCGAGGGGGAGAGGTCGGGATGAAGGGCGCGCGACACATGGCCGCAGATAAGGGGACTGGGGTAGAGTTGACGAAAAGATTGAGCATCAGAATGCGGAATCTTTTTGTCGTCGTACCCGGCTTCAGTAGGTTCTCGCAGATTTAAGTTCGTCCCGGGTTTATTTTACCCCTGTGTGGTGTGGTGCCTGGAGTAATCGCTTCCCAACTCGAGGGATCGGATTCGACTCCCTGGAGTGGTGGAGATTTTTTTCCTGAAAAATCCCAATGCTCAGTTGAGCGATAATTGGGGAACTCATCAAGTGTGCTCTTTTCTTTGGACAAAAATTTCCCAAATTGTGGACGCATTGGCGCTTATTGTAAACATCACGATAATAACGACGTCGGGTTTCTCTTCACGCTTAATCTCATTCCAGAAGTAATTCTAACTCTACCTTCCTATCCTCCTACCCGTTTTGGCCACGGATCTTGGTCGACTTTCTAAAAAAAACCGACCAGTCTTTTAACCCGTACACTTCCTATCCTTCTTGAAGTTCGGTTCCCTAAAATGCAACATAGTTTTCCAAGATTTTTTATTTCTTCAAATAGATATCTGTATAATTAATTTAAAAGTTCGACATCATTATTTGGTGTATTGCCAGGTAGGTTTTTTTGGAAATTTCCTATCTGAAATTCCCCATTTTGAAATTTCCAACACAGAAATATAGCATATATGCACACCAGAAAGTTCCTCTAAAGTGCCTCTTACGATCTTCCTCCTTTTTATGTCATCCAAAATTCCCACTTCCCTAAGATTGTACATCAGAACGCATGCCGAGCCGAAGAACGAAATAATTCTAGGAGACCAGGACCTGCTGTCGTAAAACACAGTAGATGAAAGTATAGATTTTTCTTCGTGCCTACCTACCCTTTTTAACCGGTAGATCACCCCTAATAATAGTAATAAAAAAGGTAAAGAAAAATCCTCAGGGGACCCTCTACAGCTCAGGGATACTCTTGGAAAGATGAGTGGGATCAGGATGTCTGGCATAGGACTCTCAATTCGGAGGATCTGAAGGAAGGGTTTAAGCCTTCGGAAGAAGGAGGGGATATGTACGGGTGGTACTACTTCCTCCCATGACAGGAGGTGAGAGGATAAAGTGGAGTCGTGGTGGTATATGTCAGACGGGGAACGCGGCTGTGAAGAGGGCTAGAATTCTGGATGGCGTGTTTCTCTCCGCGGCAATGGGATTAACCAGTGTTGGCCTCTCGGTTTTTTTACCGGTGAAGATCCGAAGGAGAAGGAGGAAGTTGAAATGGAATGAGCCGGGAAGATTGGAACCTTCTTTATGTTTCGCAGTGAGGGAAGCAGTGAGAGAGAGAGCGGTCGCGAGAGAGGTGGATAGAGATGGGGAATGTTGAAGGAGCATTTTTTCCCTCGAGGATGAGGGTGAGGAGACAATGGGGCACGCTGTCTTGGAAGACGTTGAAAGGAGTGCAGGGTGGACGTTGGAGATGAAACGAGGGGGATCTTTTCTGCGATCGCGGGAGTTGAAAGGGGTGGACGTTGAGAAAGGGTGGGTCGCGTTGAGAGGTGCGCCCCTGTATGTCCCCTGCATGTATTTGATGGGGCGGACGGCCGTGAACTTGCTGTGGCATTCGGAGGCTCCCTTTTGTGGGCGTCAACCGTCGTACTCAAAACTAACGTATTAGGCGGCGTGTTTTTTCATTCGCGGGATACCATCAGGAGAGTTAGGATGCGGAAATTCGCGAACGTTCGTTGAATACGACGGGCCTTCGTCTGAGAGGAGATGGGCGTGTTCGAGGGTTGATGGAGGGGTGCGGGTCGGTGAAGTGGCTAGGATACTGGTTTCTCATCCTGAGGACCCGGGTTCCGGCACTGGCGGAGATTTTTCAGCGGAATCCCAATTCGTACCTGCATGCTACATGGAGAGCACGTAATGCGTAATACTACTTCCATCGGATGGGACGTAAAGCTGTGGACCCCTTGACCCATATCATTAAGACTAGGCTGATGCCGACGCTGGGTTTCTCTCAACCTTTCCGCAAGTCCCCAAATAATGCTTCCCACATTGTCTTCGATGGCGGAAAAGGTCTTCGCTCTAGGAAGCCTTCCCCAAATAACCAACCAACCAAGAAACGTAATGGAAAGGGTCTTGGAATAGGCGACAGGTGAAGTGGAACCAATCTGTAAAGACTGGAAGATCTCAGGTTTGATGTGTAGATTGCCATGAGGTCCAGAGGGATGGTTTAGTGATCATTAGGGAGGTTGCTGCTGTCAAAGCATCAGCTTAGTCTCGGAATTCGTTCCCTTTCAAGTTTTTGTCGTATATGATGAGATTTTTAATTATTCATTACCTATAAAGTTTATTTAGAGAGAATTGACTGGATTGCGCTACAGTCATGGTTTTGATACCAGATCCTTTTTAAAAGTAGTTATTGCATCGATGATCGGCTAATGGGCAACCGAGGAATTTGCCCATTTTCAATTTAACCATTTCTGATTAAACCATTTCTGATCGGGTGATTCCTGTTGGAATCGTTAACTTACTTGGATTCCATGCAAAAAATTAGGTCAGTCGTCATAGTACGTGCCTACATGAGGGTTAACATCTCATTTCGTGAACACAATCTTCGCTGTAAACTTTATAAAAAATGCTAGGTAAGCTACAGCAATGTCTCTGTTGACTAGATTATTTGTGTGTGCATGAGAGTAGTATTCCGATGGCTCCTTTCGTTAGACACAAAGAGCCTCCGTTGCAAAGGCTGTAGAAGGAGAGGGCTCACCACGTACTCATGCCAATGGAGTGGGAAATTTACTGATATTTGTCTAATGGAAATTATTTGTAACAAATAACCATTTAGCCATCCAAAAATAGGAATCAGTGTAAACAGTTTTGGACTGCATACAGTTTCCTGTTCGTAAAGATTGATAATGCCTCGAATAATTAATGGTAGACGAGAAAGAATATAGATAACCTGAAGAAGTCTAGCATGTTTATAATATTACGATTCGGTGTATACAACGTGTAATTTATTTTTTATTCAGTGCTTTTTGATTTTTTAATCTATGGGTGATAAAAAATAGATCTTATCTATTTTGCATATCCTCTCATGCGCTTGGGAAGCCAAAGGAGCACCAAAAGGTATTATTTAGACTTAAGCACACGGTAATTATTGAAATTCATCAAAGGTTTTACCGACAAAATGGAGACTATTCTTCGCAGGATTAATAGAGGGAAAGATTTTCCCTTCGGGGTTAAAATATAACTGAGTAGTATAACAGTGGCATTTTCCCACAGTTTATGAATTCTCTGCTCTCGCTCGCGGTGCTAAGATATCAATCTTTTTTCCGGCTCTTTAGACTTTCATTTTGCCCTCCGACCTCTTGTGGAGTCTCGCAGCCGTTTCTTCACCCGTGCTTCCTCTCTTGAAAAAAATGCAAGAGATATGCATGGTAGGAGTGGGGAGGAGGAGGAGAATATTGAATCTTTCCAACCATCGAATATGATGGGTTCGGTGAGGAAGGAAGGAATGGAGGGAGGGAGAGTGGATTTGGGGGGAGGGAAGGAAAGAGAGAGACGGTTGGGGGAAATCGTATATCTCACTTCCGCCGACTTCGATCTCTCCGTGGCCCTTCGAAGAGCTGCTCCCGGAGAATCTGAAGCCAACCGTTAGGACGAGGCCCCGTGGAATCATATCACATGTGTGAGGCAACACACGTACGTACCCAAACGCATGTAATTCCCACGGCAAAATCGTATCCTTCGACCCCTTTTGGTTCTGAGACTTGTGTGGCGGAGGGATTTCGTGAAGGGGGTGTTGTCTTTAGCGAGGTCTGAGGTGTCGGGGATCTTGGGGGGTCGTGGGGGAAACGGTCCCCTTAGACCCTGAAGCGATCTTGGAAAAGATGGGTCGGGCAGCGCGGAGAAGAAGAAAAGGGTTCTTCCGCTGGATGTGTGGGAAAGAGCGCAAGGGGTTGGATGCAAAGGGAAGAGGATGTGAGGGTTTTCCTTTCTTTGGCTCCTTCGGTGGCTGTGGATTTCGGAAAAAAGTACGTATTCGTGAGCTGTGAGAAAGATCGTTTTTCTCTTCGGGGATGTGTCAAGAAATCCGATCATTCGCATTTTACATCAAGGACAATGTCCATGTGAGTTTTGAGCATGTGGAAGCTCTTTGTGGGTTTCTGTTTGCTTGCCAACATTGACACATTTTCACTATTATTTTACGATGGGCCATTTTTTCGATCTCAAAGTCTTTATACGAATTGCTTGTTGTAAACCACACCTTCCCTTTACCGCTTTTGTATCTGGGAGAGACTTCTATGCTCGACTGAAGTCCCACGTTCATTTGACAATCACTGATTCAATCTAATCATAACTAGAAAATCTGGCTCTTGAAAATGGTGTTAATAATAATATATTCTCTGCTGCCTATATTCTCTTACGAGTGTTTATTGCTAGTATTCTGACGGTGGTGTTGTTTCTTGACGCAAAAGAATAGTTTCCTACTCAACGATTGAATTAGACTTAGGAGTTATGAAAAACGAAAGTAATCAATATTCTTATTCTTAGGTAGCACTACCTTAAAATCGTTCTGATGACTCAAAGAGGGTAAATTGGCTAAAACTGAGCAAGGGATACCTCGGGCCTATAATACCGATCCGATGCCGATTACAGTGCTGTAATCGGCACTTTTATTTTTATCATTTTATTTATTTTCCATTACCGCGGAAAACAGTTCCTAGAGCCTTTTACATCGAGGTGTTTAACAATTAACGACAGACGAACGTACACAACCCTGTGTGGTGAAAAATTCATCCAGGCGGGACTCGAACCCGCGACACCAGAGTACGCAGGCGAGGACTTCACCCCTTCGCCCCCGGGTCCGGCGGGTTAATGGCTTTACCAGCTCAATTGATACACCCTGAGGGTTGTTCTATTAGGAAATTCCTCGAGGTAATGAGACTCAACCATGCAATAGCCACGATTCTTACCTTGTCCGACGTCAAAACATTCGACTAGCCCCGGCTCCACTAGCGATGCATTGCACGGATAGCGCGTGCCCCCTCTATTACATACATGCTCGATCATTCTCTCCCTACAACTGTTGTCTATTGAATTTCGGCGGTCCTAATCGATATGAACAATCGAGACGACGCGGGGTCGTGCCTGCGCAACTCTCCGCACGCGACCCCACTTATATCCACCACATCCATCGCTTCCATCTCCCCCTTTGGAGCCCTCTCGAGTTAACGAGGCGACATCCGGGTAATCAGCAAGCCGTCTGCGATCCATCAATCCCTCCTTGGTATAAGTATCCGCAGCTTACGCCCCTTTTCCCGGGAATTAGAGGGGACGTAAGGGATAGGACCCCCCGCCACGCCACGCGGCGTTCAACGGCAGAATGGAGGCCGAGGAAGGAAAATGGTTACTGTTTCTCTCGCCCTCGCACACGTCCCTGACGTTAAAGCCGTCATCCTGTACGTTCTCCTTATGCACACACCCCATTCACTCCCTTTGGTCGACAAGGATACATGCGCTATGTTTCTCACCCTTGGCTGAGTGTGTGGATGTCTGCCGAAGGGCCATGTCACGTCAGTGAGGGAGTAGTAATTGGCCCTGTCATTCATGGCGGAGTTGCGGGAAACTCAGTGGGGATGATGGGTAGGGGAATAAGAGGTATCCTCCGGACTAACTCTCCGATGTCTATCTCGAAACACTGCCCGGGCTATCGGCCGTGACCCTTCCATTCACGTTATGTGTGGGTTGTGAGCGTAGAGAGACGAGTTGGATGAATGAAAGAGCTGTAATTTATTTCCCGGGATAAAAAGGTTTTTTCAAGACATTTACTATCGCAGAAATACTGCTTTGCTAGCATAAAAGGTAAATTAAGCGTATGTCACGTAGTTTGCGTATAGTACCTATTAAAAGTCGATGTTAGCCCATTAATGGCAGGTATTCCGTATTCTGCGCATACCTCTGAAGTCATTTCAGTTCATTACCAATACCTACCCAATGTGCCGAATTCAGTGCCAGAAAAATCATGAACAACTTGCAAAAAATATTTTTTCTGTAACATCCATTAGTTAATGCTAAGGATGAAAACGTTGTTTCTCATTGTTGTAAATTTTGCTCCATAAAGGGTTATTATCATCAATTGGGCGTTTTGTGGGTGGAGGGTTAAGACGACAATGAGAAGAGGTCGTCATAAGTGTTTTCTTAGTAGTATTTCAATAAGTTGATACCTATCTTATCGAATCAGAAATTTTGGCATTCGGCCGTTGTAATAAGGCCGTTGTAATAATATGAATGATGGACCAATGCCCTTGAAGGAAATGGAGGAACTGTGGTTGCAATTTGGAGGTACTTGCCAAACTTCAGTTATGCACGTACCTATCACATGAGTCCCAAAAATCCGCGAGTTAACGAAGTCATTAGATTACTTGTTTTTATTTTAATATGTTCAACCTAATATCTGAATAAATTCACGTAAGAAATCGGATGTATATGCATGACAGCAAAAACGTTCGTTCCTTCCTCCTAGGGAATTATGTTGGGCCAAAACACGCATCGGAAACGCTTTTTATCGGGAGTGGAGTGAACAATCTGGGCGTAAAAACGCTATGCTTTCAAATCTGGAATTGAAGTTAGGGAATGATGCTTTTATTTAATCTTATTAAGATGGTTTTTATGTTTCACAGGTGGGCAGTAATGACAATATATTTTACGATGAATGCGAAGTCGGGAACGATTTTTATCGGCTCACAATGATAAGCAATAATTAGATGCTATGTTATATTCATACGGGCGAGATTGGAGTGACGAAGGCTTTCGCTGCGTCTCGTTGTATCTGGTTCCATCTTCTGGTTCAGCTTCGTAGGTCAGCGTTTCGTTGATAACGTTTCTCCCCAGTTACAGGCGGCGTCTTCAAGAAGACGCCTCCAGTAATGGGGAAGAAGACGCTTCCTGAATGACTTCGAAGGCGTTGTCAACGAAACACTTACCTACGCAGCTAATCTGGGAGATGAAACCAGACACTCATAGGCACGATTTTTACTATGTCTGGTTAAGCATTTTCTCGATTGAATGTGCCATAGGGTAACGATCACCCTTAGATGAAGTTTACGTCAGCCAACTGGCAGTCTAATTTACTATAATAAATCCAAAATATCTGTTAACCTCGTATAAATGTAAAGACTTATTGTTTAACATTAACAAGGCATTATAAAACCGAGCCATAGAGTGTCAATGTGGCGGAAACTAGCTGTCTCAGATGGTAGTTACATTAAAAGGCAGCTCTAGGAACCCATCATTCAATTCGAACCCCCAAGGAAATTTGTAATTATTCGTTGATTGGAAATTATCCGTGAGATTTGATTCTTTCACTCCGCGATCTCTCTTCGGCACTAATGGAGAGTTTTCACGACCATGAAGATATTGACGTCCCATGTTACAGCCATGTCTTCCTTTTTGGGGGAGGGGTAGTAGTTAGGGGAGGTTCTCCTCTCCTCCCTCCCCCCCCCCCGCCCCTTATTCTCCTCCCCTCTCCCCATGCTCCCTCGAACAGAACAATTGCGTGCAATCTTCCGCGTTTCCCCCCACCCCACCCCCATCATACCTCTCTTCCAACCTGAGGCCCTCCTGGCTCCCGTGTTATTTACCTCGATAGCCTCTCTTTCTTTCTTCTTTTTTTTCTAACATCCGGAAGGAGTTCTTCGTTGATTTGATTGCTCTGTTGGTTTTTCAGCAATTCCATTTGCATGGAAATCCTGCTTCGATCGTTGTAATTACGACCCGGCACTATTCCTGTGTTGATTTACCGTTGTTCAACACGAATTTCTCCATCTCAGCATCTTTTCTCTGGCTTTCCTCCCCCCTTGACCTTCTCTAGCAAAGTTCTTTCTCTCTCATCTTCTCGGAGGCTTCGGAGGTTGAGACATCATTGCGATTGTTATTTCTCCTGGAATTGCAGCGATTAAATTATGCGGATCTTCCTCGTAGAGAAGGAACTTATGCTGATTGGAGAGTCTTCGTTTTTAAATAGCGTGTTGAAAAAATTCTTTTTTTTCTGGCTATACGCTGTAGTTTTCTTATTCATTGATGTCGTAATGTAATCAATCTATGGGAACATCACGACCGAAACTGTTAAATTTATTTTTGTAATGTAATAGTTAGTATTGTTTGTTTTACTAGTCTTATGATTACAGTTCATATGCACAGCCATTCAACTTTAGATGAAAGAAGAGAATAGATGGAACCATGCTGTACGATAGCAGAGGGGAATATTGAAGCCATTAAAATGCGCAATCGACCATATTGAATGGATCAGTATTACAATTACAAACACGAAAAATATAGTTCTCAGTTGCGGAATATTCGTGGTAGGTACCGTTTTAATGGATCTGAGAAAGTAGAAAATGGAAACTTTCCTAATAAATGCAGTGAATTATTCATAAAACTTATGGACAAATTGCGCACATTGACCATGTAAAGAGGATCATTTTTTGCATGAGAAAACAAGATTCACTTTCGTGCGCTAAGGCGTCATTTACTCTTATATTTAATCTATGCATTTAATGAGTGGATGGGAGCTAAGGCCGTCATCTTGAGAGTTTTGGATACGTCAATGTTGGGCGACTCAGACACTCTCTCACGAGGTGAATGTTGAATCTTGATTCCGCATCGAAACAACTCTGGCGCATTTCACAGTTCGTTGCTTTTATTCAGTTCAGAAGTATTCTGTCAGGAAAGCAGTCAAGTGACTTTCAGTAGGTGATATTATTTCGTTTATAGCTGCTGTATATCGCGTTGTACTTTGGGCCGTATACATAGAGCGCTGAATATCCTCAGTGACTTTCATTACCAAACGTGCCATGCGCAGCGTATAATTGTTATGTTTGCCTAATGAACCGAGGTTAACCACTTTGAGATGTGATAACTCTGCGTCGGAATATGTGTGGAAGGGTTCTATTTTTCAAGATAATATTTGCTTGAGAGTTCAGTTAGTGTCGTGACCGTAAATAAAAGTTTACCCATATTTAATAGTATAAAAACCCACCATGGAATTTATAAATTGGTGCTCATTCTGTAATTTTTGTGTCGCATGGGCTGCTGCCAAATGATCAATGGTCATTTTATCGGTTCTTCACTTTAATCACTTGATAAAATTCTCTGTACTCTATGTCACGAGAAAAAATTCAGCGTAAGAAGTATACCATATCTGTTTTTCAACAGATGGACTTATCCTGTCAGTCGACTGTTATATTTACCTCAGCCTTTCATCTCATTTCCCTCGATTGATTGATCGTGTAGATTCAAGCTGGCGATCATCTTGCCATCCGTCTCTTTGTCCTTTTATTCCTCATTTTATCCTCCCAAGTTCACGCATTGGTTGACGGAAATGAAATGTCAGACCCAGTCGCAAGGCTCGCGCGAGATTGGTGGAATGGAAATGTTGCTGAATCTCTTTCTCCTGTGGGTAGCTTAAGGGAGTGAGTTCAACGCCTCTTTGATGTAGAGGGGAGGTAGATGTCGTTTTGACGCATGAAAGTGAAGCCTGGTGCGAAGGTTTTCCGTGCGTGTAGAGCGTGAAGGTTGCAATTGAAGACCAATCGCAGACCAGCAGTACTTTTAGCCCTCTACTACATTAGGTGACTAGCAGAGCAACTTAGCAGAGAAGCTAGCAGACTCGTTCGTTGATGGGCATTGGAGCAAATAGGAGCTATTAACTAGGCAGCGAGCAGAGCAGCTAAATAATCAGCCCCCCAGCCGACAAAATCATTCACCTCTCCCCGCGACTGAGTAGAGGCTAGACGCGTAGCTTTTAGCAGAGCAGCTCGGTTGTTGGGCATTGCTTTATATCTACCTCTACAAAATTCCTTGCAAGCCACCTCAAGGGTGTGTGGCAGGGGATGAGTAGTTACCAATATGCATTAAGCTATACCCTATTAAAGTTTACTAGTGTAACCCTACTAGTACCCTACTAGTGTAACAACAACTGTTGATGCATTAGCATAAATCGCTAATGCTTGCTTTACATGGAACCTATCACATTAGGATGGATAATTGCGCTGCTAGCCGCCATTACCGCTGCTTTCGCACTTCAACTTGGTACTATGTAGTTCCGTATATGACTTATTTTATATAATTAAGTAGTTCGAAAAAGGGGCCCTCCACGTACAAAAGCAGTTAAAAAATAAACCATCTTTCGCCCACAGTTAATCAAATAAGAGTGTGGTAAAATTCCAATTTCTTCCTTGCTGCCATAATCGGATGAATATAACATTTTCTGGCTCTTCGCCTTCGTTTTTTTATAAGTAGAACTAAAGACAACAGGTCAACGCTCGACGGCATCTTATCCACTGAGTATTTAGCAGTTCGTCTATGCGCTAAGAAGGTGGCTAAAACTTGTCACGTGATCCATTAACCATCTCTCGAAACAGCTGAGCTGCCTGCTGCAGTGATAACTGCTCGTCACTTTTTACTCTAGCAACTAGCAGCGCAGCAGCAGCATAGCATGAGCTGCCCTGCTAGTCGCCTAATGTAATAGGGACCTTAGAATTCAGCTTTCACACGAAGGTGCGGCCTGTTTTATTTGCGAAAAATTATTCACCTAACATGGCCTTTGCGCGCTATTTATCCATAAATTTTATGTGTAATTCGGTGCTTTTTCGGAGTTTATTATTGCTTATCATTGTTTTAGGTAAATCATTACAGTATTGCGAAAATCCCGCTGCTACGCGAGCTCTTATCAATGTCATACCTACCCATTTTTCTTCCAGTAATCGAATCCCAAGTTTATTTATTTTCCCAAGCAACCACTTAGTAAGCAAAACACAAGCGAGATAAATCAAACTACTTACATGCGTCAATAATGTTTTTCAGGTTTATCACTACTTGTCTTTCTCACTGTTCAATCATAACGTGTGGTTTCATCTATTCTCCTCTTTAATAAATCGAGCAAAGCATTGCGAGACGTCGACACGTGTGAAGGTGTCCGAGTGATGCCCCTTATCAAGCGTCGATCGGGAAGAAGGGGTTGTTTGCCTTAGGAAAAGAATCGTGCGAGTGTGAGAGGGAAAGATCCGTGAAATGTACGTGTGGTGATGTGAGAAGAGACCTTTCTGGATGTGGACGTTTTTTATTATTTTTTCGTTTTGTCGAGGTGTGTTCCCTCATCAGCTGCTGTTCCTCAATTCGGGCTTTCCGTCATCCCTAAAGGGGTGTGAATCTCTCTGCCTGTCGTGGTTCTGCCTTCAAAATCTTAGATCCCCCCACACATCTCACTGATCGTCCTTTACCTGTGCGTGGTTTTCGTGAGGCTTCCTCCCCGTTTGAAAACCTCTCATTCACTTCTACAGCCATCGTTCTCTCAATCAGGAATGGCTCATTTAATTTGTCTGTTTATGCTACTCTGCAAGTTCGCGAGATGCTGGTCATTGACGTGAAATTTCCGACATAATTTAATATATTCTTACATAATTTCCGACTTTTCGTCTGTGCTTTCATACGTACTCTAGTCTATGCATGGATTTTAGGGGATATTATTTAACGAGGATAGTAATTTTATACACATCGGATAATGTTAATGGAGGAGGTTTTCGTAGGGTGTATTAAATAATTTTTCGTTGTACATCTGGATACAGATCAAATAAAAAATCAATTCTAAACTAAATCATGACCATTGTCAGAATGGCTTTCATAATTTTTATTTGATATTTTATTTGCTCTTCATCCAGATGTTTAATTGACAGAAATTCAATCCACCCTAAGGAAATTATTCTTCTCAATGACCCAAATACCTCAGCTGTCGGTCATCTTCCCAAGTTATCAACCCTCGAATCAATCGTTTCGATTGCAGGATAAATGCAATTACCTTAATATTCTCTGTCGGCGATGATGGTGGTTAATATCCGGTGAAGAATAGCCAACGAAAGTACAAAATAAAATTCAGATCACATGGTCGTTCCTGTTACTTGTTTTGAGGATTTTTCCTGCCTAAATTCAGCTGTCTATAAACTCATTATTCCATCTAACTGCATGTCTTCGAAAGATAGAAGACTGGAGGACTAGGAGGAAGAAGGAGGCCGCATGTTTCGGATGGGTGGTTTCTTCCTTCTTTTTTCATTCCAAAAATGATAGTTTCACGGGTCATAAACACTAAAGGGAAAAATCGCGTCGTTCCTTCTCTTCCATCCGCCTCTCCTCCGCGCACACCTACTCTGCATTTTTTGTCTTCCTCGCCCGAAAGATAAGAGGAACGGAAGATTGGACTACGCCCATGGGGTCACGCACGTTGAAAGTTGGAAGAGCGAGAGAGAGAGCGGAAAGCTAGGCTGTGGGGTGTCCGAAGAAGACGCGGAAACGGGCCTAGCCCCTCCTTATTCGTTTCATCACTTCGGTGTGCCTTCCCTCACCCTGCCAGCCCTGCGTTTCTGTCCTCGAAAAGATGGAATAGATGGACTTAAGGAAAGGTTGGGTTCCCTCAAGAGCCTTTGGTGCATGTTCTCTGAAACTAGAAACTGAGAGATCGCGTCTTTTTTTGCAGGCTATGCTTTTCTTTGCTCTTCATTTTTAATAATTTGAGCTTAAGTGCTCTTGAACAATGCCGATAACACAGAGGGTATAAATAATGAAGGGTCACTACGAATAATCGGAGTAACATCTTGCATGTAGGAAACCTTGAGAAAAATAAAATGTAAATCGTTTGAACTCACATACCTATAGTATATAACGTCCAGGAAGAATTTATCTGTGGGAACCAATTGCAGTGTTGGACCCAGAATAAACTGCATGCGTTATTTGGTGATAGAAGCCTTTCGTGCGTAGAATAGAGGAGAATGCCGCCAGATTGAGATCGGTGGAAAACTTCCGGCAACCAGCCTTTGGGGTGAATTCCAAAGAAGATGATAATTTTTTTCTTAGAGAGAAGTCCCGGAAAGCCTCTTGGTTCCTTTTTCTATCCCTGACAATGCTGATCTATACCCATTAATTACTTATAATAATATGGAGGTATACCTTAGAAGAAGTGGGATAGGAATGGATTTTATCTTTGCGTTGAAATTATTTGTTTTAAAGTTGCATAATGTATTAATTGAAAAGCATAACAGTTTATATTTTTACAATGATTAATTTGCTCTTTTTCGTGTACATTAAATTAATCTGTGGGAGAAGATAGGGCTTTCCCTGGTATTTCTTAAGAAGCACTGAGTCTTTTTTGCATCTCATTGCTTAAAGTTTCTCCGTGTATAAAGTTTGCATTTTAGTGATGAGACGTAAAACATCCTATTAATAAAAATGGAGCTCTCGTATTGAGACGAAGGGAATTAAATTTAAATTATATAGTCACTGAGTGTTTGAAGCGTGGTGCATGAAATACGTCTTGGTGAAACTACCTTCATTTTAGATTCTTACTTTGCCTATGGCGCTACCCACTCATTGAACCGTGACTCCTCATTCTGGGCTGTTGCCGTCGATGAGTGGGAAATGCACGTCATCACTGCCTGACTGGCTTTTCAATCCGGCGTCATTCATGCGTGTTCGTTGGCCTATCAAGTCGTGAATATATTGTGGTTGCCCATCTATTTTTATATAGAGTGGACCGGAAGGAAAACTTGTTTTAGCAACATTAACTACCTCGAGGATTTTATGGGTGCTATTTTCTTGACAGTTCTTTCAAAATAAACGTTTGAACTCTGTTGTATTAGCGAGCAATTATTTTTTTTTGTTTTGGTCAGTGCGCCTCAACATTCACTCGAGATTTATTGTGCTCATTATTTTTGTTTTCAATCTTCTTATTTGGAATATGAGTGATTCATTAACTGGGAATGATGTGATAACTCACATCGCTTAGGTACTCTCCAAACATAATACCTTCGTATTTTCCAAATGATTTTCTGCAGTGATAGTCCTCCGTTTTTTGTTGTGAGAAATGGAGATGAGGCTCAAATGAAGCCCTCTCTTTGTGAAAAACCTAGTGTTCCCTTTTAAATTCTTTAACGGTCATTATTCACCCTCCAACTGCGCTTGCCGTCGTAAATCCTCTACGTCGCTCGTGGAACTGTCTTCCACCGAAACACTTTGATTTGGATGATATTCAGTGAACTAATGAACTATTGAATCCTCAACACCGTCGATCATCGAAATTACCGAGAAAACGAAATGGTGAAGTATCCAATTACTTCAGATTCAATCGAATGGGAAAAACATCGGATCGCCAGTAGCTTCGTGACATTCAATCAGTGGAAATAGTCAAGCCTTTGAAGAAATCGATTCAAGCGTTTTCCAACGTATAATTCCCTATATGCTCTCAAATCATAAATATCAAAACCAATATGTAAATTCAAAAAAATATGCATCAATAAAATCTTTGAATCTGGCAAACCATCGTCATGCACGGAATGAAGACTTATCGTTAATCGAGATTCAGTATATCGAATACTCGAATAATCCTAGTTCGCTGATACAAGCTCTGCATTCGCGATAATAATTTGTTGGTTGTTTTTAAAAATAGATTTGACGTAAAGATTATAATATATGTGCCATTAGAGCAGATTGATAAGGTGCCATTCAAGTATTACGTCCGACGTTTTTTTATGGGTGATAGGGTTGGGCCCTTCTTACACTGTTCACGTCAGGGGGTTTAGGGGTTCCAGATCATCTTACGTTAGATATTAGTGTTGCATTTGAGATTATGTTTGTATCACTTTTGGAATTAATGTGGGACGAAAAACCTTCGTTTGCGTCTCTGTGAACAGCACGTACTTTCCCCCCTTGACGGTTGTCCCCACGACCCGTTGCCACTCTCAAGGCTCACCCGCTCATCACCTCATAGCTCAAACAAATGCCTAAAATATCTCGTGCCCGATGTTCTCATCAATAGCGTAACTTGCGCTAAACAGTTCGTGGAAAATTTTATCTACATGTATGCTTCCAATAATTTATGAAAACTTACGTAAATTGTTAGGGATTTCATGAAATCTCACTTTGTCTAACATGGCGGAAGGAGGAGTTTTAAAAGAGACCAAAATCGCCTTACGTAATACTTGAATAAGGAGTAAGAGAAGGATAATTTGATAGTTGGAGGAAGAGTGAAGAGAAACCCGGCGCCTGTTTCAGACTAGTATTTACGATAGGTACCAAGGGATCCATGGATTATCGTCCTATCTGACGGACTGAATACTGCCATTGAATTACTCTCCACTTACCGCATCCAAGTTGGTATCTGGATTTTGATGCCCAAAAATATCTCTACCACAGCCGAGATTCGACCGTGGGCCTTCGGGATGGGAAGCCAGTGTTCTAGCCACCGCACAAACCCGAATCCCCTGCTGAGTCGTTCGTATGCTCTCCTCTCTTCAGTCTCTTCCCCAAGACGCAGTCCGAGATGTGTCGCGAGTTCGCTTCCCCTCCCCATCCTAGGTCCCCGCCCGTCAATCGAAGGAAAGGGGGGCCTCCGCTGTCGCGCCATCTATCGGCGGAGAGTGGGGCCAATGCGTCCTCCTTCCCCGCGTTCACCGTCTTGAGGAGCAAGAAAGGAGAGGAAGGAGGAGAGGTTATTGCTCCACCCCGAAGCTCCTTTCTTTCTCAACCCCACCCCCCTTTCCCCTCCCCACTCCCAGAGAAGAAGACGGCCGAGAAGTCAGCGAGAGGAAGAGGAAAAGGGACGTAGGGCCGACGAGATGGGAGGTGCATTCATAAAAATACACTCATGTGCAGGAAAGTGAAACATTTGAAATATCCCAATTTTCCGATGCGTAAAATATCTTAACGTTACGAGCTTGAACTAGCGTCCGTTAGTTATAGTAGGAACAATCATCAAAAAAGAAATTAACTTAGCTTCCAATATTGATCTAAATAAATCCACTTTAAATATACTTTCTTGAACCAAAACTCAGTTTTCAAGAAGTTAAAATGAAAAAAGCAACATCACACAAACGATTAGATAAAACAGATGCTAGCTCAGACCTACAAGACCTAAAATTTTGATAATGAATATTCAATAAATTATAATTTACATTAATCCATCCCGACCAATTGGAATAGGATTAAAATTAGGACTAATAATTAATGTCGTGTAGTATCATCGATAAAATTAACAAAATAATTAGCAAAAAAGAACGAACTAAAAAAGTAAAAAGCAGAGAAATGTCGCGACTGTCTACAGTTCGCCTTCCTCCCGGGGTTCTTAGTTATTCGTTTGTCGGAGCTCAAAATGCTAGAAATGTCATTCTAGCTAATGCACCACCAAAAAATAAATTAAATACTCCAAAAACGCCTGAGGCATCCTTGGAATATATATCATTAATTACATCAAGATTAATTCCAGGAATAGGCACATAAGTACCCAAGCGATAGCAAATTAAAGCTATTAGCGTAAAAATATACTCTTTAATAAATCGCCTTTATATAACAACGTAGGATCCAAGCTATTGAATGCGGATCTCGGAGTATGGGTCCGCGTGTTATTCGGAAGTGACTCAAGACGAGAGATCACTCATGAAGAGTGCCATCAGTCTACACCCGTAAGTAATAGTTTCTGGTTACACGCTGCTTAACTCCAGTCGTTCCTTGAAAATTGATTTTTCCGCTTTCGTCTTACGTTACTCCCTTTCGTTTCGAGCCCGTCTCTGCAGTCACCGCTGGCTACTCGTCGTTCCAATTGCTCAATTACCATGCTGGGGAAATAAAGGAGACGATACTTGAGAGCACTCTTAATGGTTCCCCAAGACGTTCTCCTTCTTCTTCCCCGAAGGGTCAGAGGATTGCATCCTCATCTTTGGGCTCCCGAGATTGTTTTCCCGTCCAATATAGACCAGCGTATTTTCACAAGAAATTTTAATTGCATACTTAAAATTCTTTGAGCATTCATATTTTCCGAAGAATCTGAGGAAAGGACGTAACTGTCATTAAATTATTTGGGGGAGGTTTTTCGGAAAAAACATCTCTCCGGCGGCTTTTTATTCTGGCAAGATTGAATAAATCATACTTAAGTTGCTGCTCATGCTCCAAATATGGGATAAGCTTTATTGCCATCGATTAATATTCGATATTTCAGCGTAGTTTAAGAAATAATGACGGGTCAGGATGTCATATTGCTTCATAGGCAATGATATCTTGCAGAAAATTGAATGTTTGATTTTGATTTGATGAAATGTAGAGGGAAAAGTCACAAGAGGAAGGCCAAGGGAAAAACAAGTTGGCCAAATAAAGAGGGAAGTACATTAGAAGTTACGATACGTGTACGTTAGAAGAACCACCAGGTAGTAAGAGAACTAGCATTGGAAGGGGAAGGATGGAAGGCTGCTGTCAACCAATCTTAGGATTGAACTACCAGTGAAGGATTTTTTTTTCGTTCAAACCCAACTCTCAGTTAATTCCAGTTGAATGAATAATTTCTACGAACTCGAGATAAATAAAGTTATCTTATAGAACCAATTATTACACGGTTCGCCATAATTGATAGCGATATTAGTATGAATTCATCATTGATTAACTATCCTGAGAACGTTCTCTTAAAGGCTCACAAATTTCCTGCCTATATCACCAATCTTCATTTCTTCATAACTTATATCGGTGAAGCTTTTCAAGAATCTTCTTTCGTAATCAACCTTTGAGGCTACTTTTATTTTCTAAAATTTCGATTTAAAGTTGAAGGGGATTCGAACTAAATAAATTCGTGTATTTCAGTTTTATGGTGATTTTTAAACGCCGGATGTGTTAGTAAATCCTTCCATTTTATCGGTTGGTGAGGAAACATTTAGGTGATGGAAGGTATAGCAGCTGGTAAGGTTGGAATTCGTCGCTCCATATTTAATTTTAGGCTTGGTGGTGAGAGATAGTCGGCTTAATCCTATTGCTATTTCTTCTCACAACCTCGGCTTATCACCGAAATGTAAAATATTAGCTTGGGACGCTCTGATGGAAGCTGTTCAAGGTTAAAGGTTCTTGGAGAACTTTTTGGGAGTTTTAATGTTTAATAAAACGAATCAATTGTATATTCTTGTCGCGTGAAAAAGATGTTTTCCATTAGTTTGAAAATAAAAAGAAACATCAGTGATTTACTGCTGTTGTTTCGGTGTTCCAGTGTTGCGATCGTGGGTCTCTTCTTCCATTCTCAATTATCTTGAGTGCAGACCTGTGGTTTCTCTCGAGGCTCCCCAACCGCAAGAATTCCCAGACTGCTTCTTGTCAGCCCAGCAAGACGTAAACCACAGGACGAAGACATTCCATTGACAACTCCATTATTGGGAAGGCTTTATCTGGGGCTGTTCTAAATTGTGAGTGTCGTACGCTCTCGTGATTAGGACGAGCAAATGAAGGGGGTATTACTGTGCTCTGCACAGCTTAATATAACTTAGGCAAGATTGCCTCTTCGTTTAAGCCAACATCTCTTGTCGAATTTTTTGTGTAAGTAATATCCCGACTAATACACTCAAGTGATCCGTAGATGATAATCGTTTGCTCTGTCATTCTATCAGTTGGTGGGATCGTAAGGATCTTTGTTCTTTTTGAATGAATATTGAAAATAGAATTGAATTTATTGGCCACAGGCTATATGAGACGCCTGTGAGAATATGAAGACTGTAAATTGATCTCCCTCGCGTAAAATTTGGGTTTTCTGTTACTTTCTGAATGAAGCAATAATTTAAAAATTAAATTGAAGGTGTAAAGAACATTATCGTTTTGTTTCATAAAAAAGCTTGTGCCATGTGGCCAGAGCTATTTTGCCTTCAGGTACAGCATGCGTTTATTTTCCGAGTTATACGATGATTTGGGCCAATTAAGTCCTTGGTACATTTGCAGAATTCGTAAATTTAAAGTACCGTGATCAAGTTCCGAGGAAATCTAAATTTATATTAAATATTTTAAGTGACATCAGTTGTAAGGAGATAGTATGTTTGGTACAAGCCCTGGTCTTCCTCGTCAGCCCTCAAGAATATTCAAAGCGGTATTCGCTATAGTTCATGAGGGACAAATTACACTTGAAGAAATTTTGAGGACAAGAAACTTTACCGTTATGTCTGTCCTTCATGTCCTGAATTTATTTCATAGAACTTGTACTTCTTTTATTGATATAGGGTGAATATTGTATTCAAATTGTTGATATGAAGTGGTACCTACTACACTATTTATAAAATAAGTCGTTTTCCGCCCAAATATTTCCATCATTATACCGTCTGTTATCGATATACACCTGGAACTTATGATGATTCCAAACTGATGTTACCCATGAGATCGGGACAACACAATTGTTGAGTAAGCCAGACGTTCCCATCAAGGAGTCGTCCCCCCTGTAAAAGGTATCGCGACAAGAAAAGAGTCGATAAGCATTGGATCAATAATTGGAATTCCTGGTCATTAGTTATCCGTCGAAAGATCTCGAGTCTGTAGCTTCGTAGCGCCTGCACTGCTACATTATTTCCCAAAGGGGGAACAGCCGAGAGAGCCTGAGAATATGCCCACTGTATTACTCTGGCGTCAGCCTTGTAAGACAGATTATCGAACGCCATAATGACATTCGATATCGTTTTAGAAATCGTAAATCATCCTCTCGTTTTTCGGCGCAAAAAATAATCCCTATCCAAGATATCTCTATCTCTCTATTAAGACGACGATCAGGTAGTTTGCGGGATTCCTTTTTTATTTCAACCTTTTTCACTCTTGTCTTCCCTTATGTCGACATTCGTTTCGTCTCGCGATCTCACGCGAGACAAGACTGTCGTTCCCTTTCTCGTCACTGGTCCATTTCTCTCCCTGTAATCAATCCAGTTGCAAACTCGGCGTCTATTCCACTTCATCCATTCTCTTCAGACGTCCGCATATATTTCTTCGTTTTTCTCTCCCTCCCTCTCTTTTAATGTATTCTCACTCTCCTTCGTGGGAACAATCGATTACTATTCGATGGTCAAATGCATAATCCATTTTTTTCATCGGCTCCTACGCGCAGCCCTCGTTAATTGGCTAGCCGCTGTCACGCAGTATATTTTATGGCGTCTGTCATCATTTTTGACGGATAGCTCCGTGGATTTTTGAACGACACGAAGCAATTCGGGCCACAATAGGTAGGTCTTCACTTCGAAACTAGGCGATAGAGAAACTTGCCGATACCTATTTTGAACTCATCTGAGTGAATCACTCAGTCGGAATTTTCTCGTGGACGTTCCTTCATGACGTTTCTGATGCGTGGAAAACATATTGTTGCTCGTTCTGTTCGTGACTTTTTAGGTGTATTTTCGTGTTCTGGAATGGTATTGTAACGCCTGCTGCCTTAATTTCAACTAATCCATATTTTTCTCACTTATGCCTAGCTACCTGCTCTGCATTGTTGAGCTACGATATTAGATTGGCTGACAGTGCTCCGTTTTGTAAATTTTTACATCTATCTTTAAAGGAGGTTCGTTTGGCTAACGCTTTGTCCCAGATTTCTTTATATCAAAGAATATTTTATGTACATTTATGCTGTAGGTACGTACTGAATAATGCAAATCTGTTGTTACCAAAGTGGGCTTTACTGTTGACACTATCTGCACTAACGCCAATGACCGCCAATATTCGATATCAGATGACGAGACTACAGATCAAAAAGTATATTAGACGTTATTTATGTAGTTAAAGTAATAATTTAGTTCGTAATCCTCGTTCGTAGTCCTAAGAAGATAGGACTACAAATGAGGAAACAGTATGTGATAGGATTCGTGTGGAGCGTGGCACTGTATGGATTGGAAGCGTGGACCACTGGAAAAGCAGAACAGAAAATATGAGAAAAATTCGAAATCTGGTGTTGGTGAAGGGTGCTGAAGATCAAATGGACGGATAAAATAAGATATGAAGAGGTATACAGAAGGGTAGAAGATGAAAGGACCATATGGAGCACTATACAGATAAGAAGAATCAGATGGATTAGTCACATCCTGAGGCAGAATGGGTTTGTGAGGAATATAATTGAAGGAAAGACGGAGGAAAAAGTCCCAAGAGGGACAAGGGATAAACACATAGACCAAATAAAGTGTAACGCGCATAAGAAGAATTGGGAGTAAGGAACTAGTGTTAAACAGGAATGGATGGAGGGCTGCAGTCAACCAATCTTAGCATTGAACAGCCAATGATGCTGATGTTGAAATCATTTCGTGAATATTTTGTAGTTCAACCCTCAGATTAAAGAAGAGACTATATGACGCCCAAAATATAGCCTGTTATAATGCTCTGATATTGATCCACCTAACATGGGTGTTGCGCGCAATTGTTCCTAAATTGTTTGAAATATGCAGTGCTGTTTCTTTTGAATTCTTTCGATTGTGTATTTGTTATTAATTATCACGTACCAGTTACAATACTGCTACTAATAACAATGTTTACGGCGTACTGCAAAATTGATCCATTCAATATGGCCGATTGCACTTGCTGAATCGCTTCCCTCGGTCTTTCGCGACCAAGAATTTCGCCTTGCCAACCTGCAGTCTCCTGAGGCGTAGTGTCCTCTAACTTCGGTTATTCGTCTCGAATGAATTGCGCATTTCCAATGGTTTATATATTCCCCGAATTCTATCGTACCGTATAGTTCCATCTATTATTTTCTTTAATCTTAAAATCCATCTATGCCCTGAGCAATCGAGTCCATCCCCAAACACAACAGTTCGTAAAAATGTCCCTACGAAGAAAAGATGCGCGAAAAACGAAAATGCTTCAACTCTTGTTGTAGTTGAAGGATGTGTATTTTTTGGAATTCCATTTTTATTTTCGATGAGGAGTATTATCAAAAATTCTAAACTTAGTAATCCACTGTTTTAGATAAATTTATTTTTACTTGTTTCACTACACTTAGCATCTTTAGAAATAAATGTATCTACAATACTGGATTTCTAATTGTAAGTTTATTAGAGCTAACCATTCGAGGTGCTGATGGGAGCTTTTCATTCAAGGTGTTGCAGTTAGCGAAGATAGGAAAACACCAGCGCACTTTAGTGCACACGAACGACGGTGAATGGAGCTATGTGCTCTGGCGAAATCTTTGGTAATCTGCCGGTAGGTAGTATTCTGTGGGCGCACAACAGTCACGGCCGAATTTTTTGTGTGGATTTATCAAACTCGTTCAAAATGAATATTTAAAATCGTAGGCTTTTAATCACGTAGTAATAAAAAACTGTTCAGTATCCATGTTTGACGCCATTACGGAATATCAACAAAAAAAGAACTATCGTGGATGCGATTATCGACGTTCTTTTTTGTTTAGCGCACAAAAACTCTGCTCCCGATCTGTTTTTGTAGTGCGCTACCTCGTGCGCAGGGTCTAAAACGAATGGAAGGCAAGTGCGATGTTGTGTTGAGAAGTGATTAGCGCACTAGAGCAAATGGAAAGCTCCCGAAGTTAGCGCAGATCGGAACTCATGAATGTAGCCATCGGAACTCACGACGATGAATGTAGCGATGTGCGCAGAGGAAACGTTCGTTAAAAATGCCGATAGTTAGCATTCTGCAAGTAGGTACACAGTAGTCACGACCGAATATTTTGTAAATAGTTCACGAGTTATTTCAAATTAAATTTTTCTTATGAATGTAAACTTTTCATAGAGTAATTAAAAACTTTTCACCATCCATATTTGACGCCTTCGATGAAAATCATCAAAAATCGCGGTTGCGATTGTCGAAGTTCTTTTGTTGTTTAGCGCACTTCAACGATGCTCCCGATGTGCTTTGAGGTGCGTTGTGTAGAGCGTAGGATCGGAAAAGAATGGAAACCAAGCACGCTGTTGCGTCGATAAGGAAGCAGCACACTAGAATGTAAAGGTTCAACCCTTCTCAATCCGTGTCTCTCTTCGGTCGCAAAAATTCGCCGAAGAGCCGTCCTCTTTTTAAGGATGCCCTCCATCTTTCCTCCTCGCCCTCTTTACCTGCCTCTCCAGTTGGTGGTAGTAGTAGTCCATCCACATCCGTGCCCTTAAAAATCAAAAGCGCTCGGAAACCTGCTCTTCCCTCCTTTCTTCATCCTCCGCAATCCCCTTCCGTTTCTCTCCTCCTCCGTCTTGTAATGGTGGTTTTGGTGGCGGCGGCGGGCGGCGAAGTGGATGAAAAAGGGAAGGTAGAGCTTGTTTCAAAAGGGTGGGAGAAGAAGCGAAGGGCCGAGAGAGGGAATCATCGTCCTGCATGCTCCTCACGATCTCCGTCGGGTCACTCCGTGCGCCAGCGGACCCCTCTTCACTCCACCCCTACCACCCCGTCTCCTCCTTTTACACCGCTCATCCCCATCCATCCGTCTGCAGACCAGACCCGCGCACTTCCTCTACGATCCTACCGGAGCCAACGCGTTCCCGCGTAGTTGTTTTCCCCCAAAGCGCAGCTGGCATTCCCAGGATGGCGCTAGGGTTTCGAGAATGCAAAACTTGTCTATATTGCTCCTTGGTAAAATTTTCCCCAAATTTTTTTTCTGAAATAAATATTATAACTGTTGATTTTATCCATCCACATATTAACCTACGAGCCGCTGCAGGGGCGTGTGGCAAGAGAGTATTAAGGACAACAGCTGTGAGAAAGGGATTGGATGAGGGTAGTGGCGAAAGTGAACTGTGTGCTAACGGAGTGTCTCACTGCTTGTATGTGACCTGTTAGTGTCTCGCTGTCTGTTTTGCTGAAGTCACTAATGGTGCGGTGAGAGAAGGTATTTGTGTTCTCACCAGTTTGGCACTGTATCTTTCTTTTTTCATCGCTTCTATCGGCTCTAGATATGTAGTGAGGGGTTAAAATAATGTCCTCCGCGTCATCCAGAAAGCCGCTTAATCTGAAATTGACAAGTAATTTAAGCTAAGCATATTGCCTCCCGAGTCTCTAGCGGCTACCTACATTGTCCATTCCTCAGCTGTGTTGCTCTCTCTCTTCGCTCATTGAAGTTTTAACGTGGTTCTGTTCTAAGTTCTATTAGATCTAGATATATAGAATGGTGTTAAAATTATATCCTCCAGGTCACCCTAAACCTATCTGAGTTTTACAGATAATCCTAGAAAATAAAACTCACCATGTAATATTTTCGTAAGGCATTGTTTTTATTGTTATCAGAAGCCACCAATCGGAGGATTTATGCAGGCACTCCGTTCTCTGTTTAGATGTTTGATTCATTTAGCTTGGTTTTTTAAGGATTAGATCTGGTCCCATTTCCATTGCATTGTATGGATAATTTAAATTAAAAGTTTTATAAAAATTGACCGTGAGGAACAGGTATATGCGTGAAATATCATGTGCAGGAAGCTATTCGTGTTCGTTCATCGTCATCAGCACCTACTTAGTCATTAATCCATAGGTTGGTTGGCTACAGTTTTCCACTCAACTCTCCCTTCAGGGAACTTTTTCATTCCTAAATATTTCTTCGCTTTCATAATTTGACTGATGTATTCCGTTCTTGGTCTTCCTCTGCGTAACATAACGTTTGTGTTTTATTCCTCTCGGAGTTTTCATCATACTTCCTTTCCCTCCAACTCTTCGAAGGACTTCTTCATTGGTGACTCTTACCGTCCAATTGATCTTCATCATCATTCTTTGATATAACCACATCCCCAGTGCATTCCATATCTTGTTCTTTATGTGTTTTGATTGTCCAGGCTTTACTGGTATGTAAGAGCATACTCAAAAAATATGTTTTAATGAAAAGATTAAACCGTAGGCAAATACGAGAGTTTTGTGACTAATCCAGTAATATTTTCCATTGATAGTAGTGTAAATAAGTTTGAATGTTACCAATCAATGATTCTCCCCGAGATATATTCATAATTTCATTAAAACATTTTATTAATGAAAAACGCCGTGCACATATGTGTTACCTGTGGTCTTGACCAGTGGTCGGAAACCAATTTGTGTACGCGTGCCACATTTTACATTCACTTTAATTAGAAGCCGGACGCGTGCCATCCCTCAGTAAGGGCATCACATTCCGGAAAGTTTTATCTAATCGTCGCTTTCCTGGCGTGCCACCTGTTGGCATGCGTTCGATAGGTTGCCGATTGCTGGTCTAGACTTTATCTCCCCTCCTCTTCCTCGCCGTTTCTTCCCTGTGTTCCTTTCTTACATTCTCTTCCGTCGGCCGGTTCCAAACCCATAATCGGCCTTTTGAAAAAAATAAACGTGAATAGAGAAAGAGAGAGAAGAACAGGGTTGGATGTACCTGCCTCCTACTCCATCTCCAACTTCGTCCGCGGCAACTTCTGCCTTCTCTCTCTCACTCTGTCCATTTCGGCTCTTCTCCCCTTCTTTCCGCCCGTCTCCTTTGGACTGATGCCTTTCCTTCTTACCGACCAGCCGTGCTCGACATGGGACATCGCTTCCTCTTTCGGAAGCCAAAAGGATTTTCATTAGTGTGTCTCCCCGTCCGGAGCTCACCGGTTATATCGTTCGACCAGGAGACTACTAGTAGGGGGGAGTGGCTGGCTCTCTCCTTGGACAACGTCTCCGGCTCGTCGGTTATCCTTCCTCTCCTCAGTGCTCACGGTGCTCATCGAAGACAACAACTGTCCTCTCCCTTCCCCCAGTCCATCGTCCGCCTACCTGCTTTCCAACCCCACCTTCCCCTGCATGCACCCGACTTTCCGACTCCAGCGGACGGCAATAGCCATCGATCAGACCGGACGAGGTTTTACGAATTTGTTTACAGCCGATGCAAATAGCGAACCAGAAAAGTCCTCCCCCCCCCAAACCCATCCGCGAGGAAAGTAGAAATCGTCGGTCGTCATGATTGAGTGGGAGAATTTTGAGAAGTAGTTTCTGACGAGTTTAGATATTCACGATGCGGAGTAGTCCTAGGCGTCTAGAGTAGCGTCTAGGTCCGAATGTAAGCTCAAGAAAATTATTTTAAAGCGTGAATATCGCACATTTGTGAAAAAACCAAAAAACCTAACTTACGGAAGTGTGATTACCTCGGTAAACCTTTAATTCGGTAGCGAAACTATTTAGGATTAGTTCGTTCATTCGTCTCTGGCGTAGACCTCGGTATTAGGTGCCGCATTTCTCATAAACTTGGGAATCATCTTTTTACGAGTTAGTGGAAGGGTGTAAGGGAACAGCCTCTTTGAGTCATGCACCGGTCTTCCATCCCATGTAAGTGTTTCGCTTTTTTTCCATCAGTACGTGAGCAATTCACGCAAGATTTTTTTCCAAGCTGCAACGCTGGGTTTCACCGACCAGGTTGAGAATATCCCTCCTTGCTCCTTTGATCCTCCTCGATGGACTTTTATTGAACTTTTCCGTAATGACATATTGAAGAATTTCGTGTTCAATTTCACGTTTTCTGGTAAACTGCTTAGTTATGGTTGTATTTAGGATCAGAAAAAGGAGCAGTGAGGTTTGTTTGCAACTAGAAAAAAACAGTTAATTCAATCGGAGAGATTAAAGTTGTGGATGAATGGTGTTACTTTAAAGTAATGGTATTAATTGATATCGCGGATATGAATGTGAGATTATTGTGTGCGGAAAGGTAATCACAGCCCACGGAATAAGAGCTTATATCATGAAATGGACTTTGAGGTAATTAAATAATGTTGAAATATAGTTTTTAGCTGTAAGAAAGACGATTAGTTATGAATATATATTAAAATGGCCTTTAAGCTTTTTCTAAATTCAGTATCTAAACTTGTTGTGTAAAAGCACTGCTTGTCATATATGCAGTTTGGGCCATCAATATTAACAAAATGTATATAATTTATTAGAAGTCCAATTAGCGTAGGGCTTCGAATTTTAGCAAAATTCAGCTCATGCCTTGTTTTGTTCTAATATTTTCCGTTCATAAAGTTGAAATAGATACTACATTCCTTTATAAATTTATTCACTCAATGCATAATATTCTGAAGGCTTTGTCTCTTATTTCTATAGTTTTTAATTAAAAAATTCTATTAAGCTACCAAAATTGTTGTAATTTGCTATCTAAACTTCTTCTGATAATAAGTAGGTAATTTTTTAATAATGGAAGGAGTAACAAATTGGAATAATTACCAAGGGAGACCAAAAAATGACACGATGCAAATCATGGAAGATTTCTAAAAATGAGGAATGTTGAAGAAAAAAAATAAATATCTTGCTGAAATAAGAGTGTGGTGGATAGAGCTTCTGCAAAACCTTTCTTCGGAATGATGATGACTGCTTGTGGTGCCTTATGAAATGTACTTCGCCAAAAGCTCTTCATTTATCCGGAATTCAAAGTTCTCCAGTCACGGGAAAGCCCATACGATTCCTTCCCTTATCGCAGACGGTTGAACAGATGACGGGATGCGCCATAAATCAACTCCTCCATTCCTCAAGGCAAGTGGGCTCGCGCCGTCGCTTTCCCCGGGCCTGCTGATGCGCCGCGCGCGCGAACGCTGCCGCCGGTTGCCAAATTAAAGATGGTCGTTCCGAGAGCCGTCATAATGAACCCATAAAATAATAATGCAGCCAGATTAGAGTCTCGACGACTTACGCCCTTTTTCAAGCGCGCGTGCCTGCCGGAAAATGGAAAATATAATGCTGAAAAACTGCTGCGTGGGAGTTGAGTAGCGGGGAGATTAAGTGAAAAATATATTTACTCCTCGTTTATTTTTTAGGATAAGAGTTTTTGACGACTTATGGCCGGTTTCTGACGCTGCAAAAATTTATTTAATGGAGTTGTGAAAGGAAATATGTTTGAGAGTAGAGAGATTTTAGAATAGCAAGATTGATATGGGTTGCACAAACATCAATAACTTAATTAATTTCGTAATTGTCTTATAACTTATTGGGCCCGATATAATACGGTGAAATATTTGCGAGTTCCATAAATAACCATTACCAAGATGACGGGTACGCAATTAGCCACTTGGTGGAGTAAGTAATTGATCAAAGGGTTATCATCCGACAAAAGACGATTTTATTTATTAATGTTGACTACTTTAACGTACACATGCCATTTTTTGCATGAAAGAAACATCTATTTAAACATTGAATAATAAAACAGATGATCAAATAAGGGAAATAAGTTACGAAAGTGATAAATTCTGCAACTCGAATTTAGTAATGAGACCCATAACTATATGGACCTCATAACTATTTATTTCAAAGCAACCGACCATTAAGGACAGGCAAAGGGTATGATGAACTTAAGAGAGACTTGATTGCGAGTCATTTATAAATGGGAAAGCGAAAATATGTCTTAGAAATTGGAATAATACGAGAGGTACAGTCCAAAAATCTACCAACATCTGGTAGAATATCCAAATACATAATTATATTTTATGTAGCCTCCTTCATTTCCGCTGGTACCTAGCGATTGAGTGTTTCACGAAGAAAGGACTATACCATTCTTATGGAATTGAAAAGAAATTAATCGGACATGAAACGCCACGGAAGTAATCAACGAAAGGATGTATTTTGAGCATTCTTTCTCATCATTTAGTGAGGGCAGTAGCAAGATTTTGTGGGACGTATGCCACATTTATTGATTCCCACAGATTAAAGAAAAGGGTATATAGAACCTTGCGCGATAGCACCAGGGAAACATAAATAACACAATCACGACGTCAATTTAATTTCTGATGAGGATATGCTGTTATCTAAAACGTGCGAATAGGTACGTGAGGCTGCGTACTGAATAATCCATATTTATTTTCATCAGCATTAGAGAGACTAATATTAATGGTTAAAGGCGTAACTTAGTGGAAAATGGTCACCGACATGATGAAAAAATATAACTTCGTATATTCCACTCAAAAATTGGTTTATTACCGACCCAGGTTTCGATACACAGCAATCATGATTGCTGTGCAGTCGAAACCTGGGTCGGTAATAAACCAATTTTTGAGTGGAATATACGAAGTTATATGTTTCATCATGATTAGAGAGACTAATATCACGTGAACGGAGCCTCTCTTCAGCTATTTTTACGCAGAAATTACCAAGAGAAATTGTTCCGATTCCCGATCCAGATTGATTTTTTAACGTAGCAAATTCTATGTATATCATTGCCTTATTTTCGAAAAAGGTTAAAAAAAGATCATTACTTTGCTAATTGTTTGCTACAAAACTCGAAACTAAAGCTTATCGGCCTTAATCACCAACCTGACTTCCACCTTTCGTTAGAAGCTTTCGATTAAGCTTATAAAAATCAATGAATGACGGTTTTATTTGAGATGTAATGGAAATCCATAGTAAATAATTGAAGAGTCAGTAGTAATTTTCCACTTGATTTACTTAAAAACTGCGCGTTTGGATGTTTCATCGTCATCATTAGATACAGGGTCTCTGTACCTGAAGATGGTATTTTAACGTCGAAATTCGTTGCATATAAATAAATCGGAAGGATAATCACTACAAAATTCTTAATTATTTTATGCAAATAAATTTAACCGCGGTAGGAAACTTTGTCCATATTTACTTTGTATTCATTCGAAATTACTTGACGAACGTGTGACTATTCCTGAACCTCCTGAGCTCTAGTTCGCTAAAAATTCATAATTCCCTTTCAGATTGGCTCCGACAATCTTAGGTGTTCCTATTTATCTTCCCTCCAGAAATTTCAAGCCGCGTCGCTGCCTTAGAGACGTGCCTTTTCTTGCCCGCTCTCTGTGATTTCTTCAGCGCAATCCTGCCATTGTTCTCGCGTGGAAAAAGGCTGAAACGGAAAGAACATGGGAAACTCAGGCCTTGGATCTTGTTCGTAGATAAGGCGCCATTCACACCTATGCGTCGAGACGAGTTCCATCTCGGTGCGAAGACGCCTTCCTTGCTCTCCCAACTCTTTGATTCGTCCAGCTCACCCATTTCCACCTTTGTCACTCTTCTTCTTCGTCTGAAAATTATTATCACTTCTTTCTGTTCGATAAACTTTCGTATACTAAATAATTATTGAACGACATTTTCCCTGCCGATAATTTGTCCATGTCGCACTTTTTGCAAATGAAAATTTATGAATCGGCATTAGTTTATATTTTTAAATTAATAGTAAACTATGCTAATTGTTGTACATGTTGTATGTTGAGACCCATAAGTCCAGTCAGGTTCACTTCGGAGAAAAAAAGAAAAATACCTCCGCAAAGACATTTTTAACATAATGACAAGTCCCTTAGGGTGTTGCTGAACATAATGTTGTGTTATTTTTCTCAATTAAAATAGTACTTTTACTGTTTACTGGCAGAAAAATATTTTAGTCTTGTTAAATAATATTTTAAGTGGTGAGCATATATTCCAATGTTAATTAACGCTGATGGCTCGAGACTCGGGAGAGTATATGAATGGACGACAGAGCCAGCGAGTTTATTTAGCGTGGACTTTCGAACAAGGTGGAAGAGTTAAGATGACCCTCGGTAGATAATCAGCTGGCAGGCAGCCCTTGACTCTCGCCTAAAAGCTCAATGTGAAAGAAACTCAGGAATGTCTCGCCGGGGTGGTCAGGATGTGGAGAAGGCCACTCCCATCTGCCGGGAATTTTAATTTCGTTTGATTTAGGTGATTACTTTAAATTCTGAAAAAAGGAAAATGAAAGAAGCGTAAGTAGTCAAATTCACTATGCGTGTAGGTACTCATTGGTGATTATATAATCTAGAAGAAAAAGATAAATTTTTAGCGATTGATGAAAAAGCATATAGGTACATATTTTGTGTAAATTTTGAAGTTGAGAAACTGATTATATTCACTCCTAACCCTGTTCATAAAATTATCCGTGAAATTTACGATATATTAATCCGTAGATTTTCAAGATATCTATGGCTTGTTGATGTGATGAAAAGCGATAAAAGTGTAGTGGCACTGGAAGTACTTGGGCTATCAAACCAGTGTAATTAAGCTGCAAGCTGAAGGAAAAATATTCCATGTACACATTTTCGCACTTATCTGATTAGCAATGATCGGTAGGACTGCTTAATTCGTACATGCTCATTAATCAGGAGCGATTCAACTATGTATAAGAAACAACAATCATCAATGGCTTTTCACTCACGATGAGTTGCCTCATTGCAGTTGAAATATTTTTCTCTCGCCTTTGCAATGATTTGCGCGCTGCGTCTCATCTTCAAGGCATTCTAAAGTTAAGTGACTACTCTTAAGGTTTTAAGTCACTACTCTAGTAAGTTAAGTCGCTACTCTTCGGGCTGGGATTAAGTATGACTTTATTTACTCGCTATCATTTAATATGGTTAATGGCTTCTATTTCATGTACAGATTAGATGCTGGAATCGATCAGGAACGTGCTACCGTCTGCTAGACTTAATCATTTTTCTTTTTCTGGGTCTGTATGATTCTTTTTTATCAAAGACTAGTGACTAGTGACTAGACTGTGCCCGGCATGCGTTGCAATGCCTCTTTTTCTTTCTGAGTAGGACGCAGACACTCCTGCTTACATTGCTTACATTCCTGATACAAATTTAAAATGTTACTTTTAGATAATTGAAAGAACAAATGTTATAATTCTTGCATTCAATTTCTGTATACCCATCGCATTTTCCTGGAATTTTAGTTTTTAGCTCGAAAATCTCAAATTTTTGCACTACTTCAACAATCGAATATTTTGTTTACTTGGAAACATGGAATGGAAATTCATGCCTGAGACATTTACGCCTCTTTAAAAAAATCTCTTTTACTGATGTACTTTGAAATTTTAGCTGGAATATATTGATCACGTAATTTTGAAAGTGTTTACGTGAGTCCTCCAGGGGCTGTCGAATATTGATCCGATATACAGAACAACCTGAAAGAGAACTTCAGGAGCAAATGGCACAAGGTGATGACCCAATTTTACGTATTTTTAATCGTAACTCCAAATTTTAATTAGTCTCATGCTCTCTTTTGTTCAGTATAGCCGCGGTTATTTATATCGATTTATTTATACATAATAAAACATACGTGTTACACAGTGAAAGATTGCGAAATGAAAAAAAACATCGTTTTTGTGCTCGTTAATCTATTTTACCATATAGACCAGTGTTTCCCAACATTTTTTATTCCCCAGCTCCTAAAAAATTTAGTATTTTTTCGTACTCCAAAATCAACATCTCGCACCCCTTACAGTGGTAATTCATATAAGAATAAAAGTGAGGTGTCCAAAACAAACATGTATAATAATTTTTAAATAATATGTAAACAAAAATAAAATATGCATATGGAAAATAAAATATATTATAACAAATTGAAGTTGCACAAAACCTACGAAAAAGGTACCCTTAATTTTTACAAAAAACTGAAATGTTATCTCGTACCTCTGGTTGGGAAACCCTGATTAATACAAACTTTTTTGAAGTCCCATTGTCGCAAGTCACACGCTCGAACACTCTCCGAAATATAATGCTTTACTGTTAATTTCTTGCCGTTCTAGGCCTTGTCTGTACATAGATATAATTATTTATCCCATTTTGTGATACTTGAATTTTCATTTTTTTCTCTCCTCCGCCTCTCTTTTCGAAAGTAAGTCGGCGGAGACGGAACGAAGATCTAAGAGGCCCAAAGTTTTTTTTTATGCGTCGGTTTAAATTCAGGTGCGGTTAAGGTGTATACGTAAAGCAGGAGCCTGGGAACGGCCTGCGAATGAAAATGCCATTACCTGACTGCGTGCATGGATGAAGGTGGGAGGGAGGAGCCGACAAAAGCCCCGGCAGAAGGGGTTTGGTTGCGCCCACAGCCATTCGCGCATTTCGCATTGCCTACGTGCGCACGCGGAATCGGTTAACGCAGCGTTTTTCATTCTCGACGGAAATGGACGATGCAAATTGCCTCGCCGACAGCATACTTAATGGTTTCCCCCTGACTTTCAACGTCCCGCATCCGAATCCTCCGCACCAAATCTAAACTCTCTTCTCCCACGTTATATCTCCCTCATAGATGATATCTTCCTGTATTTTCCTATCCGATTACGAACAGTTTTACACGTTTGTGGCAGTATGTGCTAAAATTATATTTTTACTAAAAAATTTTTAAGCACTCATGTTACCCTTTCAGTGGGTAGTTATTTTCCCAAGGATGTTTCTGTGGGTGGAATGCCACCAATAAATCAAGCACGAAAAAATGTGCTTGAAAAAAGTATAACGTATCCATATGCAAACGATGCCCACTCTCCAATAGCACAGTCCAAACTGATGGGGGAGAGGCCAAAATAGAAGTTCTAGGAGATGACGGAAGCATTTCAAGGGACATCGATTGCCTTGACGACGCTTAATCCACGCTATGAGTCATCCAACCCTGGAAAGCATACACCCATGACTCTCACGTATGAGTCTTCCGAACTGAAATGATTAAGTGGACGAATAGTTAAATTATAGGTGTGCTTCGTCCTGGTTTAACATTCCCGAGACTTTTTTTGATTCCGAAACATCCCTGGGCTCCATTTACTGCCAATCTCTTGTATCTAAAACCATTACTAAGTAGAAAAGAGGTGAGGATGAAAAAGGTGACACTCGTTTTGCTCAAGATTCTCCAATTCCTCTGTAGAAGCGATGAATTATTTAGGTAAATTCTCCTCCGATTTCCCACCGGGTTAATGTCTCCATGATGTCTAGGCCATCGTGGAGACATTAACCCGGTGGGAAATCCGAGAAGAATGTTCCAGAGCCATTCGCCGGGAGAGCCTTAAGTCTTAAGTTTTCTTACGACTTGGCTCGACCGCAGTCACCAATCAATATGACCGCAGTCACCAATCCCTTGGTGAAGTGGCTCTTATCGTTTTTAGAAGTGTGCAACCCATGTATTTTCCTTAGTTTTATCTTCTGTCAGAGAAAATCACGAAGAAGGTACTCCATAGGGTAAGCCTACCCAGAGTTGGGAACCGCTAACCTTGGCCTTCGTTTCTTGTCATTATATTCTTCAACATTCTCGCCATCCCCCCATCGCTAATCATCCCCCGACGCCTCGTAATCCGACTGATATGCAAAACAATTCTGTTGATTTAAATATAAGAAAAACTATTGTCATTCCACATAAACTTTATTACACACGACCTAGGTTTCTACGTGGGACGTCATCTTCAGGTGAATTTATACTGAAAACAAGAAAGAGTGTGTAGAGGTGATTTATCTGGGTGTGGGGAAGCTGTTAGTGTTTGGGTGGAGATTGGTGGGGGAAGGACGTTCCACCCAAATGATTTATGTAGAAATTTACCTGATAATGACACCGTACCTCGAAACCTTTGTCATATGTATAATGAATGTTATTTGGAACAACAAAAGTTTTTCTTTCTTTTCAAGAGGTTCAGCAAATTTCATGAAGTTATGCCTGAGACATGGGACTACATAAAGCGGACCTCAGTCGCAAGTGGAGATGCGGCAGGATCCTCTCGTTATTTTTTGTTTTTCGCGGGTGGTTGGTTTTACCCGTCGTCGGTTGGTTGGCTGGATATATATCCACTGGGTTACCGGAAGGAGCGAGTCAAGAGGCAAACACATACACACACACCGGATGTGCTATTAGAGGTGGCGTGGGGGGGAGGTGGGGGGAGAAGGTGGAGGGTCTGTTTTTTGGGAGGGGTAGGGGTAGTTTAGCACCCTGGGGAGGGTGAGGGTGTGGAATGGTTTCAGTCTGCGGTGGTTAGGGGGGGGGGAGTATTCGGAGGAAGGGGTTGGGAGAGGGGAAAGGGGTGTGAGGAGGGATAATGATGCGATGGAGGTGTGATAAGAGTTCTGACGCCGTAATACACTTCTTCCTTTTGCTTGCCCTTCCTTTATCTTTCTCTCTGTCTCATCCCACCCTCCTTACTTTCCGTCCTTGCGAAGAAGTCCGAGGAACTCGTCTCATCGCGTGTCCTTCCCGTCATTCTCCTCTGCGCGAAAGCGAAGCCTAAAGAAGCGTCTAGAAAAGTCACAGACTAATATAAAGAGAGGGAAAAAAAGTCTCTAGAATAATTTTCTATGATGTGATCAACGCTAGAAATTTTGCCTGTATCCATGAAAATGTTTGCGTGTGAAATCGGCCAGTTGTCTTCGAGCGCACAAATGGCTGGCTTCTCGTGAGATAGAGCAACCGTGTTCATAATCGGAAACGAGTGTTTAATTTTCAAGATTAATAAGTTTTTCTGTGAGTATATACTCAATCGCTGGATAAAGAATAATTGCCTGATTAAAACTTTGCTGTTCTTGAACATTGCTGAGAACAAAATTTAATATCAACCCGAATTTTGTAGCGATATATTCGGGTAATGTAGGCCTAGTTGTGTCTTCTTTATCTGTGAGTATCATTTGCGGTGTAATTTTTACTCCTATTTATTACGAGCCTCAAACATTTGCTACATTTCATAAACCTCAGACCTCAGTAACGCAGATAAGCCCCTAAACATTTACTCTGTTTTGCGCTGCGTACAAAATTCTTGCTGAATTTTGAATATCAGTTGATATAGAGTGAAGTTCTGAAATCTAAATGATGATAGGTTTTATTCATTCCAAATAATTCGAATGGTTGAAAATTCATCTCAACCCTCTGTGAATGAAATTTTTCCTCTTTTGATTTGGGAAGAATAGAGTTGAAGCTTTACTTGGAGTCTGCGAAATAACTTTGCTAAATCATGGCACTGCTCAAGTTACTTCCCGTGTAAAGTTTTATCGAATTTAAATGAAGGATTACATGGTCTGCAAGAAACGTACTCGTCTTCGATAGTAATAGATTATGAATTATGGAAAAGAAAAATCCAGCTTTTTTGAAATTCCATATAGGGATTAACTACCCAGTCTATCGCACGCTTGACGTTTCGATCACTTCTACCAAAAGTCAGACCTGAAAAAATAAAGATAGTGGCATTACGCTTTTATTTTAATTATATTTCTTTCACTTTGTTTTGCCCTTGCATATTGAAAAAAATTCCGTCGCTGAATTGGTCACTCCATTTCGCGCCTGTCGGTCGAGATATTTCCAATTCGCTCTGCACATAATTTTATCGAGACAATATTAGTTTTGAACTATTTCATCTCACGCCCACATGATATCTTCTCCGGGTTGCTTGTCTGGTTGCTGGCTTTCACATCATCTCAGCCTTCCGGCGGAAATGCCTTTTCATGTTTGTATATCGCGGAGCGAAGAGTAAAAACTTTTTGAGTTCCATATGTCTCTCTCGATTGGAGTTCCTGCAGGCATGCACAAAAAAGACAAAAAACATTATCTCAGCGTCCATACTCGATCTCTTCCGGCAGTGCCATTTCATTTTTTGTTTTTCATGGAGAGGCGAAATGGAAAAAAGTAATGAGAGTCCCATATCTATCCATTGGTGTCCCGTCAGAAATTGAAATGAAAAAAATCTAGGGTAGAGCCACAGGGCACCCGCTTTGTTTCGACCGCTCTCCGCGGGGGAGCGGCGAATCTGTCGTGGCCACCCGCTCGGGAGAGGGACGGGCCTGCCGACGACTGACAAGTGTTTTCACGGAGAGCGCGAGAGCTCATCTCCCTTCAGCCTCCGCCTTTTGCTCTTGGAGCCAGGGGACGTAATTTATTTTGCGATCAAACGTCTCCCAGAGCCTCCTGTTGCCTTTCTGCCTGCCCTATTTCTGCCCTCTTTATTTCTTTCTCTCTCCCTTGGTTGGTTATTCGCGGGGTTAGCGAAAACCTGAGGTTTTTTGCGCCATTGAGGATTGCATTGATATGGAAAGGATTATCTGGGGTTTGGGTGTAGGATGGAGAGAAATCTGGCGTAGAATTTTGTCTACTACTAAGGTGGTTGGAGCGATTTTTGTTTATGCACCGATCGGCGTGAAACTATTCACGCGTGTTTTTATTAGTAATATCTGTAGAAAATACTAAAAATATTGCATCATAGCGATTGGTTTTTTGGCATTCCAATGCTATTTGAACTCGTAGCCTTATGGCAAATTACATATATTTCGTGATAGTTCGATTATATATGTACAGATTTTCTTAAAAACGCGAAATAATACATTTCTTGTAATTATAATTCTTGCTAACGAATATAAAGGTGTCACTCCGAGTCCAATATTCGAAAAACACATATTCCAATGTAATTTAGTCTGAATTTCGAATACCGCACCGAAAACTCTAATCATAACATGCTTTAATTAGAGAAAATAATATAACTGTAATTCTTGTGTGATTTTCATTACTGTCGGTATGATGAGTTCCAACGCATAAACAGATGTACTTATGTGAAATGTGATCCTAGAGATTTTTTTCGACTTACTTAATACATTATTAAAACGTGCACTCAACGAACCACGATTACCGCTGTAGCCACCTTACGGAAGGAGGCGGAGGGCCCACTCCATAATTAAGCGTAACATCCAACGGACGGAGTATTACACTTGGATTGCTGTCTACATGTAACCCTATTAGAGATGGACGTTCCACTGAAACGCCTCTGCCATTGCCGAGATTTGAACCCTGGCCCTCGGAATAGGAATCCAGTACTCTACCATACAAATTATGGAAAACCAGACACCCGAAAGATGGAAGGGTGTGAAAAGGGCAACCATTCATTCTAACAATTGAAATATGTAGATGTAAGTCCATGCATGAAGTAGCCTTAAATTATGAATAACACAGAATGTTATTGTGTTTGTACGAGTATGTGTATGCAGTTATTTGAACTTGAAAGTCTTATCCTTTTAATCTACGTGTGTCGCATGTCACAAGGTTTAATCATACGACAATAAATTTACGTTGATAAGTTCTAGGCTTATCTTGGTGGATATTCATTCTCATGGAATAAGGGAAATATGTATCTTTCCGCAAGATTTTACTCTTTAGGCTGAACTTAATACCTGACGGGAGTATGACGCAGAAGCGTTGAAACAATTTGTGTCTTTTAAGGGTAAATTTTATGGGAAGATACAAAATTATCTTATTCCTTCAGCGTAAAGGACTAGGTTTCAATGATATATTTTTCATTCTCTCTACTACCCCATCCTTCCCCTCGTTCTCCCATCTCTCTTCCCAGTCCGCCTCACTCTCTCTCTCTTCCCGTCCAACACCCCCGTTCCTCCCCCCTCTCCCTGGTCTCTCATTCGGCGGTGGTTGGTGGTTGAGAAATGGCACACATCCGTTCCTTTTGCGTTCAGTCCGACGCTCTTTTTTCAACCGGCATTTCTTTTTTTCCGTATATAAATTTCGTACCGCATAATAGCACGCCGATGCTACTGATGCCACCGCGCTGTGCCACCGAAAGGTGGTAGCCCTATCGTCGCTTCAGTAAAGCCCTCTATGTAGGAGAATATAGGGTCATTCAAGTCAAAAGACTTTAATTTGCCTGTTGTGGCAGGCATATGACATATACTACTTAAAAATAACTAACAATTTAATGAACAAATATTTCCCACAGTGGCTGCCCATTTTAGAAAAATAAACTCCTCATCAGGGTCTGGATAAGGTCACAGGATAGATCTACCTTTGTATAAATTTTGCCCAGCCGAATTGGGCTCATAAACGGAGATGTGTAACTTATTTGACCTCCACCGCAGCGGGCTGTAAGTTGCGATGTAGAATTTGACGCGTGAAGTACATCGGTTAGTTTTCCACGTCTGGCCTAACGAAAATTATCCATGGGGTGTTCTGGATAATTTAATGCATTTTGGATGATTTGTGCCAATTCGTAGCCCCTTCTTAAAATGATAGTTCTCAGAATTTAATCACCAATATTAGTCTTCTTCCGTATGGTTTGTTTGATTGCTGGGGCTTGAGGGTAGAGCTCACCGCATCTTGAATTCCTAGTTTCTTTGACGTGTAATTTGTCTCTATGTTTCCTTTTCACTATTGCACATGATTCTGTATGGTCCTTCATTGTATATTATTTCTTCTATATGTCTCTAGTAGTATCAAATGAACCAATGTAGCTTGTACGTCATGTGTCCACGAATGATGAAGTTTGAGACACCTATTCTCATGGAGTTTTCATGATACTGCTTTTGATTCGGTTTATGCCCCTCTTGCTATCGAATTCAGTTGGTCAGTTAAAGCCTCATTTAGAGCAAAATTTGGAACACTACCTGTGCTGATTATCTAGGAAGTTCATCAGAGGTGGTGAAATCCAATTATAGTCTCCATCATTAGCAAATAATTATTTTTATTCGGTGTAATTTAATCATCCATTGGCGATGGAATTCGGAGATTATTGTTAATGTCTCTAAGTTTCCCGGATTAACTAATTATTTTTTTTTAATCTCCCGCAGAATGTGCTATTTTTAATACTCAAAGGACTGCAGCATAGTATTGTTTTCATCTGATTGAGATTGCCCCTTATGAGAGTTACAGAGCAGAAAGATAGCCTTTAAATGTGATGGTCTAATAAAGATTGTTTGGAATTAATGTGACCTGTGAGACTTCAACCCTTCAGGTTTTCCTCTGCAAACTAGAGTGCGTATTTTAGTTGATTGTTTATTTTAGTATTTATTAGGATTGGTAGGCCAGAGACACGGGGATCAGGTTGGTTTGGCGGCTAGTGCGGTGGATTACCATCCCGAGGGCCCGGGTTCAAAATACGGAGAATACAGAGATTTTTCAGTGGCATCCCGATCCCTACTTGGGTGCTGCGTGGAGATCACTTGAAATGTCCTTCTATGGGACGTTAAATTATGGACCCTTTAGGCAACTTTCGTGAAGAGTCGGCTTACGTCAGCGCCGGGTTTCTCTCCACCCTTCCTATAAAGCTCTTACCCTTCCGCCCACATATCCTTAATCGCGCAAATGGCTAAAGTTGTTGGTCGTCTTCCGAGATAACCAGCCACTTCTGTGACAAACTATTATCTTAGTTAGAGAGATTCTGTGGAAAGGCAGCAAGCTGTAACTTGTAGCTAAACTAGATATATGTCTTATCTGCATTATGTTCCAATCATTGCGATTGCACAAAGTATGTGGTACGCAGTCACGCGTACGGGTGCGAAGATATAACCCCCGCTGACATCCACCTTTAATTAAGATGTCTTGGTGGTGCAGTTGGCTAACACACCTGACTTAAGTGTATCTTATCTGCATGTTTACGTGGGCTGGGATTCGCTCTATCGTAACCTTTGATGTACAATATTGGACCAGGAGTAATATGTCCACATAAATAGAATGAGATATGACTTCTTTTCCGGTAGGTAGCCGACGAAAATTCAATTGACTTCAGCCGTTTTATCCGTTCATCATAATCCTCTGAGAACGCAGAAAATGTAACTCTGCCCAATGTCCTTCCCCTTTCTTAGATCGAGTTTAGATGATTTATGTCATGCCATTTCAGCTTCTAATTTACACCGTGAGAAGTGAAAGTTTCATCTGGCAAGTTCATACCCTTTTACCCTCAAATTACCTCCCAGTGATGGTTCTCGCATCCCTCGTATGAAAAGATTTGAAATCGCTGCTATTGTCTGTGTGCTCAAACTACTATTGTTTCTTACTTAGAAAGAATTGTTTTATCGGAATACTCATCGTCAGTCACGCTGGTCCAGGGTAGTTGGCCGTAAAAAATATCTTCTGTGTTTCAAGGGCTAATTTTTTAAAATCCAAAACTAATTTTCAACGGTTAGACAATTAAATAGCTGGAAATTTTCACGGTAGTTTTAAAGAAGGTTTCGTTTGCCGTCGTTGCTTCGGAAATTTTATTCCATTGACTAAAAATTGAAAGGTGCTTTTATTTTAGTGCGTTGGTTGAAATTCTGTAAACCACCAGTAGGCGATAGCGAAAGACGAATGAAAAATGGTTCTTCCCCTTAACATTTCCTGTCAATCGCATTTCAGAAGCGAATTTTAAATTAACTTTTTTCTTGAATTGTCAAAGGGTGCACTGCATGTGCCTGCTTAGCTTTACTTTGAAATAATATAGATACCAGGAGTCTTATATTTCCCCTGCGCTACCTACTTCTTCATCGAATGCAACATTGATACCGAAATTTGAGCTGCTTTTGAACATAATGGACGATCTGAATACCTAAGCGTATTCTTAAATACAACTAAACAACTGATTGCTTGACAAAAATACTGTGGATGAAACTTTATCCGTGGGTAAATTAAAATAAATTGGATTGAACCTGTCGAAAATCTAAATAGATACTTTTAAACGTTGAATCTAGTAACATAGTTTCGATATGAAAATGATTTTTCCCGAAACGCTTTTACCTTATGCCTTGTTTTCATACATGTTCTACTACGTACATACATCTCTCGGCATTCCAAACTTTGAGTATGACGAAAATAATGGCTTTTTAAATTTCCATTAAAATACTTTTCTAATGTGAAAACAAACGATTGCCAATCAATTTCACCGATCACTTAGGACAGAGGATGAGCACGGTGGGCGTAATACAGCTATCGTAAGTAGTTTGATTGCCGTTACTTGTGAGTGTGTAACTTCATGTCCGTTTTTCTGCACGTATACCATTTGACAATTTTACAGTCTTCATTATAAGTCCATTAGCGTGAAAATAAAGCGAAAAAAAACCGCCCGTCAACGACCCCTGAAAACTTAATCGTCGGCACGATCCCCTTAATGATCCCCCTATCGCTCTCTCCTCCCCTCGTGTCTCGGTTCGGACTTCGCGACGTCTCATCATGTTTTAAGGAGGCACACATCGTTTTAATGACGACGGGGAAAGTTCACTGGGTGTGTGTGTGGGTGTGTGTGCTCGTCTTGCGGTCGTAAAAGCGTTAATTTGTGGCGCCAGGAGAAAGAAATAGAGAAGGAGAGAGAAAGAAAGGTTCTGGGTAGTAGTAGGAGACACCGTCGTTCAGCTTCGCTGGATTCACAATTGCCGTACTTCGAAAGGGGATTGAAGGGCAGAGAATGGAAGAGAACGGGAGGAAATTTCGCCTTGGGAAGTTACTGTGGAGAGGAAATCATGGAAAACATGAGACTTAAATCTGTTTTATGGTAGCTTTAGCCGGGTGATCGCTTTAAGGATATCTGCTAAAAATTCAACTCACGATGAGACTGCAATGAGGTTTTGTTCGTGCATTCCAGGGTGATTACATTTTAACGATGATCGAATGCAAAATTGCGTGTAAGGAGATGTTCTCAAGGTTACTTAAATCTCGGCGCGTTGGCAAAAACTTGACTTAGCTTGCGTGATTGATATTCGTGGTGCACTCAATAAGACAATCTCGTGCATCCATTAAGTTGGTGTATCAAATTCTAAATGGATCTCTGCAGTCCTTCATGAGAATGGCCGATAGATAATTCAGGTGCTGCTTTCTCGATCAAAAGAAAACAATAAATGTATTCATGTATCAGTGTACCACGAAATTCTAGCGTTATGGTATGTGTTCCAGTGTCACCTCTAAGAAATTAGGTGACACAATAGTATAATATTTCAGTAACCCACCATCATACGTCTTCTTCCGCTGATATGATTCTGATTTTTTGATTTGCTTCGAAACCATCAGTGAAATATGAAGCATTTTTCATTTTTGGAACTATAAAATAATATTTTTCTTTCTCTTTTTTTCAGGTGAGTTCCATGGTTTTGGCATATTTTGCTTCCGGAGACTGTACTTTCAGTCTACCTCCATTTTCATCACTGTCACCAGTATACCAAATTTTAGGGTGTGCTGAATAGATGAGGCCTATACGGTATGTTCAATATAAGTACAATGGAACTTCCGTAAGATCAATGCTACAATTAAATATTTTGTCTTTTTATTGTTGTATTAGTGATATTCTTCATAAGAATTTATTTTTTACCTTTGAATTGAAGAACTTCTTCGCCAACTATACCATCATACAATTTGGACGTCATTTCTGATGAATTTGTCTTGAAAACTTAATAATTATGTTTATATCCTTGCATAGCGACTTTCAGAGCTCATAATGTCTTCTCTTTTGTGATCTTTGCCATTATTCGACGAATGACAAAAGCAGTGGACTAGAGAACGTATCTAAATAGGGTCCTGAGGGTTGTAGGGTAGATTAAAAATTGCAATGACCCTAAATCTTTTTACTTGACTCAGTGTTTATTACCTCCCTGGGTGATTTCCATTTAAGTATGGCGATAATCGACTCTCGAAGGCAGCAGCTTGTCATCGCCGACTGTCGATACTCACTTGTTCAGCTCGCCTCTGGAAGGATAGCCAACGATGGCTGACATTTACTCTGTTTTGATACCTTTAGCCTTGGTGTTGGTACTCCTCAGAGCCGCTACTCATTATCAGCATTTGCTCTTTCCCAGGCTTAAGAACGTCTTTTCGTCCATATTCAATTAAAAGGAACCGTAATTTTTGTAACTATAAAAAGTTGTGAACATCTAGATTACGAAAATATAGATAAAAAGATGTAAAATGTAAGACAAAAAAGTGTCAAAATAAATCGTTGCATTTTAAGTCGCTCTGCACTGAGGCGCCTAACAGGTTATTTTTGATGCGACAATACCTACATTAGTCGAGTACATCAGTAGAGTATCTATTGCTCACTTCTTACGCTGAGGAAGGACCAACTGGTCCGCAACGTTCAGTGAGAACAAATCTTTTTTTATCTTTTCTTTTCCTCACCTCTTGTAAGTTTTTATTTTATATTTGTGGCCAAATGGCGAACACATCTTCGTGGGGAAACATCATCTTATAATCTTCACTGCTGTCGATGGGAGTTTCCGATTTTCTTGTCTAAGCTGTTGCGTGGGTGCTCACCTCGAAATGAGCTTTCTGTCTCGTCATCGTGGCATAGGTGGATGCGGGGTTTCTCCCCTCCCAAATTACCGTCTGCTTTAATTGATATAAATTGCCTATCGTCGTATTTCCGCTTTCAGGGTTTTTACCTTTTCACGGCAGGTGAAGCGAGAAATGGGGGGCCCTCGACTCGGAAGTTTTAATTACAAAAACACCCTGCTACTTACTACGCCCTGCCAGATACCCAAAATCTATGTTAATGCGTCTCAATCCTCATTTCATATCACCTCAGCACTTTCCAGCTAATTAAACCATGTGATACATGGTGGTGAGGGTGAACTTTGAATTAACTCCGAAGGATTTCTCGTATATTTGTTTATTTTTTCCCAATTCGAAATAGAGTTGTCATCATCGTGACGAGTGAATTGACAGTTCCCCAGTTAGCTTTCCTCACGTATATCATTTGATCGCTATGATAGCTTCTACCTTCAGCAAGAGATAAAAACTTCTCATTTAACTGTTTCACGAAATCTATTACCTCGTTGGTTCGTAACTGCCATGGAGATGGCTACTTTATTATTCATGATGCATCATTGGGAATAAATTGCACGCTAGTATGGTTTCTCGGAATGGGTAGATATATCCCAAAGCCATATTTCAAGGACAATAATATGGTTGGATGTCCGATACATAAAAACGTCCAACTGAAATCAGATCACATGCCGTAATCATGCTGTATTGAAATTACAGTGAATACGTGTTTGTAATATAGTTAATTATTATTCGAAATTTTTTTATTTATTTGTTTACCTACTCCTATAAAGCAATCTATTTTGCAATGTAGTATAAGAATGAGTGCTGAGTAAATAGCGTTAGTGGATTCATCTTTTGGGTAAAGTGTTATTTTCTATATGTATCAGGACGAGACTGAGTAATAGGTACACAAGAAACAAATCATCTGTGAAGCTAGATCACGACAATTCTCTCTACTTAACTATCGCAAGTTGTAGAATCAAGCCGCGGTAGTCACGTCGTCAACGCTTCGGCTTGGAAACCCAATTTTCGTTGGTTCTTAGCCCGCCTCGGATAGAGACGGGCTTATCTTCGGATTAGAGCCTAAAAATTCGCCGCGCAAAATGCAAGCTTCTCCACGATTCTGAAGGCATGATGGCTATCTCAACATCGCGTCGTCAATATATTTTGCAGCCCGTGAATAAGCTCAGTTGATCTGTGTTAGGAGCACTTTTAGACAATTTTAACTGCATGTACCTTCTTAGGTTTGTTTTTTGTAAGAATAGGTAATGCAAACCTGAGGCACAAAAGAAAATTATAAATACCTATCTGATGAGAACTAGATAAGTGGTTTAAATACTTGTGTTTCTCTACAATTCTTCACTTTTTTGAACGCGAAACTCCGCTTCATATTTTTCTGCTTACTTTATGGTGGTTGAAACGAGATCTTCCGATGTACAGATTTGCTAGAAACTTTACATACGTGTTTTCATTTGTGATACTAATGATAAAAGTTTAAAAAATATTACCATGCCGATTTTTTTTGTCTGCCCAATGCTACTTTATCACGTAGCCTAATGGCAAATGTTATTACATAAGATTATTATCATTGTTGCTTACAAATATCAAGTTGTCACGCGAAGTCCAATATTAGAATAAAACATATTTCAATACAATATCGTCTAAATATCGAGTATCGCGAAAACTCTTGCCGTAACACTTTAATTAAGGAAAAATATTTAGAAAATAATTCTTGTGTAATTTCCATTACAGTCTGTGTAGAGCGTTCCAACGCATTAAAACACAGTGAAATGTGGTCCAAGAGTAAAGTTTCGGCTTACGTAAAAAATATTAAAATGTGCACTCAATGACCCACGATTTCCGCTCCAGCCGCTTTATTATTGAAAAAAAATCAGAACACTGCGTCTAACGTCACCAAGTTGTGGTATTTTGCGGTCCAAAAGTTTTCATTGCTGCGCCTCCCTTTACTTGAAATCAGGGTGCGTAGGACGTGGGTGGACCCAGAAGGTGCTTACCATCCCTAGGCGGCAGAGCGGGCTTCATCCGACGGACGAAATGTGTTTTCAAAAGAGAGAGAGAGAGCATCGTCTTTTATCCTTCAAAAGAGACTCGTGGGGGGCTGTTTTCACCTGAGGAGGAGACAATCCTGTTTTCCATCCCTTCCTTGCTTCTTCCCTTCCTTCGCGTAAGCACGGGAGAAGTTCTTCGGAGGAGGACGAGGAGAAGGCTTGGATGGGATAAGAGGGCAGGTGGCAGATCTACCCGAGGCTGCTCTCGAAGCCTCGGGTAGATCTCCTTCTTCGTGCCTCTCCTCTCCGAGAACGGGTGGCACGCCACAGCCAACCCCATCCCTTGGGTCTCGTTAGCTCAGCCCTAAGACCGACCATCCCACTGCCGCGTCAACCCTTTAAGTTCCGTCCGCACTACCTTTCTACCGACCGACCATCGCTAGCGGGAGACGCTGTGTAGAAAACAATTGAACGGATACTTTGGTCAAATTTGACTCGCTCCTAGAAACTTTTTCAATAAATTGCTCATTGAAATTAAAATAGGAAGAAAGTACAAACTTGGTTTCTTTTCTAAAATGCGTAAAAGTGATTTTTTTTAAAACAAAACAGTAAAGTAGGCCTGTTTTTTTGCAAAATTATGACTATATATTTTTTCTGAAGGCATGTGTTTAAATCATTGTCAACAATTTGATACCATATGATTACCTTAATCTTGTCACTGTGATTGATACCTACCATACTTTGATTTAATAGGTTTATCATTGAGCTTACAAACCACAAAATGAAGATGATTAAAATTTTTGATGAAAGCTATAAACATTTTTCAAAATTGCAAAACAACAAAGTGATGATGAGCATAAATGAAAAGGAAAACTTTGTTATATTCCACCAATTTATTTTCCGGTACAACTAGTTTCGACGCAGCGGCGTCATCTTCAGGTACAAAGAGTACAAGCAAGAACATGATCCATATATACCATCCAGGGTAGTACTAGCCCATCTAGGGTGGTAAATCCAGGGTAGTACTACCCTGGATGGTATATATGGATCATGTTTTTGCTAGTACTCTTTGTACCTGAAGGTGACGCCGCTGCGTTGAAACTAGTTGTACCGGAAAATAAATTGGTGGAATATAACAAAGCTTTTCATTAATAAAATGAACTTCCACAAAGTTGAGCCTGAGACGATGGAGATGGTGATGAGCATTTACTCTCGTTAGACAGTTGCTGCTGGTTTTTCAATCCGCCATTACGAAAGCTTCAAAGGGCAGGACGGACGCTACGTTTATGAATCATGTAGCGCAGTAGTACCGTCAACGTATGTCGATTGTTTACATTGGTGTGTACTTACGATGGTGGTTTGAACGGGAAATTACCCATTACCTCTCTCTTCTCTCCAAATCCCTTTAACCCGAACCCTTTGCAATCCACGCGTCAATCAAACTGTCTGCCGCCGACGAGTCGGCTCTCGACTACCGTCTAGGTCTCCGCAAATACCATAAGGATGGAGGGAGGCCAGTGCTTCTCCCGCAGTGGGTTGAGGAGTCTCGTATATGGATAGTTGGTATGTTGCAGGACAGGCTTAAGGGATGGACAAGTGGGGACGGGATGTCTTGGAAGCGGTGACGCGGTATAGGCATTCGGCTGGGATTCCACTCATTTTTTCTTCTCCTCTCCCCGTTGCAGTTTTTTGAAAAATGTGTCGTGTGCGCAGTTGACGCTTTGCTTGTATGGACTGTGTTATGGTTGAAAGTTACATTAAGGGCTACTTAAAGGCTTCCATCATCGTGTATGTTTCACGTCTTCGTTTTCATTTTGTATCCGTCGTCATCAGAAGTTGTACAACCCTTAGATAGGTTCACTGCAGTCCTCAACTCTTCCCTCTACCCTGTTAATTATGTTATGCCCTGATATCTCTTTTGCTTTCCCGTCCCATTTATTCTTGTTTGCAAATATAATCCTCGGTATTCTTCGCGCATCCATAACTTGTATTTTCCCTGCTACCGTGCTCCGTACTAGTTCCTTGTGACTTCAAATGTAGCCTATCCTTCTAGATATTGTCTCTCTAAGAGTACTTCATACGGTTTTCTACTCATCTGCTCTTCTAAATACATACTTTCTCATTTCTGATTTTATCCGTCCGTATTATCGGCAAATGACTCTTGCAGTAGTATTTCCTTCTTTTGGAAATTTTATTTTCTTCGGATTAACCAGTTCTTTCCCTTCGTATGTGCTTTTTTGGCTTGAGGTATTCTTGGTTTGACGTCCGTTGAACTTATATAATGCCCTGTTGTACACTCACCAAGGTAAGTCACCGATTTCATTTGGTGCTGTAAGCCAATTAAGCATAAAATATATCAGTCATCATCCACAGTCATCAATCTTGAGGTTGCCTATCTGCAGCTCTTCATTCAATTCTCCTTTTTCTGATGTCTTCTTTCCTCCAAAATTCCTTAGTTAACATCCCTCATACTTTGCCTTTTGTCACTATTCTCTGTCTTCTTTGGTTTTGGTGTCTCAAAATGTGCCCGGGTATTTCGTTGACTCTATTTCATAGTTTCCTCTTTAACCAAATCTGAAAAATAATTTTCCTTGATGAAAGATCTGCTCTGAAACTTCTTTGCGTACTTGCTGTAGTTGTGTTTTACTATTTTTTTTCGCTTCTAAATGAACTATGATCGTAAATGGTGACACCTAAAAGGCGTATACTTCGTCTTTGCTTCCTTATCAAAGCTATTTTGGCTATGATCGCGAGTCACTTCTAGTAATATCTTGATTACTGTCTGTAATTCAACTTGGAAACAGGGGGATAATTATTTCCAAGAGAGGGAATTTTTTTACTGTGGATGGTGTCGTCTTGAAAATTGGTGTTTTTGCTCCTCCACTTATGCGGCCGCGGCCGCTCAGAAGCGATTACGCCACCGAGGGCATGTTTTATGTTAAGTCCCTCGGCAGGCATTCGAAGTTGCTGTGTGATGGATATTCAATGTTGTTGAGGACTCCGTTCTCAGTTCATACAGTCAGATGGAAAAACTCGACAAAAAATACATCGTGATGATAGATTATAGCGGAAGGGAATGCTTCACTCCTCCAGTAGATGTTTAGCATTTGCAATTTCGATACGGAAGATGTAGAGAGCGTTTGTAATTGCCCCAGTCAATGGCGCCAGACTTAGGAAAAAATCCTATTTCTTATTCGACGCAAATATACGTGCGGGTAGTCATTCATTTCTTCGTAAGTACGCGCTCAATATGTCATTAGTTTGTATGCCGGTCGGCTCAATTCTTGAAATTTCACCGATGTGAAATGGAAGTATTAAAAATTATGTTTTCGCATCATATATCTTCATATGTACCCAGTTTTTCAGCGTTTTTCGACCTCCCAATCGAAGTATGAGATTTAAATTCAGGATACATTCTATTTCACTGGCAAAAATGCGTCGAATTGGGCCATAAAATGCACAAATGTTCGACACTGTCTTTGGATTCAATGAAAAGCCCATGCCACGGAAAAGATAACCGTTGAGTGTCTCATTCGCATGACCAACTAGTTTCAGCGTCTTTTGCTGCTTGAGCTAATATTTTCGTTTGTCCTCATTAAACAAGGCTTCGGAAACTGTAGAATCAAGTGGTGTACTACCACCTTGTTCACCGACATTTAAAAAAACTAAGGCATATAATTAGAAAGAGAGCTATTTATATATGTGGGTTAACAATATGATTCACCTTTTGCCCTTCCTCTTTCTAGTGAGATAAGCTTTAACCTTTTGCAGGCAGGGTTGCCTTTGTCCTGATTTTTTCTGTCAAAGAGATTTTCTGTATAATGTTTATTATATGGATCTTTGGATTCAAAATGCACATCCGCAATCAGCATTGATCGCCAACTGGAAATAGTTTTCCCTCCTAAAGCCTAAAAAAACAATTGTTGAAGTAGTCTGATTATTGGTGATTCTCGGAGAAAATTAAGTTCAGGGAAGTGCTTAAAAGTCAGTTTTGTTACTTAATTGCATGAAGAAGATTTCTTGCTGACTCCATCGATTTGAATTTTTTTCAGAAACACGAAGTAGGCGATACATTTTCCGCATGTTTTGAACGGCTACGCCACTGCCCTTGTCCCGTTTTGTCTCGTTGCAAATGCTGATTCTTTTTTTTTCTCCACGAGCAGAATATTATTCTATGTAGAGTTCCCAATACCGAAATTCAAGGTTATCATGCCTACGTAAACTTTTCATCAGTCACAAACTTTCACTACGGATTGAAAGTTTACGTGTGGTAACAGACGAGTTGAATTTGGCTAAATGTTTCTCTGCCAGAATGATATGTGCAGTGTAAAGTAATAAGTAACGACTGTAAAACTACGAAGAAATTACCTGTCAAAGTATTCCTTCGGTCAACCGAATAATTTTTCACTTTTTATGAACAAGGGCGCTTCGTAAACTCAGGCCTCGGAAGGCAGTCTACCTAATTAGCTTGAGAATCTGGGCGCCAATGGGGGGTCTGGGTGGAAAGTGAATATCCAAAACAACAATGACCCTCGAAGATAAGGGAAACAATATTTCATGAAAGTGTTTGGTTTTGAAAGAGTTTTGATTGTGTTGAAGCATCAGCCGAGATAACAACTTTTCCATCAAGATCGTTCGGCTTTTGTGCTAAGCACATTATACTTATGCGTTCTCGCTCCACTGACGTACTTTGAATTTTTCTTCTGGCCTCTTGCGTCCATTTTGCAGCGTGACTGAAACGAGAACCGGTTCCCAATTAGTATTCGTCGCTCGAGAAAGGGAAGCCTCCCACAGGGTTTAAGATGCTACAGCACTATCAATTTTATAGGAGTTTGGACACGTTTTTTTATTGTAGGTTCATGAATATGAAACAATTCGTTTAAACCTTGTTTTTATTCCTTATAAGATCGTCCTCTTGTCATCGGATGGTAGGTCTTTGCCAATTCCGTTTCTTAAATTACGCGTTCGCAATTTCACTGCGGAGAAAGGAGCCATCCCTGACTCTTTTCTTCCCGAGGGTGGCTATAATTGCGTCCGTGGGAAGGTGTTGGACATTTTTTTCTGCTTAGTTCTTTTATTGTAAGATCTATGTGTAAGAATATTTTCGTCACGAGTTTAATCCCATGATCTTCATATTATTCTTTGATCCATCTTGTAAGACTTCCCTATATTAAACGCCAAGCCAGATGGAGGGTGCAGGAAATTTAATTGTAGCATGAAGCATCCTCGGGAATTATTGAATGCGTTCTTCGAGCTTCCCAAAAAATTCCTTCAACGCTCCTTTTACCATTCATATGTGGCAGCCTCAATGGTTTCGCTTGACAAAAATAATTCAACTCATTTCAAAAATAATTTTCATAGTGTTCTAAAACCTACTCCTTGCCGCTGCTATCAATGTGGCATAATATCCTATCATTCGTGATTTTTGGCATATTGGATATGTGGTCTGTCGAGTTCATGGCTTACGCCAATTTCATCATTAATTTGATTTTTTTCAATTCCTCTAGGAAACTTTCTTTGGTTTTTATTTTGGACGTAGATAACCATTTGCTCTGGATAGTTCATCTAGAAGAATGTCTAGGATTTTCTGTCGTGAAAGTAAACTAGAAAAATGTGACTGCGTTTTTTCCTGTGCTTGCACGACCTAACCTATTGTCCCTTTTGAGGAAATATTTCATCATGTCACTTTGACGAAACATTCATAAAATTCATGGACTAAAGTTTTCCATTTTCGCAATAAAATCCACTCCGTACTATCTCTGTACTGTGTTTAGGACAAGCGGCTGACGTTCCATCGGTGGCTTTTCTTCCTCCATTTCCGTTTGCAGCCGTCCAGTTTTTTCGCCAAGAATTACTTCCCACGTCCTTCTTCCGAACACCTCCTTTGTGAATCGATCGTCTCCTCCCCACCCAGGAACCAATCCAAATCGTCGCCGTAGATTTGCATCAACTCTGCGGCCGCACTTGACAATTGATGCCATTTTTTGGAGAGACGTGGACTTTTTTCCACACCATTGAATGTTTCCTTTCAGTATCAAAAGCCTTCCTTATCTCTCTCTCCCTCGTCTTCTTCCTACCTGCCTCCTCGTCTCATCCCTTAAGGTGTCCTCTTTCGTTAGGTACTCCCCCGCAACCGACGCGGATTATATTTCTTCCCGGAATCCCTATTTTTTTACCACCTTCTCTATTCACAAGTGTGACATGGCGATATGTGGACGACATATCGATGTTTTGAATCGACTCCGTCAACATGCACTTATATTAATTGAATACATTTAAAAAAGGGCCGTTGATAGCCGCAGATGTAACGGGCTTGCCGGTTAACGTTTTAAATGTACAGTCTCGCGGAATTTCATTCGTGGATCCGGACGATTTAGTCAATTTTAGCATGTGTAATAGACATATTTGGTAAAAAAAATTAGATGCCACCATTTCTTCCGATTGCCGATACTAGTTTGACGTAGCTATGCTAATGGTACACTTGCTGGTTTTTAACAATCGGCACCTGTAGGAAACATGTTGGTGAAAACATTATGTAGACTTGAGTTTGTGTACCGATTAATAATTAACTAGCACATCTACATGTGTGCAAGTTACATTGAACTTTAGTCTATTTTATTCTGCGTGTAACCATCCAAACTATGTATTTTTACAATTCACCGAGTAGGTGCAGCTATGAAGCTGAACCACAGTGTGTTAAAACTCACGATGGCGATCTTATCCTCGGCGTAGATAATTTACGACTGTGTGGATACATTGTGGACCTGTCAACATTCATATAATATAACCTCGATCGATAAAAAGATCGATGTTGGAAAAAAATCTCGCCCCAGTATCTATTTTCTTTGGGTTGGTGCCAAGTAGGTATGTAGCGTGGACAATTGAATGCGTGGATGCAAACCCAGTGTCGACCCTGGAAGCCAGATTGGTAACGCTGTCGGGAAGTCCTAATTTGGCAGGTTCGAATCCCACTGGGTGCGTGAATGTAGTGTTTTTTTACCGGATCAAGGCCTCAGGTTATACGGTGCCATTTGAACTTAGCTGCCGTAACACCTGGAAAACCCAAGTCTCTGCCTATCCGGGTTTCATGTGGCAAATGTTCAGCTCTGGGCGTGGGAGTATTCGGTCGTTGGGAGGCTTGGCGGGTCGCTAGAGGGCGGTCCATGCCGGGATCCTTTGGGGGAAACAGATGGAATGGAAAAAAGAAGAGGAGGGAAGAAGAAGCATTCCTTGCCCCCCCCTCCCCATACTTCCCCGAGGGAAGACACGAAAGGGGAAATTGTCAGAGGAGGCTCTCCCAGGAAGGATCGGGGAATAAGTGCGAAGGTGGCCACAGGAGGTGGGGGATGCATTGTCGCGGAGGTTCCTCGTGACTGAGGTGGGACTCTCTCATGCCCTTTGTGAAGGCCGTGTCGGAGACTGTTTGCCACTGAAGTGGGACTCAAAGCAATTTTCAGGACCCTGTCAGTGCGGGGGCGGGGGCCTGCTGTTCCCCTCCGACAATCCCTTCTTTCACTTCCTCCCTTTTGGGGAATCCACCCCCGTGGCGAATGGTCAACAGTTGCGTGGGTTCATCGTGGTGTTTGTTCGGGTAGTAGTCGACGGACGACGGTTGCAAAAATTATGTGTTGAGTGCCGATCCACTCATCTCATTACGAATTTTTCAATTGAAATCGTTGTGTATCTGAGAGTGTAATGTTCTTCAATCAATGATTGGAGGATCGATTACCTGTGTTTTATTTCCGAAAGATTTCATTATTAATTTTTGATGTAACGCCACGTATTCTGTCTTTCCTATGACTATCTCTATTTGGCCGCAAAAAAATTATGCAGTGTTTTTAACATCTTTTTCATATTGCAATGCATATAACAATAAAGTACTTGCTACTCATGACGATTCTGAAAGGTGTCATTGATATTGTTAAAAAATCACAGATGATAATATGCTTGTTTGGGTGCAAAACCCTTATAAATATTTTAAAATGGTATTTTCAACCAGAGCGGAAATAATTTTATTCAGTGGATACTCCCCGAGGACGCAGTTGGACTTTTTTTGGAAAGTTCTATGATGGATTAGTTATCAATGCCGTGCCAATTAACTCCGTAAGTTGTGGTACATTCTAATAGTGAGTGTAAGCATATGTATACTGAGAAGCCGATAGCCAATTTATAAATATATGAGGATCAAATTGTCTCGATTGCGTTAAAAATCTTACAACGGTGGCATACAGATTCTCTTCGCGGCTCTGATTCGTTTGATCTGAAAATTTTCCGAAAGAAGACCAACGGTGTCATTCTATCCAACCTTTGCAACCAACAGTTTCGGTACCTTTTTTTTAGCATCTCGTAACATATCGATCTCCGAAATTTCTAGTCTTATCGTGGGTTTCTTCAGGTACCCATGAGAAACGGAATCCGTGTAAAGGAACATTGAACCCCGTCTTCGAACTATTTCATCCCCCATTTCCTGTTTAAAAAAAAAGAGAATCACAGTTCCAGGTGCGTGTAAGTTTAAGTGGATAGTGTTGACGAATATTAAGCGTTGAACTATGCTTGCAGATCTTCGACGGAGATAGGCAGACTATCTCTCGACAGCCACACGACTCTTTCCTTTGAAAAAACCCCTAGACTCCACATCCTTCATTCCACCCTTTAGGAAACAAATCACCCAACGCTCCCACGCCAAACCCTCTTTTTGCGAGTTCCCAAGGGGATCAAACCTGCTACCATTTCCCTTTATTCCATCTTTCTTTACTTTAGAGCCTTTTCCGTTTTCGGAGAGGTGGGCACGATGGCGTCTCTCGCCGGAGTAAAAAGGGGAGGAAGGGAGGATCCTTTAAGGGTGAATCGTGGAGGGTGGAGGAGGGAAGTGGTATTTGGGGTGTGGGGAGGGTGCAAAGGGAGCGAAATAGGGGCAGGGTTCGAGGGGGGGTAGAGGGGGGGCGGGGGGAGAATCCGAGTGTCCCTTTCCTTTGGTCGCTTCCGGTTCTCGATTTCTGCCCTCTTTGTGGAAAGTTTCTTTGCGTAACCTCTTTCCCCTTGACGGGCCATGGACAATATGATTCGAGGGAAGGGGGAAAATGCACGAAGGGGGAGAGAGGCGAAAGAGGATGTGGGTGAAAAGAAATAATGGCACTTCTTCTTGGGCGCCTTCAAGTGCCTCCTTTGAGGGCGCGTGCCTTGACGTCGAAATGAACGAGCGGACCAAAGCGTTCGTTGGCGGCGCTGCATATTCTGACCCCAGCGAGATTATTCGTTGCATTCGGAATAACATTTTTTCATTCGATTGTGTATTCATGATTAATTTACTACGCACTTAATTTGAACTCAGCTCATCATACTCGCTAATTCCTTCGCAGTTACCGGAAGCAGATGTCTTTAACTTTATTTTTATTGTGTGGTCCTAATTTCAAATGAGTACCTAATAAATATCTGTCTGTTCCGATCCCTCATCACTTCACTAGATTCGATTATTCAGAAAAATAATAGAAATAGACTCGAGTATTTATACAATTCAATACTCATTTTTCCCTCGAGCAATTCTTAACGATTACAGCACCACGGAAAATCACTCGGAGTCAGCGAATCGAATCTCGCGGATAATCTCCATTTAGGAAATAATTACCGTTTTCCTCTGGGTTCAAGTGGTAATATGGTATTCCAGAGCTGCCCATTGATGGAACTACCGCATGAGACGACTACATACCGCTATCATGATACTCTTTAAGTGTTCAAAAGCATCCAATTATTAGTTCTTGAAGTGATCCCACCGTAAAATGGCTTAAATGTAATTTTATTTATATTTTGGCTACTTATATAAAATCACATTCTCTAATATGAACTATAAAATAACTCCTTTTTTCGCTAATTTTTCGCAAATTGAACTTGGAATTACAAGGTCTTAATACAAGAATTGGTCAAACAACGGGAAAGAGGAACTTTTTTCTATCTAATATTAATGTCATTTTCGCGAAAAACTGGTTGTAAGAAGCGAATTCTCCCAAGGAATTGTGTGGTGATAAAATATGTCACCAAGACATCTTAGTTTTTGACAAAAAATAACTACGGGAACAGAAGTCAAAATCCGTTAGTTCAATGGAAATTGCGATGCAGGCGCCTGATATGGCTGGGAAGGTTTCCTACGAAATATATTCATCTGAATCTACAAATTTCTGCCTTAATTTAGTTTTCTAATAGCTAATGTCATAATATCACCATTGAAATAGTAGTCAACCGTAATTACCTATTCAATCTGATCTGTCAGTCTGTAACAATGCTGGGGAACTGCGATTGAGAATTCAATTCCATTGAAAGGGAGCCTGTTTGAAGCACTTTAGCGAGACCTGCCGAGTTGAAATTTGGCAGGAATACAGGTCGTAACCTAAAACGGACCGAAAAAATTGCAAAAACCACGAACAATAATTTAAAGAGGTTGTTTTTACTCCAGATTGTTAACTTATAGCCCCATACGTAAAACATTAAAACGGTGCTGGGGTTTCTTTTTTTTATTTTTCAGATTACTTGCACTCAAGATATTGGGTAAAATTTTGCATTATTGGATAGCTGAAAGAATGCAGAACCGGTCAACAGTATAGTTAAAACAGCGAGCAACAATTTAGAAGATTTGATTTTCCCTTCATTTGTTAACTTTAAATCCCACAATTTAAAGCACTTAACTCTGTGCAGGGGTTTATTTTTTTGCTTTTTAAAATTACTTTCACTATAGATGTAAGTTTGAAACTTTCACTTTCAATTGGCTCAAATACTGCAGTTTTTTTTATTTTTGTACTCGATTTTCCTTTGCGCTTCGCTTTTGACTAAATATTGTGTTTTGGCTCCGAAATAGTTCAGTCAAATAGTTTCTCGACTATTTCAACAACATAAATTCTATAATTTACATGGCATCCGACTCTATAATGAGAGTTAAAGTGATATTTACGGGGGTGTTTTTCACCCCTCCCCCTTCCATGGGTGGATCCTCAATGGTATATGCATTTTGCACGTCATATCCTGTGGATTCTTTTAATTCTATGAAACAGTTTTAATTCTTTCTTCTTCCCGTTGAATTTCAACGGGCGCCCTCTCGTTGTTTTCATATAATGCGTTCTGAAAGGTGAGATTCAGTATTTATTATGACTCATACAGTCGAAGTGGACCTGTATGGGGGGGGGGGAATTCCCGCGTTTGAACGCACCGCTGCTCTCTCGCCCGGCACTCCGAATCGGTTTTGCATATCGACGGACCACCCGTGTTTTTGGGCCGCCGGGAGAAGAGGCTTTACCCCCTCAGCTCTGCGTGAATAGTCTCCATCCACTGAGGAGACGTCGATTTGCATCGGAAGTTAGGCTGCTACTCGAAGAGGTTTTCTTTCCCTTCGTATGTCTGCGGTTCCCCCAGTCTTTTTCCATCCATTCCTCCTACACCTCGAGCGCCCGATTCCTTCGTTCATCCCCGCCAGTTCCTCCGTACGCCCACCACCTCCTTCCTGTTTCTCTCTGCCTCTCTCTTTCCCTCAATGGCTTTTCTTTACATTAATAATTTCCTCCCTAGGTGACCAGTAATTCTGGAAATCTGTTTCGTTTTTCTTTCCGACAATAGCCATTTGGTTTTTGCTACATCAGTCTATTTTAAGATATGTATCGAATTTGTAACTTTGAGGCCATGCAAGTCTGCAACACGCATTTCATTAGCCTGAATATTTTTCAGTAGTAATACTGACGAAATAATTACTTGTGTAATCGTTACCGTCAACTTGGTTTGTTCATTTTATTTTCCATTTTTAGGCGATAAATATTATGAGCTTTTTGACACATCTATTTACGAGGGAATCTCTTATTTCATACTGTGTTGGTCACAAAATAGAAATGAATCTGAAATATATGCTACAGTTTTCCTTGAACATACATCTTGACTTCTATTATAATTTACAAAGTAAGACCTTTAACGGATTGCTCCATTGGATAGCAGGTACTCGCTTTTTTTACCTATTCGCGGAAATATTGATCACCGAAACACATTCCTCTTTTCTCCTCCCGTGCACAAGTATAATCGCTCGAGACGAAGGAAACGGAAGGGCGTTGCCTCGAGGCTTTCGGATCTTGACTTGACGAAGAAGAGGGCTCGGCGGGAGGGGGGTGATGTGCCCCACTGTGGGGTGAAGGGGAGGTTCTTTTGGGAGGGGAGGTGGGGTGTCAGGGCACTCCAGAGGTTCATGTGTCTGAAAGCAGCGAATTTTTCCCTGTATCCTCGGGACTCTGATTGGCGAGTTGGAAAAAACCAGCCTCGCCATAAGAATTGCATTCAATGTATCGCTTCCTTTCGCAAGAAATGCGTGAAATGTACCTTTGAGTTAAACTGTATTGCGGTTCAATCTCTTCCCTGATAATTGATCGTTGTGATTGAGTGTGATAAAATAAAATTAATCGTTTTGGTACTTCTACATCTAGATATTACCATTAAAGCCACCTCAAGGATTTGTGGCAAGGTGTGAGCTGTCACCAACATGCATTACTTTATGCTCTTTTAAAGTTAATGTAACTACGACTGTTGATGCATTAGAATAAATTAATAATGCTTGTCAGGAGTTCGCATTGAATAATGTTTATTTTGTCAAATATGTATTCCTTGCTTGCGTTATTATTTGCGGATACGTTTAGGGAATGTTTACATTCAGCGATAATGGAGTTTAGTTTTGAATTCCTTTAACTTATTTGATTAAGTGGATAGCATAACGTCAAATTTTAATAATGTTAGTGATTTATGTAATAATGTTAAAAATGTGACTTGGTGCTGATTCCAAAAGACTTTCTGAAGACGTAATACAACTGTGCGTGGACTGAGAAATCTTAAGTCCCTCCATAAGAAGGTTGTACCGCTGATCATTTGAGCTTGGTTGCCGCTGGGGATTTCCTAAATAATTGACTCAATTACGCTTGTAATGAGATGAGGGCTCTACATTCCTAGAGGGAAATAAAAGTCAACTGTTACATTTGAACTATCCTTAATGCAGAATCGTTGATATTCCTTTGCTTTTCGCCTTCATCCTCTTAGAAGACTTCATGTATATCCCATTGATTGGGACGGAATTCAGAAAATGTGACTACGCGGCATCAAAGCTTTATCTATTAGCATTCAAAAACGTTCGCTCAACCGTGCGCACTCTGTGTCGAAGCTCCCATAAGACTCGACACAGCTTTTTGAAAGCGTTCCAACGGAGAAAGAGGACTGTGTTCAACTCACGTTTTGGTGCCGAGCGATGAGTGGAGCCGATCGGATTTTGTTTTCGGGCGTGAGATGGAGTTCGTAGCGTTCCCTTCCATTGAAGCAGCAGCCATTCCATTTTTTCCTGCGCCCGTGTGGCGAAGCTAACGTGCCGGTCTTTTTTGCTGCTTCTGGGCTTCCGAGAGCCGTTGTCGGCCGCGCCCGCATGTGTTCTGCAAGGCGCGTGTTTCGGTCTCCGCCATTTTGGGTCTCCATGTACTCCGTGCACATGTGCGCATTATTCATCTTGTTCTTTATTTACACGCGCAATTCGTGCGATCTTCGACCTACTCATCGCCTGCTGCAACAATCTTCTTGCTTTCTTTTCATAAAAAAAATTACTCACAACAATGATGCTTGTTAGCGTTGCGCGTGCTGAAAGAATTTGGCGTGACGTTGATGTGTTGACACTGTTTTCTGCTCTTAAGCGTCAATTCTGAATATGGTTTCGGCGGATGTTTCCACTTCATCAATATAAAATAAAAATATAAAAAATACCAAAAAAATATTGCGTATACTTTGAATACGTATGCATAACACAATTTTTTCATTCACAAAAACACGAAAATGACTATGTCCCAACACCCCCTGCTTTACATCCTTGTGCTAGCTCGTGGTGCATACATCTACTTTCTACCATAGAGTAACCATCTAATTACCATAGAATAACTATGCCACCTTCGAGTAACTAGTACATGCTTACTCTATGGGCGAGCTGCTGCAGAGGCGTGCGTCAGCAGGGGCGTAGCAACCCCCCGAATCGTGGGGGGGGGGGGCAAACGCCTTGAAAAATCTGTATAAGCTAGCTAATTGCGCAGGGGGGGGGAAGTAATTTTGCAAATCGGGCTGTGTCCATTTAAAAGTGAGCCATACCTCTGATTTCTGGGGGGGCTAGGCCCCCCCCCACAATCGTGCTTGGGGTGGGCAATGCTCCCCCTGCCCCCCCCCCCGCCTGATGTTGCGCCCTGCGTCAGGAAGTGAAAGGAAACCAGCCATGGAAGTGAGGGAAATGGGAAAAGGAGGGTGGAGAAGACTGGTGAATTTATTAATTAACGGCATGTGTTATGTTAGTGTCACACTGTTATGTTATAATCTCTAATGGTGCGTGGAAAGGAGGAATTCTTTTGTACCTGTCAGTTCGACAGTGTATGCCTCTTATTTTGTCGCTCCTATCAGATCTAGAGATATAGCGCGGGGTCAAAATAATATTTTCCGTGCCGTACTGAAATTCGCCTGATATGAATTTTGCGAGTAATCTAAGTCTAGCGTGGTGCCTCCCGAGTCTCTAACGGCTCCCAATCTAGTCCTTCCTAGTCCATCAGCAGTATAACGTAAACTTAGGTGTGAATTGCATCGCATCTAATGCATCTCTTTGCCCGGCTTTCGCCTTTTGTTTGCCATCGTAGCCGCCCTCTTCCCTCTTCCCCTCAGATCATCCATTTTTCTTCTCTCCCACCCCATCCTTACCTTCCTCTGTTTCCTCCTACTCCCCCCCCCCCCAAACACTTACTTCCTCTCTGTCAGGCAGCGCGTGAAGCGGCGCGCGCGGTGGGAGAGTGAGTGATACGATCGCGGCTTCCCCAGCGCCACTTCCCGCGCACCCACTCTGCTTCCTACCCAGCACCGAAGGCAACAAACACACTCTCTGCCCCGCGAAACACCGCCCCCCGTTACGGCGAATCTCCCCGCACGCCGGGCCCTCCTGACACCTCCCGGCCCGCCCGTCCCCGCCGCGATTCCCCGCCTTCGCTCCCTCCGTCGCACCACCGCCATTCCTTCCACTCCACCTGCCGACTCAACGATTGTGCACCCTCCACGCGATGCTGCGTTCCTTTCACCCCCACCAGCACCGTAACGCCCACACAGTGCTCCCTGGCCTCCGTTCCTCTCCCCTTCTCACAATCTGGCATAAGTCCCTCACGTATCAAAGTAACACGTACGACTTCTGCGGCGAATGAGTTTGCGGTACGTGAGACGTCCGAAGTATGACTGTTACTTCATGGAGCCGCGCATAAGCTAATGATTTCTGCTGAGAGAGTCAAAAGATAGCGATCGGTGCCATTTAATTCCGATATCTAGCAATCGGTGTCGGTCATGAAGTGCGTAAGAGATTCTGGTATCTAACTTTTTACTATGCTGCGTGCCAAACATGCTATCTAGTTTGTTTAGAAAAATTTTGAATCTCGTTTTACAATGTTGAAATGTGAGGCAAAATTTTTCCCATCTAATATACAGTTTAAGAATTTTAGAACGGTAGTAAAATATGAATATGAGGCAAACTGCGACCTGATGAAATTTTGCACTCCAAATGCTTAATCATGGTGGTGCATTCATTTTTATTAATCGAAAATGTTCTGTATATATGCTAAAAATTGTCTCTTGATATTGACGTCTTTTAACATGTACTCGTTTTTGCTTATTGTTATATTTAATAGTAGGTAGGTACGTTATATTTGGTATTTATAGTTTTGAAACCAATTCAGAAACGGATTCAATTCCAGAATCCCGGCCGCGATAATTCAGAATACCGTAATGCAGGTGTTGATATATCACTTCCATTGGTCCTAAAACCATTTATTGAAGCGCAAAATGTGTTAGCCTGCACATTTTTTATTAGAATGAAAGCGATCTGCATAGATTCGTCGCGCACTGATAAATGGGGACGATTTATATTTTCAAATCCTATAGTTTTACTGTCTCCTCCTGTCCTTTGAGCAAGAGTTCGAAATAGTTCAGTTTTGTGTGTATTTTACCTTGGAGTGACCTGCATCTAATTTGAAACGGTACCCTGCAAGCCTTCTGAAGGGTGTGTGGCAGGGGGTGATTTCACATATCCACACCAGAAATGCACCAACCGTCAAAACATTGTAATACTGTCATTAGCAAATTTACTAAGTAGACTTTTTTCTTGACTTAAGTGACGTACGTGGAAGGGACTTCACATGCAATACTTCTTACCATAGTTATAGGTACCCATTCGAGATAGACACTGCACTTATACATCACGGGGACCATTTGCTAGAGTTCAGTCAAGCTAAAATGCAAAATGTTTTATAAACCCTAAGACGATGGATCAATGAAAATCCGTACAGAGTATACATCACGATCCCTAGTGTTTTTGTTTTTCACGTCAAATTACTGAGAATACGTATCAAATTACAAGAAAATGCGGTGAAAAAAGTTGAAACGAAAGCAACGTCTCCACAAATTCGAATGATGCTGAGTTCTTATCGCGTCGGCGCAATTTTTTCCGCTCTTGTCATTAAGCCTCCTTCGGAAGAAGTTGGTCCTTTACGCTAGGCACACATGCTCGGTTCCCCTTACTCTCTCGGTGGAAAGAAAACAACTACCCGAACGATGCTGGTAGAAAAAAGAACTGCTCACTCCAACTCCTTACAGAAGCTCCACTTCCCTCCCTCCCGCTGTCCCTCGGACCCGATGACACGAGAAAAACCAGCTTACATCAGCCGGCTGGAGTACGCAAATGCGCAGGCTCGGCCGAAGTAAAAGGGAAGTAAAAAATATGAATGCCTACCACTACCATCATCACCACCATGCAGCTCGCGAATAAATGCCATCTGAACGGCTGAGCTGCGAGCGTGCAAAACAGTAGCGGGGATCCAGCTTTCATCCCACAGTAGCCTGCCAAGACCTGACGAGAGTCCTCATTGCGAACTTCACTTCCTCCGCCGATCTCAGCTGAATACTTCCGATCTTGGTATGGTACCGAACAAGATAGATATCAAATAATCGCGTGTAAATGACTATTTTGGAACGAGTCATCTGTTATGAACTTTGGGTCACATTGGGTGCTCCAAAGGGTGTTTACCCTCCAGAAAAGTGCCTTAATATATATCTTTAGAATGAATGGAAGAGGATCCTGCTGGAATTTATTTACGCAACATAAAACTCCGACTCTCCACAGTGTGTATTATATATATATCATGCAATCCTGTTTGTGCAATATAAAATTATGTCTACTACCAAACAGCAATTTAAATCACTAAAATACTTCCTAGAAATAAGACAATAAGTTCAATGCACATTTTAGGCTCTCATTCCATTGAAAATGTCCTAATGTCTGTGGCAAAAGACTGTTCAATTCATTACCCAAACAGGTAAAAGATTTACAGGACAAACAAGGTATATCTAAAAGGAGGTTGAAAGATTGATAATTTAAAAAAGCCTTCTATTCTATCGAAGAATATTTTCGTTGAACACATTATTACAAATTTATATCAGTGGTTTGCACTGTTCCTACCATTAATGCGTATAATTTTTGTCTAATACTTTTGACTACATATTTTCATGTAATTATTACTATGGTCATTCTTATTGTTTTACTTTTTTGACGATGCTGATACAAATGCGAAATTTATCTATAGTTAATAAATTGAAATTGAAGCGTGTTTGGTTATATATAACTGTATAGGTAACTTTCATTCGTGTTATCCATTTAGGTATTGCGTCATTACCGTGGTTTAGAGTAAGCACTGCCGTTAAGCAGATGACGCTGTTGTTTACTGCGGATATCGATGCCATGTCGATCAAAAAAGCGCTCTCGAAGGACCTAGAAGCAACACTTTAGCAAGTGAATACGTTTATTTATTAAATACCAAGATTTTGAGTGGATATATAAGCTATGAATACAAGTTTACAGCCATAAATCTCTAATCCTTCCTTAGCATGTAGCATAGTGCATAATTAATGTAAATTCTATCCGTATAACACCCTTTTGAGGTTGCTTTTAGGATATTTTGTTGTGGATGCATACTGGCCTCTTATTTCTCATTTAATATTTCATTGCTAATAACTGAGCATCATATATCTTCTACGAAAATGAGATGTATGATGTGACTGCTGACTGTTGCATGAATTTTGTATGATTTTCAAAGCGTACATTCAGTGCCGTTTTAGTTGTCGGCGAGAAAGAGGACGTTGATGAGTGACATTTATACGCTGCGTCTGAAAAAAAGTAAAAGTCTCTCTTTAAGCTAAATCAATCATATTTTGGATCATGGTCATTCTGAGTTTTTTCCCCTGTTGGATCGGCTCCCAGTACTGTCATCATATGAAAGTATTACAATACTAGGTCATGCAAAGTATCATAGATCTTGAATTAGATACTTTATATCTTTGCAGATAGAAGCGATATATTTACTATCACGGTGCTATGACGAAGGAATATCAAAAGAAAGTATTAACTCCCTTATTCTCCACCCTCCAACGCAGTTCCTCAGTAATGTTGCCATCCACAGAGTTATGCCTCTGCCAGCGCTCTTTATCGCCCCCTCTGCATATAACCCTCCCTCCCCTCTCATGTTCCTATTCGGACCTTCTCCCCATTGCCCATCCGCTTTTGCCACATCAACAATGCACCTGCAAGATACGCACCAAGCCACTTTGACGGTCGCCGCTTGCCTTAACGTTCATTCTAACACGTGAGGTTCCAGACGCGTGGGACGTGAAGTAAAACTTATATCTGATACTCGGTTATGAACCACTCGTTGCATATTTTGCATTATGTCGCCGGGAGAAGAAATACTAGATTACGTTAGGACCAGTATGTTAACGTCCTCATCACATCTTTCAATTCTAAGATTGCTTAAATTTATCCAATTCTTCCGTGTCCCGTGTTATCTCTTCTACTTCCTTGTAGTTTTTTTTTCTGAGGATCGGCCCCGTGGTCGTCCTCGTAAGACATCCCTCTATTTTCCTGTCTACTGCTGCAGTGTGGAAATTTTTCATAATTTCCTTACATAGGTAACTCAGAGGTAATAGTGAATTAAATGTTGAGAAACATATGCCACATAACTGAATACTAAAAGGCAAAACTCGTCATTACATTTGGGAGCTTACATTACTTTACTGCGGGAGTAACTTCATTTTCTTCTCGTGGATATGTTTTAGCCGTGATTCATTTCGACGTTTTTGCCATGAGATACATTCTCCGCTGATTTTTCCCAGAAACCGCACTCATAATGCCTGTTTTTGCATTGAAACGTGCCGCATACTTCCCTTCGATTAACAATTTCTGTGAAAATATTAATGCATTTCGGTTTCCATTCTTTTCTCTCCTCTTCAGCGCGTAGCTCTGGCTGTGAAATAAAAAAATAGAATGTTTCCTAAACAGAGACGAATTATTCACTGAATACGGTGAAATTACGGTTTATAACTTCGCATCTGTGCGCGTCACTGCCTACCACATCATTTTTCAATGCAATGATTGGGAAGAGACGAATTTGTTTTCTGCTGCAGAATTCACAGACTCTTATTTTAGTAGACCGGAACGATCGGAAGAATTATATTATATTTCGGGAAATAGGTAACATTCTCACACATTAACCTGCTAGACACCACAAGGGCACGTGTTGGGATATTTAACAACTGTCGCATTACTTTAGCAATCATCTTTACTTTGCCGTAGTAATGATTGACTTGCTTTTATGGTGGTCACGTTAACTTCAAATCATTCTGTGCAGAGATTGCTTGAGACAACTTATCAATTGGTAGACGAATTGTAGGAAGATCCAGAAGACAACGGAATAGCAACCTGGGCAATAGTGAAGTCGAACAGGCCACTGGCTTAATAATAGAAGAAGGAAGAAAAAGATTCCCAGCCACTATCTCTGCGAAATCGGAAGCTTTCCAGTGCTCGCTTGTGTGGAGGAGCGTAGTGGTGTCCGATCGGCAGGCGAATCGTTTGCCGGCAGGGGGGCGAATTTTTCGTACAGGCGCTGCTTGTTCGGGTTTTTTGTGCCCAATCTCTAACCTTCTCCTCTTTCTCCCTCCTCAAAGAACAAAAAAATATGTACCGCCCGCTTCTGTTTGGACATCTGTTATGCGCGTCTTGTGGACCACCCTTCCATCCCTGTTGAGTTAGCGTGTGTAGAACCCGTACCCCTCCTCATCCCATATCGTCTTCCGACCCGCCAATGGCAGTCTCCCAAACCACTTGATTTGGCGCCAAAGAAAGCGTTCTCTTATTTTTTCATATAATTTAATTATATGATCGCCTGTGGACACTATTTTGTGGGATAGGAAAGGACCATGTGGAACACAGTAAGAAAAAAGAAGAACGAGATGCATATGGAACGTGTATGTAATTCGTTGATTTCTTCTCTTATGCTTAGTCTTGATTTAATAAGTAATACTTGCAGCCCATCACGAATGCTTCCCGTATAACTCTTGTGTCTCCATGTATTTAAGTAGTTTCAAAATACATTAATACTTATAGTTTTATCACATTTGTAGCGTAGCAAGTGGTGCATGTTGGTGAAAATTGATCTCCTGACACGTATTTTTAGGTTTTTACTAACACATGTATACTCGTATTTCAATAACAATTGTAGGCTATAGTGCAGGTGATAACTCACCCCCTGCCGCTCACCCTTGAGATGGATTGCTGGGTATTATGTAAATGTAGATAAGTAAGAAAAAGGGGCCATGGTTCTTGATGAATATAGGAGGGTAACGTCATTAGGATTAAGAATCAGCGTGGAATAGTAAGGAATGGAGGGCTACAATCCATCAGTTTTCAGAGAAGAAACCCAGGATAAAGTTTTTATCTTGGAAAAATATTTGTTTCTATTTTTGGTCAATTCTTTCCAAATTATTCCTCATTCTACCCCTGAGATAAAGTAGTTTGAATTATTCAAGCGCCGAAATAATTTCTCCTCCGCAGCTTTGCCCTAGATTACTTAGTTTACCTACTTAGATTACTCAGATGATGATGATGAATGCATGGACTGAACTCAGCAGATAAGTCATATCACTGACCGCTTTTAATTGACTGACTGAGTTCCTCCCTCAGGCTGATATGTTATTATGAAATGGTCTCCAGATAAGTTTATTGATTTTTTCTTCGAAATTTCAAAGTGCGACATCTGGGTGAATTTCATGGGAGCTGATGACGGACTGAAGCCATGCTTTTTCATTTTCCGGTAGCGTGGATTTCATGAATGAAGTCAGTAACTCATTCATGACTTTGATGAGGTCATGCTTGATGACTTCAGTGAAGAGATAAGCAATGTCTATAGCGTGTGTCATATAATATATACGTATAGTTTCTGCTTTTCATTTATAGTTTTATGACTTGAAACACCGACAATGAAGAAAGATCTAAGGCTTTCCCGGCGTATGGTGATGTTGAAGGTTGTTCGGACTTCCCACCTGGTCATACTCTCCATTTCTGCCGACGTTTCGATGTATGTACGTGTCGTCCATCGTCATCAAGGCATGCCTGATGCCCTAAAACACACCATCATGGCGCCACGCAGAGATGGAGAGTTTGACCCGGTGAGAAGCCCAAACAACCTTCTACACCGACATTGAAATTCTTAACCTTTATGAGAGTGATTGGTCTTCATTCCTTGGAGATACATACAACAGTTAAGGTTACTCCTCTCGATCTCTGAATTTTCCCTTGCTCTTAGGACGTTTACAGCCTTTTTAGATGAATCAACCGAAGAAATTCAATGGATGACCTCATGCTTGACATAAGAGTGAAGACTTGGTGGATGAAGAAGTAGTACTCTTCTCGGAGCGTCGCAACGCGTCTGTGTGTCTCGACCTAGCAAACGAATCCTTTACTGCTTTCAAATTGATGAATGATTTCCTCGGAACTTGAGGTATTACTTGGCTGCTAAAATTCCAAGCCTCCCCGAGAGTAACCTTAGGGATTCACGCTCTCCACCACCCCGAGAAGTGACACTAGACCCCCGGTGCGCCACTTAAAGGGAAGACGCAAACCACCGCCTCCCGTCGCCTGGCTCAGTTCATTTAACCCTGCCTCGCCCCTCCTTCCCGGAGATTTCTGTCTCCTCCGCATCTCAGCCGCATCCCCTCCGCGCCGCACTCTCAGCCGCTCACTCAAGCACAACCCTCCACACTCATCCCCTCCCGCAACTGCAAAGCCCTTCACCCTCACGCTCTCAATTCCTTATGTATACGAGCATACGTCCCTGGCTTCTCCCCCCCTCAAATGCGTTTTGGTCCATTTGACCCTTAGCCCCATTTAATCCTCCTCACTCCAACCAGCAAGCACACCCTGCTGAGGGGGAAGAGGGTAGGCAGATACCCTTAAAGCCGGGTGCTCTCCAAGGACCGCAGCATCCCCATCAACATTTTTTCCCGTCCCTCCGGAAGTTACGGATTTTTTTAAAAGTGCGTTTTCAAGAAGTTTCCGTTCTCTTTTTTTTTTTAAAAAAGCTCACTCAGCCAGCCTCCACTTTTCAATTGCCACCCCCTCCCCCACCCCGTGCTTCCATTTCCATCCAACCCCTCCTCTTTTTCTTTTCGGATGGGGTTTCTTCAAGTCTACTCCAAGTTGTCTATCCCCATCGAGTTCCCCGTCAGACATTCTAGGATACATTTCACTACAAAGCGGATCCGGGGGTGCTCTCCCTTACCCATCAGCCTCCCCAAATAACTCCCTGTCCTTCCGGAGCGTTAGAGGGTAGTAGTTCAAATCAATTGTCAATAACCAATTTCTGGGGTTATTGCTTTTGGTAACAATATAGTGTTATAATATCTCAATATTTAATATTACAGGAATTAAATATTCTTTTTTAATATAATAATTCGTGATTTCTTCAGTAATGTACTAAGGTTCGATAGTCAAATAGCAGGATGATAAAAAGGTACGTATGGTTGCTGTAAATATTTATTTTGATATTGAAAGTATCGATGAAAACAAAACTCACATGAAGATAACTATGGCATCACACAGGGACAGGAATATTATATTTTCGATTTTTTTCTTGGCAGCAGATGTAGCCAAGTAGCTCATTCCTTATAATCAACTTTATAAAAGTTTTAGATGGCTTAATTAATTAACTATGTTTATTTCCCTACAATTCATCGTACGTATATGAAGGCCCGGTTTTACATTGTCTGGTTAAATATATTCTCCGTTTTATATCAGGTGTTCATTCGCTATCTCATTGATTACGTTCTCATTAACTAAACGGTAGTTCAGTGTGATATTAAAGCCCAAAGTCCTTTTATTAGAACCTTTTTACGTGAAAGCAACGTAAAGGTTACGTCATCTTGCGTTATGACGTTTACCGGGAATGATGAAACCGGATATTAATAAACATTGGAAAATACACGCAGTTATTTTCTTCAGTTTGTTTGATATTAATTTTCAGTTAACCCTAGCCGAACGGGTAACCTCCGAGAGTGTAACAGCTTCCAGCCGAGTCCTTCCTACAGCTGTGTAACGCTTTGTGCCTACATCTTGCAGATTTTAACAAAAAAATGTGGCATTATTCATATTTTATCGGTACTTGAGACATATCCAAATGATAAATCTCGATTATTGCAGTAAAAATTTCTTAATATTATGAAAAAACTATTTTTTTAAGTCAACGAGACCAATTTAATAATAGTATTAAAAATTCAATCATTACATAAAAATGATACAAGCGGAAAATCTGATAGTAGCCTGACATGTTTTATATACATGACATATTTTATGTCCGTTAGGAAGATAATATTATGAAAAAACTATTTTTTTAAGTCAACGAGACCAATTTAATAATAGTATTAAAAATTCAATCATTGCATAAAAATGATACAAGCGGAAAATCTGATAGTAGCCTGACATGTTTTATATACATGACATATTTTATGTCCGTTAGGAAGATTTTTCTCGTGCGCTAATAACAGTAATAATAAATTTATGTGAGAGAGATCAGATAGATTAGTCACTAAGCCATGGCAAACGCGCTCAGTGACCCGAAAAATGACAATACCGAAATAGAAATTTGCTATAAAACATGAATTTTAACTCGACAAATCTGGCGTCCAGACTACGAATTTGTACATAGTTAGAATTCTTGTTTTACAAAGGAATCTGCTATTTTAGACAGAGTTCTCACAAGTCTTCCCAACTTTTTCCTGTGATCAGTTCCCCATTGACTCTCATAGATATATTTCACCTAGAAGAGAATCCGAGGGTTGCTATCGTACGCATAAGTCACAACAAAGACTCCCTTTACATCCCCCGCCGCATTCTACCCCTCCCACTGTACCTCTGATGTTTAACGGATTATAAAAAAAACACTCGGAGATGGGCGGTTTCGATGAGACTCCCACACTCCACGCCCACTTTGAACTTCGCGGCGGCATTCGTCGGTCGGTCCCTTTTTCTCACAGAGTCACCAAAATTCTCCCGGTTTTATTGTATACGAAAAGGTTCCTATTTTATGGCTTTCCAAGGAAAACATTTTGGGATGAACCCACTCCAAAGAAGTAAAAGGACGAGAGGGGAATATAAAATGATCTTCCCTTCGACGCCGGTTGAGTTTTTTCACTGAAATCGCGTGAAACGAACGGTTATATACTTTTCCAAGAATGTGCCACGTATTATGGCGCTCACGAAAGTGAGTCCATAGGCTCATCTAGAGTTGGTTTATTTTCGAGAGAGCTTGTGCTCTAAGAAAGGCATACATGTGACAGATTTATGTCAGCTGTATGGAAGTTACTGAGTTCTCAGTATGATTGCATATTCATTCCATATGTTTCTCCCCCGCTGCGAGCACTTGTAGAAAAAAATAACATGTTCAAGATTTTTTTTATGATCCAAAAGCTTAAGCCAGCTGTTGAAGGAGAGATTTTACTTAGGTCATGAAGTGTGTTAGTGATTTGCTTGCAGTCTCTGCTGTTTTCAATTTACAGAGGAGTAAAACTAGATAAGACATTCTCCGTATAATATCGTGACTTATCCAGAACCATTGGTTTGGTGGACACCGAAGTCATGTTTCAATCACACATGAATTACATACTTAAAATCTCCGTGTGGATGAAGTCATCTCGGGTTTCCAACCGGGTGAGAGACTTTTCCGTCGTTTCTAAGTCCGACTTATTCCACGTCATCAGGAATATTGAACTTCAGTATGGTCTCGAAGGTCGGAAACTATGGAATCTCTCATCAGGTTGGAAACTCGAGAAGACTTCATACAGATAATACGCCATGAAAGTGCCAGATCAGTCTTCAAATCTATGTGCACTTTTAAAAGATATTCCATATAGCTGTAAAAATACATCAAGGGAAATCTCTTGATGATTTCGTATTGCTATTTTCTTTCTCTCAGAGAAGTTTTCACTGACGAAATTACATTGTTTAAGAATTTTACGTAAAATTCAGGAAAAACACCACATTTTTACTCAATAATTTCTATACATACAGAGTACATATGTACTCTTCCATTTTATCTTCCTCTTCTATTGTCCTATTGGCCCGATTTTATTGTTATCAGGCATGACATATTTGTTAATTATTATTGATAATGAAATCTAGTGTTTTCGTTCGTGTTTCCTTCCTCTCGAATGGCGTAATGGAACCTACCTGAATTGGAATTGTTTGCTGTATTAGTTTGACCATGACATAATACTGACAATAAAATGTTGAGCCTATTATTGTGTAATTCGGATTCGTGTGGCCAGCGTGGTCATCTTATCGATTCGGCCCATTTTTGGAGGATTCTCTTCCTTACTCTAAAGTCTGCGTAAAAGCTCTCTCTCGTTTCACTTCTTCTGCCCAACATCCGCCCACTTCTCTTCAACGGAGGATGCCCTTCCGTAAAAAAAGAGCTTTTTTTGAGCGTCTCCCCTTACCTACTGCCTTCCTTCCATTTTGCATCCCCTGGGTCGCCACCCTCGCCCCTATTGCGCCTGTCCTCTCTCCTCCTGCTCATTCCCCGGTCTCTCGATCCACGCACTCACCCCCCTCTCAATCCCTCATCGCTACGCTTTCCTCCAAAAGTGAGTGCGCAGTCTCGACGTCCTTTGGCGAAAACCCAACACCCTTGGGTCGCACTTTTATAAGTGTGTGAGTTTCCATATACGAGCGCAATACACTCAAACCGAGGCACTACGTTCTAAAAGTTGGGAACATCGGTCGATTTGTGTTTGTCTCGGAACTATGAACTAAAATGGGGAATATTGACCGATTGCCAGTAGATATCGACACTAAGGTTAGGTTACATTAGGAGTGGCTAATATCAGCAATTACTTTGCGAAAGATAGAGGGATAAATTTAGTTATGTACCTGTAATCAAGCACACTATCCAATCTAATAGAGTAAACTACCTGTACACTGTAAATATACACTATAATGCAGTAATTTTGTAACTCAAAAATTGAGTCCGCAGTTCCAGATTTTGATCGCTGCTTTCAAATTCTTTAAAGGTCAGTAGTACCGAGTTATGACTATAATATCTCTAAAACTGAATGGAATGACAAAATAAGAGAGATACACTCTCGAACAGATTGGTACAAAAATTCCTTCTTTCACCACACCATTATTAATTATATAGCAAAAACCACGTGACACTATCTTTAGGTAAGTCGCGAACACACAAGTCACTTCTGTCCTCTCCCCCCTCCTTTTCCCTATTCCACCCCCTTTCCACGATTGTGTCCTAACACCCCTTGCCACACGCTTCTGGGGCTGCTCGCAGGGTAGTATGTATATGTAGATACCCACTGGAAGTTATTACTGTCGGCATTATTTGGGTGGCATAATTATGTTTGATATTTTTCAAAACCGGTGAATTGAGTTGCACAAATCTCTTTACGAATACTTTAATGTAGTCTACATATTGCTAATCGCTTTTCCATTTTAAGACACTGTTAAAATTATCTTTAATTGTATTTATACTGGTTCTCGTGTTCATTGCAGTGAAGCGAAAAACAGCCTTTCTTAGATTTCGATTGTCAATTAAATACTAGACAATGAAATGACATTTTATATGAGCTTCACCACCACAATTCGTATACTCTGAATACACTGAGTGTGATTTGATAAGGATATCACGCGAGACAAAGGGTGTCTCGCGTGCAAAAATCACGAATTCGAATTTAAACTTAAGTAGTGTAATTTTTGTCCGAGGTGCCATGTTTGTCGACCCATATAAAATATAAAAAACACGGTTATCAGCTTTTATACTTTTCCAGAGGATAGCTCTGCGAGACAACTGCCTCAGAAAAAATTATAAATTGCTAAGATTTTTGATTGATATTATTATTATGCCTTTATTTTTCTTGTAGAATTTCTCGTGAAATTTTTATACTATAAATATGGTTTTTACGAAGTTAAGCGCAGTTTTGGGTATTATTTTTGAGCATTCTTTTCGACAATTAGCTGAAACATATCTGTCACAAAAAAATATAGTTACTTTTGAATGACTTCCGCAGATTTTGGTAATATGGCTTTGAATTTCAACATAATATGGTTGAAAAGTTAAAAGCAGTTTTCTACTGATAAACGTGGAAACTTATCCTTGATCTATGGACAATTGCTTTTAACTTTTCGACCTTATTATAGATCATTTTTATTTAAATGCAATGATTTTTAAATTATTTTATCTTCGTAAATAAAAAAGTTACAAAGTTTTCCCTAAAATATTATATTGGTAAAAAAACGCCCGCGGTGCTATTTAAAAATAACCACAAAATATCTTCTTAGTTGAACATTTTTTAATACCTCGTTTTGAGCTTCCAAAATATTGGCTAACAAAATATGTATCATGAAAATGAAAAATGTTGAGCAACATGGCCTGGATGATTTCACTTTGGTTGACCCTAATGTTAATGCTACTTCACGCGATCATTTTCCAAGGACAGATTCACGGATGAATTACAGCTCGCATGATGCCTCTCTGACATCATCATTTTAATGGATAGCGGTAAGGATCAAAACGCAAATCCTCCTTTCGTTTCGCAGTTTTTAAATTATTCGATGATTGAAAAAAAAGGAAATCTCTAATGCGGAATTCATGCTCCCAACTACGCTGCGAATTATCGTGTGAAATGGGAAAATGATTGCTCAAACTATCCCGTTCCCTATCATTGAAAAGCATCGCGTAAATGATCTCTCGACTTATTCGTGACAAATGATCGGGTAAAGCAGTCTTTATCCAGTCCGATGTCAAATCGATTCGGCTCCATCTGTCCCGAAGAAGGAATGCATTGCACGAATAGTGCTCGGGCCCTCTATTGTTTACTTGCATGCTCGCCATTCTGCACCTCTATGGAGCAATCCTACACCACCACCCTCATGCCTCCTCTTCCGGGTCCTCTTTTTTCCGCCCTTTGCTCCCCTCTCTAGATCTCCTAGGATGGGCTAGCTCCGCGCTCAAAAATCCCTTCCCCACATCCTCCCCACTCCTGCCTCTTCATGCATCTCCCTCTCTTTCTCGTCTTTTCCTTCCGGTTTCCATAGCGACCCGCACCCTCTCCAACCTCCTCTTTCCCTTTTTTGTCCCTGAACCATTTTTTAACACCCTTCTTCCTGCGTGGCTCAATCTCTTCCCATAAAACAAAGATTCCATGTCAATATGGTTTTGAATAGCATTGGCATCAATATATGGTGTCCATCCGCTGAGTAATGTGATGCAAAGTTTGAGTTTTCGTAAATTCATGATACAAATGAGGATGGCGACGAAAAACTTCGATTGAATTTCATTTTCATCGTTGTCGTATTGTCCATTTTGAGCATAATTGTGAGTGGATGTAATCAGCATTGCATCATAATTCGTCTCAACGGAAACTAATGAAAATGATGCACATGAGTCATGTGGAAAAATTAATTCATTAGACTGTTGATTAAACAGTTATTTCTGGATGCCTAGGATTTAACTTGGAGTACATTGCGTGACGAACGTCATCGTTTAGGCCGACATGACCAATAAAATATTATATTAAACGAGGGCTTATTGTGTAATTGTTGTAGAAGCAGTGAAAATTCAAACACTCCCCCTTTTCAAGTATCTCAAAGCACCGCGGATAAATTTCACTTAAAAAATTCAGATATCCGTCCGTAGCCGCGATCCCTCCTTTGACTTAGTTCATAACCCACATAAATTAGTTGCATTTTCATAATTTACAGCCAGAAATTGAAGTAACACAATCACATTAAGTTTTAGGAAGTGAAGACTTCAAATTTGTCTTTCCATTTTTGTCCACATTTTCCGCCACATGCCTCCAATTTGTCTCGATGCCAACTCTTCCGAGAGCAATAAATTGCCCAAAGTGGCAGCACTGCTCCCCGCCACCGTTTTTTGTGGGGGGTCATTCAAATAGTTTACCGGTCGATCTCCCTTCCGTGTTCTCTCCCGCGTTCTCCCACGGAGAGCGAATCCTCAATCGAGTGAAAAACCGTCTTGCGGTCCGAAGAGATCGTAATTCTTTCCTTCGCCTACGGAAAAAGCGATGGTGGGGCAGGAGTTCACCTCTCCCAGCCGAAATTTTGTCCCATCGCTAGACATCACACAATTATAGTCATCCGTTGGTCGTCATTTTGCCCGTTGTGAATTCCGCACAACTTTTCTCGATTCCGTTTTCAAAGGGATGTTGCGTCTTTCGCAATATCCGTAAGTATATCCGAAACGGCTCGGTATCTTAAACTGTATTGTCCTCTCCTGTAAATTATTATTGTTGCACAATAATGATAAAAGTTATTAATTCTCTTTGCCAAACCGGGTGGCGGCCTACCACGATGATAGCACTGGTTCTTGATTAGTCACCGAAGTTCAGCTTCGCTGGAATTTGGAGGGGTGATCCTTCGTCCGAGTGCCGTTGCCCATATCTGCAAGTGGCACGCAGTAGTTGCGAAATGACCTTACCCGACGAAGCACGTTAAACTAAAATACTACTACACACTCTTTGCCAAACCATTGGATGTAGGCTAGATCCTCTGCAGATTTGTTGGATTTTGAATGCGTATCAACTGCAGTTTGCTTGAAGTTCGTACGCACAGCCAAGGGGTTTTAAGATGACTATATCTATAAAATTCTGTTTGTATCAAGAAAAAACTAATTTTTGGTGTAAGTGATGTAAATGATTTCACTTTTATTGTAGTGAACCACAATGCGCCTTGCTTCTAACCTTCAACATAATTATTTTCCCTTATTTAAACATAATGAACAAATACACAGTACAATTTCACTCTTGTTTATTTTCCCGATCGATTTCGACGTCTACAGCGTCATTTTTAAGGTATATTGACGCTGTGGACATCGAAATCGATCGGAGATATAAACAACTTGTACTGTTTTGGTCCATCATGTTTAAATTTGTAAATTTCCAACAAGTAATGTCTAACTCCGTCAATCCAATTCTCCCTTATTGGGACCACCTGGTTCATCTTTCACAACTTCCATAGTACAGAATACCTCAATAGAGTTTCTCGTTATCTGCGACATTTCCCTTTTGTTCTGCGTTCTTAATCGATTTGGAATTAAAACTTAAGATACCCTTACTTACTGTGAACTCTACAAAATTATGCTTTGGTCAAGTTTTTAAGCCCCTCTTATTGATTTTGTCGTAAATATTTTATCTATCATTAAATTTTCCTTTCGCGCTAAACAATAATTTAAGGAATATTGAATGCATTTGCCGTTTTTATTAATTTATTTATTTCCACAATCCTGAAAACAGCTCTTCTGGCCTTTGACATTGGGTGTTTTAACAAGTAATAACGGATGAATACAGACGCCCATGTCCTGAGTGGTGAAAAATCCTCTCAGGACATAGGTGGTGACTCGACTCGGGACCCGAACGCGCAACCCTCGGTTTAGCAGGCGAGGACTTTACCCCGTCTCCACCGGGGCCGACTTATTGACCCATGGCGATTGCTTTCAGTACTTGCCTGAGAAGTTTGTTACGGATTTCTCTTACTTAAAAGCTAAAATGCATGTATATAACTACGTTTATATTGATCTTAATGCCAAATACAGTCATGTCCGTAATTATATGCACCGGAACAACTTTTATCCATGTAAATCAGCGTAAAAACTGGTGAAGCTCTCGCCAAATGAGCTATTTTAGATGGCTTTACTACAGAAATTTCCTGACACCGCATTTCTACCCTATTATGCCCCCCTCTAAGTGAAGTGCAGTCTTTATTGGTGGCCAAACAATCAGGTACCGAGGGTTATTTTATAGGATTACGCTCAACAGCGTATATTTATAACCGGATGTACTACCATCAACTCTTGACCCCGGATGGCCCTCGAAATCGGTCACCGGAGGTCAAACTTGATCGCCGTCCGAACGAAAGCGAACGGACGAATCGAAGGGGCAGCGTCACTTCCTTTTCGCCTCCGGGCGTCTCGGTCACCACCTGCTTTTAGAGCTCATCCAGCATCCGTATTTCTTCCGGGAGGATTCGGGAGTTACACGACGGAGGGCGCGGCGGCGTGGAAGGAGGAGAGGACTTTCAACGGGAAGAGAGTGCGGAGAAATGCAAGGAAGGAGCCCCACCTTCTTGGGCCGCCGCACCGCCTCAGCATTTGCCTGCTCGAGAATTTCGAGCAGTTGTAATCTGATCGGGGAGAGCGGAAGTGACCGTAAGTCGAGTTCCCTCCGGGTCTCCCAACCCTCATCTCCTCCCTGCCGCACCTCGTTGTATACTCTTCCCCCTCACATCCGTCCTCACCGGCAGAGAAAAGCCCCGAAGCATCGTTCCGCCTCGCATCCTCCCACATCCCACGAGGGATGCACCTTGCACCGCCCGTCCTTCTCTCGGGGTCCGTCACATCTGCGACGGTCCACCTCCGCGAAGAGTGACCGAAAGCTGTGAAGCGTTCTGTTTCGGTGGGGATGTGGCCAACAACCACGCCATCTGACCACCACGACGACGCTTTGTTTATAATGCATTTTCATCTTCATTATCGTTTCAAACATTTTCATAATCATCGACGGTTATCAATTACAAGATTGGTTTGCTGCAGCTCTCCAGTTCACTTTTATATCTGCTAAACGTTTCATTCGTACAGAGTTTTCGTACAGCATGCTTACAGAATTCTTCACTTTGTCTTCTTTCTTAATTTGCCTGATGTATTCCATCCTTGATGATTCTTCCCTTTCATTACTCCTTTCATTTTTGTTTACAATTGGCTGTTGTGCCGCAAAATGTGACAAATTAGTTCGTCTCGTCTTTTTTTTCATAGTTTTCATGTTGCATATATCTTTTCTTGTAAATTCTTCGTGGGACTTCTTCAATGGTAATTATCTCTGCCCATTTGATCATCATCATAATCCGATAACACTACATTTCCTTTGCTTCCAGTCTTCTTAGCTCCGAATCTGTTATTGTCAAAGCTTCATTGCCGTGTAAGAGCAGTCGCTTTTATTTTCTTACCAAAAATTTTATTACATAAAAAAACCATAAAAGGTTTGGTTGATGGTAGCATAAACTACAAATCGGAGGTCCTCGTTGCGAATCCGTGGGAGTGACACGTCTATCTAAATCAGTAGTAACTACTCTATGGTTTTCTAAATACCAAATCCTTCTGGAATATCGTGTGTGGTTGTGGAAAAGAAATCAGCTCCGCCTACCCTGATGAGTAAATTACGCATCTCATTGAGATTCGTATTTAGCACTTGGTGGGCTATACCCTAATCTATATCTATCTTGGGGTGGTGTTTCTGAAGTGTACTTTATATTCTGAATTGAAAATGTTATATTTGTGTTGCAGTTATAATTTTCATCCGTATATGGACATTGTTGCCTAGGAAGTCCCTCACTGATGGTGTGGTTACGCGGGCAAGGATCGCTATAATTCTCACGCTTCCATGGGAGGCCAATATTTAGGGGCGGGCAAGCAGTGTATCCATATTGTATCTATTAAAATAAAGTTCTCAATTTAGTATGCAACAGTTTCGAGGGACTATAGATAAGAGGGGGACATAAATATGCTTTCGCCGAGCATTCTATGCTATGCTTAACTCATATCAACCCCATGATAGCTATAGCCTGCTTTTCGTTCAATTCCTCGGTCTACGAGCTCTCTTGGGGATTTTACTCGATATTTAATTCAGCGTCGTAGTACAGTGGTGTTGATGACTAAAAACTCTTCCTCCATTCCGTCGACTACCAACCAGAGGGTATAATTGTAATTGAATAGTTAAGCTTATCATTCAAATGGAAATCGTTTAAAGTTTGCATTGTGTGGAAACGATGTTTAAAAAAAAATAGTGACGGCAAACGAATGTCTCAGCGCTCAAACAAAAATTCAGCCATTCCATTTCAGCTAGGTATTGAGTTTGAAGTTTGGTGTTATCCTATTTGGTACTCCTTATGCTGGATGGGGGATGGAGCGAAGGGGGAGGGGAAATTTTTTTTCTCCATGTGGACGAGGGAGAAGGGCAGTGGTTAAGATTTGTTACCGGGTCGGAATCAGCGTGGGGGTATTTACAGTTTCCGCCGGAAGCCCGGGGCTCCTCAGGGCTGGTTCAGCCATGGAGTCTATATACCTATATGGAGTCTATATACCCAGCCATGGAGTCTATGTATATGTAGTATCCCTGAGTTCAGCTCTCATTTTTTTGTCTCAAACATTGTGGAGTTTCCGGAAAGCGGGTGATTTTATACGACCGGAACTCTTTCACGTTTCCCCCGCCCGTTGTATCAATGACTCCATCACGGTCCCCTGAATCTCTTTCTCTCTTTCTTCGTTATTTCTCTCTATCTCTACACTTACATTCCTCATTCTCTCCATCTTTCTTTTGCTACCATATTTTTCTCACTTTTTCTTGCGGCTGTTTCTTATTTCCGGCCACAAATTTTCAGCTTGAGGGGTGTAACGTGCCGAGGCTGACTTTAGGTGGATGTTACGTGAAGTGGAGGACCTAAACTGTCCATCCAGTGATCTTTCCGTTGTATCACGTGGTCCTTCTTTCGTATTGGTCTGCGTTAGAATAGTAACCTGTACAGCCCACTTGTTATAGATATGGAATCAATAATTATGATTTTGAAAAGCATTTAAGGCCCAATGGAGAAAGATTTAATGGAGGATTTGGATATAACTCAAAGAAGATCTGCAAGATGTGTAAAAGATTATTATGAGATGAAGCAGAGTGTGGTTTTTTGGAGGAAGTAGGTAAGGAGTCCATCCTACCCGAAGGAAGCATGAAAAATAAATTCCTCTGCAAAGGTTCTGGTCTGATGCCCCTGTTCTGACGCCGAGGAGACTTTTTAAGGGACTCATCGGAGAAAATATTTGATTAAGGAAACAAATAAGGCCCACCAAATGTGGAAAAACTGTAATTAGCAATAAAAATTAAATTGGTTATAATAATGCCATAAAATCATATAGGTGTCGTGATTTTGTAATATTAGTCTTTGCATGCGAGACATGTTGAAGTACTTCATACAGGGATGATACTACCTATCTAGCGTCCAATCTATCTGATCTTGATGGTTCAAGACTCATTCTGGACCGTCTTCCTGCACTGAGAGAAACATTTTTCGAACTTATTCGCTATTCTCTTGGTCACTTTAAATCATGTCACCGAGTTCATCTCTACCTTGGGATGAAGGAATTAGCAGTGATGTAACAACCAATATTTTCGATCTTGTTGCTGCGGTTTGTTGGAATCATTATGCATTCGAACGGCGTTGGATAATCTCCCGTGAATTCATTACGTTTCTGCTGATGACCATCTAGGCTAGGGTCCATATTCTTTTGTTTTTTAAAGGCTTTTGATGAATTATATCAAGGGGTGCTGCTAATTTCGAAAGCTAACTACCCCATCGCGTCGGCTACAAATCTCATTCACCTCTGGTTTTATGTTTTTCAGCTTCGAGGCACGTTCCCTGAATCACATCTAATCTACGTTTTCACTTTGGAAAGCAGCTCATAAAGGCACGATTCATTGCTCCGTCTGTTTTTAAGCGACTACCCTAAGACGGGAAGTCTGATAATTTATTCGTTTCCTCGAGAATAAATTTCAATCGATTTTATGACAGTTTCCTATCTAGTTCATTGAAACTATTAATTCTATTTTCATTCCGTTATTAATGGAACGTTAATCATTTATGTCAATAACACGAATTTCAAAATACATTTTTTCGAAGTTTATACAGTTTGGGATCCTCATCTGAATGGGGAAATCAAGCAACTGACAAAAGTTCAGCGTTTAGCAGCAAGATTTGTAATGGGAAATTTTAAAAGGAAGGCAAGCGTTACGGAGATGTTAAATACGCTGGGCTGGAAATCATTAGAGTCGAGGACGAAGAAAGCACGCATTAAATGTATCTATAAGGCATTTATCGGTGATCCTGCGTGGAGGGACCTATCAAACCGGTTAAAAGGACCAAGTTATTTGGCGAGGAAGGATCATAATTGTAAGATTGAGCCTCCGAGGCAGCTCTCAAATACTTTAAAATTTTCCTTCCTACATCGGGGGATAGGGGATTGGAATGGTTTACCGGAGGAAATTTTGGAGCCCTTCCCTACTAATACTAGGATATTTATGACGAGGGTGAAAAAAATTGAATTTTGAGGGATCTTCCTATTTTTTTGCATTTAGTATTTTATATTTTGTATTTTGGTCTTCATATATTTTCTGTCTTATGTACCTAACCACCCGACCAAATGGATAACTTGTATTTTGTATTTTCGTATTTTATATTTGGTTCTTGAGTATTTTCTTGTTATATGTTACCACCCGACTAAATGGTCGACTTGTAACAATTTATGCAATAATAATAATAATAAAATAATAATATATCCTCGAATTACAACTATGTATATTTGCTCCTTTAAAAGCAGTAATTTTGTTCGCCTTACAAAGGTTGACGCTAAGTTCCAAACTTGAGTCTAACTAAGTTATCTATTTTTCAAAGACATACATCCTATCCCTACAACTAAAGAAGAAGAATCAATAAGCAGCTCACTATCTTTGAATTCTACTTTCTAACGTGACAATGAACATTTACAAGACATAAGAAAGGCCTTCGGAAATCAATCGTAAACCGGAAGTTTCGAGGCATAAATATGAAAGCAGCTGCATTACTACCGCAATTGTGACTTATATGTGAAGGCTATTAAAATGTTTGGATTTGGGATTTTTACATACTGTTTGACCTTCAATTAATTTCTGTCATCTCATTTCTACTGACCATTTCTTTAGTGAATTTGACAAGGAAGCTTTGGCACTTTGGATATATCGGTTATCGTGATGGAAAATGACACGGGTTGAATTTTTGATGATTATTTTTCTCCTTATTTAAGAAATACCTGCTATGTGTCCTATGATGTACGCTTAGTGCTGAGAGTGGAAACGAAGTGCCTGTTGGTCATAAAAAATGTGAGGGAAAAGTTATATTTCTCGTTCTCTTCTGCTGTTTTCGTCTGGGGGTTGCGTCGAGATTGAAATTGCTGTCGCCATCTGTGGTTCAAATCGCTCTCATTTCTCTCTTGGCCGCCTTGGTGAGTGCCTCCACTGCTATTGCAATCCTCACCTTCTTATTTCGAGGGAGTAATAACAGTGGTGCCATTTGTCTAGTGGGTAAGGCCGTTATGGCGCTCTCATTTTAACTGCATCGCATCCATTCACGCCTCCATGGATTTGGTTGTCTTCCTCAGCGCTTATTTGAAGCGCCCGATTCTTCGAACCAGTGATCAAAATATTCATTATTTTGACGGTCTAGGACTGGAGTCTCCTAAATTTTCAGCCCGAGGGCTGCGTTAACTATCAAAAAGCAGCTCGGAGGCCGACAACACACTCGAGGTCTAAATAAAAAAATCAAAACATGGATGTTGTTTTTAACTATTTATTTAATATTATTTTATTCAGTTATTATTTAATAACACATTTATACACTACACATGAACACCTCTATAAGTGGGAATGGTGAAATTGTTTCCTGGATGCCAAAATAGGATACATTCTGGCTTTAGATATGATGTCCCTAACATCAACAGTGACCTAAGATTATCATCGTACAAGTTTGTTCTCAAAGTGTTCTTCACGTATTTCATTCTTGAAAATGTTTGTTCACGCAGGTATGTTGTTCCAAAGATTGAAAGGTACCTTGATGCAAAAGTTTTGACATTAGGAAAGTCCTCCTTAGGCAAAAACTGGTAAAAACCCACGAGTCCTTCTTTGAACTTGTCCCTAAGGAGGTCATTTGCTTGCAACTCAATGACCTCCAGCTGCAGTTCATCTGGACAACGTCACATCTGCTTCAAATGGATTTGAAAGAGTTTCACTTCTTCTGCCTTTGAATCCAAGTCGGAAAACCGCTGCTGAAACTGCAGCTCGAGGTCTTTGATGATATCGCATGAAAATGACGTTGGGAACTCAGCTGTTGCTTCAGCCATGAAGACCTTGCACTGCTGGAAGTGCGTCAAGTTGCTGGCCTGTACTTGTTCCAAAAACAAGACAGGTTTGGATCGGAAGGCCTTTAGTTAGGTGTACAGATCATAAACTAGATTTTCTCTCCTTATAGTTTTGTTCAGAAAATTTAAATGACTAGTTATGTCTGCAGCAAAGGGCAATTTTCATACCCACTCTTCATCAGACAGTAATGGCTGTGGCTTGCCTTTACTTTCCAGGAAGTCACCTATTTATTTTTCTTAACTTAAGTATTCTGCTCAGAACATTCTCACAACTTAGCCATCTTACTGCTGAGTAATATGGTATATCTTGCGATTCTGTGTCTGTATCTTTCAACATGTCTCTGAACTGTCTATGGTTGAGCCCATGTGACTTTATTAAATTCACCATCTTCACCACGGGTTTCAGTACACTGCTAATTTCCAAATATTTAGCACTCAAAGCTTTCTGGTGAATAATAGTGCAGGAACATTGGTTGTAGAATGTTTCTCTCATTACACATCTGCTTCACTTGTCCAACCAAGCCGTTCTTTATGCCACTCGTGTTCTTTCCTACATCAAAAGTCAGGCAACTGAGGTTAGTCCGGTGCAATTTATAATCAGTAAATGTTTTTTTCAACTCTTTGAATATTCCTCCTCGGTAACAGTGCCATACATGCGATGTAGGGAAGCCAGCTCTTGTGTTATATTCATATCTTCATCCACATCTCTCTTGAACACAAGAAGTTGAGAGGTGGAACAGCTGCCCAGCGATTCATCCATTGCAATTGAAAAATGGCGAAACTTGCTTGCATTTTTCGCTATCTGAGTCACAATGTTTTCACTCATGTCTGCAACACGGCGGGCAATGGTATTTGGACCCAAAGCTACATTTTCAAATTGTTTTGACTTTTCTGGGCAAAGTTCCTCGGCCACCTCCAACAAACATTCCTTCACTACTTCGGCATCTGTAAACGGTTTGCCACTTTTAGCCAGAACGTAGGCAACTTTATAACTGACCTTAGTTAAGGATTCATTCTCATTTGAGGATTTACTGAGCAATGTCCTCTGAAATGTGAGTTGATTTTGTAATTTAGAATGTATTTCGGCACGGAATTTAAATAAACCATTTAACTGTGCATATTTCTCCTGATGTTTGCTTTGATGATGACGGCGCAGGTTGTATTCTTTCATCACAGCCACGGTTTCGTTACAAATCACACACAATGCTTTCTCGCCGGATTTGATGAAGAACTATTTCAAACACCATTCTTCTTGAAATTACCGACACTCATCGTCTATTTTTCTTTTCTTCTTCTCGGCCATCGCTGGGCACTAAAATAAAGTGAATTCAACATGAATAAATAGTGAAACTTAAAGTATCTTGCACACAATATCGCTCAAAAAAACATTATGCGCATTATTTTCGTCGCAATTATAGCTGCAAATGACCCGAAACAATTTTTAAAAATTCTTATGATTTATTAAGTTTATTTAAGATTAAACCACCTGAATACAGTGTGCAAATATATCCACTTATGGTAGAGAGATTGTTGCTTTCAATGTTTCCTCTTCAGAATATTGGAAAAATTCTTACTAAACTTACGACATTTCCAATACTTTAAACACACTGATAAGTAATCACGCGAAGGAAATTATCACTAAATAAAATAGAGTGCAACAATACAATGTTTCGCAATAAGACGCAAACTGACACCAACACCTCCTCATCGCAGCAGTCAGCCGCAACTGGCAAACTGTGATCAAAATAATCAAGTCTTGAACAAGCAGCAAATCATTTAAAAACTCCACCACTAGATGGCGTTATATCATCTCATTGACTAAACGAAGTAGAAAAAGTAAGCAGCGAATAAGGTGTTGCCATGTAGCGATCGGTTGGAAAACATAACGCACTACTGCGCGCCTCTATTTTAATTCGGTACGAACATAACGCCCACGTAAACATAACGTACGATCTTGGCAGGATACACGTAAATTTCCGTAATTTTTTTCCGTAGACAAAAAGGTCTCCACGGGCCGGATGAGATGCCCTGGCGGGCCGCATCCGGCCCGCGGGCCGTAGTTTGGAGACCCTGGGGACGTCGTCTAGGACGACGAAGGAGGGAACCACTCCTTCTCTCGAATGGGATTCTCTCCCGTATACTCTTCGAGGGAGAATGGAATGAGCCAAGTGTCAAGAGAGATAACCTCCCCTCTTCCCCTCCCGCCTTCTAAGTCTCCCAGCGTCGCGGTCGTCAGGATTATGGCCTTGGTGAGGGAGAAGCCTCTCGTGGCCTATTACGAAGGGGGTGTAGGGTCGCCCCAGCTCGGGCGATGATGAGGTCGCATTATTCGGATGCCAGGGATTTGAGAAAGGGTACGCTTCCCTCGCAGCTTCACCACGGTTGAAGATTGCTGGCCCCGAGGGAGACTTACGAAGGGGGTGAATGAGACGTGAGCGTCGGGCGTTATTGACGACAGCACACTTGGATGGCGATGTCCCAGAATTAGAAGCGTAACGAAGTCTAAACCGCCCGGGTCATTATCTCCCCCACGCCCCCCACCGTCTGCTGCGCTGTTATCTCCATGGTGCTCACTCCTGCGTCTTCGAATGACTCATTCGACGCCTTCATTAACTCAAGGATTCATTGAGTGACATTTTTTATCGCTGAGAAATGATAATCACTGAGAAATGCCTGAGTTAATGGAAGCGTCATGAGGTCCCAAAATTGCATCGACGAAATGATTAGGTTTTGTTGATTAAAAACGACGCAATTGCTTTGGTGAATGTTGGAAGAGTCAAACGGACGGAACACCGGCAAGTTGCGCCTTATGGCTGCATCATAGGAATCTGAGAATGACTCCACGTGAGGAAACAAATGGTTAGTGTTCAAAATACGTTCAACAGTTTTAGAAAAAAATCTTCACCACATCTAAATTCCTGAGGGGTGCCGAAGGAAAAAAATCTGGCAGCGGTGGGATTCGAACCCACGCCTCCGAAGAGACTGGTGCCTTAAACCAGCGCCTTAGACCGCTCGGCCACGCTACCATGTAAGATAGGGAACTCGTTGAAGAGTATCTCTCCCAAATGTAAACAACCTACATCCTGAATAAATCGCAACATCCTCTCTTCTCTTTGATGGACTTGATTTATGCACTTATTGTTGGATCTTCATCCGGAGCGGAGTTAATTCGCGGAAGATTATGATGTAGGTGCCCGAAGACGTCCGGACGTTGTCCGAACTGGATAAGTTGTGAGTGAAGCTGGTCGAACAAAATATTTTTTCCCGTTTCACATTTTATTTATTTCAGATAAATCATTTTTAGAAAAAAAAACTTTTTTCTACGGTATTATCTTTGAAAGTAACCGCTGCTTTACGTGAGAATCAACCTATAGCATTGCCGGCCTCCCTAAAAATATTTAGCCCTCACATTATGTAAACTTAAATGGGCACATATGTCGCTACTTTTACACTTACGGTAGTTTGAGTGAAAAATCCTTTCACTTATAATTTTATGAATTTGACCTCATTTTAAAGAAAAGAACTCATTTTTCCAATGATATCAAAATATTAGCCCCTTGCTGGACTACTTTTCGAGCAATTTGCCTGAAAATAAAAGCTGTATTTCATGGGATTGATTACAGCTGTGCGCTCCAGAGGTAGAATATTGAAAAAAATAGGAATTTATAATACCCAGATTTCGTCAAAAAACTAAGTGTGTGGAGGTTGTATGTTTTCTCAAACTATTTATAAAAATTAATCTATTGCTCACCGGAGAAATTTTTACAGAATCGAGAAAAAACCTGCAGTTTTGAAGGCTTTTTAGCCGTGCGCCGTGAAAAAATGAGTCAAGTTAGAGATTTATGTACTTATATTTATTTAATTACTGGGAATTTTTGACATATATGACGATATTTATGCGCCAATAATACCTATTACAATATTTGCTTCATACTTCTTACAGATGCTGAAATTAGAAAATAAAATTCAAATATGGTCACCATTATGACTAGGGAACTATCTCGCTCAAACTAACTTAAATGAGAAAGAAAACAAATGTTCTCTATTCAAGGTTTTGAAGTTACCGCCGATCAGAACACATCAGAGCAATCCAGCGCACACAAACATTGAGTTGACTCAGTGCACCTAACATTGAGTCAACTCAATGCCCACAACCAGCGATGAATGGAACCACGGATATAGATCATTCTATTTTCGAGAGCGAAACGTGCGCAGGCGAAACGTTCGTTAACCTGCCAACAGGCGACACCCTATTTGTTAACGAAAGCTCATGGACGAATTTGATCGTGACGTAGGGGACGAATTAGCTCGAAGAAGGTCAGCTACATGCTTAAGAAGGTCAGAATTTTATCATAAGAGTATTTGAAAACTTAACATCATCCATGTTTGTCGCCATTGCTAGAAATCGACACGAAAATAACGATCGCTGTAATCGAAGTTCGTTTGTTCTCAAGAGCACTCCAGCGCTGATGATCAGCAATGCCCCCGATCTGTTATTTTTAGTGCGCTTCCTAGTGAATTCGTCCTCTTTGAGAGTTTTTATACTCTGAAACTAATGGAAAGCAACTGCTCTGTTACGTTGCGAAGCAATCAGCGTACTAATGTGAATGGAAAGCACTCTATATAAAATTATTAACCAACGATAAAATATGCTAATTTGTAGTTTCTCTCTCGATGCCCAAGGTCACGATTTCGGTCACTTTCCGAGAAAATTAAGAATTTTCCTATTATTTTAGCTCTCCTTTATTTTAGTATTTTAAGTGGCTTTGATCTTTATAGAAAGCGTTGTGAAGTTACAGAAAAAGTCGTTTAGAAATAATTTTTTCACTGTAAAAAAAATTTAATTATACGTTTTTTTACTGTAGATAATTTTGTGATATTCGATTGAAAAAAATTTCATGTAGTCTCTCATTGACTGTCGAAAAGGGGTGCGTTTTCTGGGGGAAAGGAGATTTTGGTCGCACGAATGCGGAGATGCGAAGTCGTTTGGTATTTCTATTCAAAAGACACGTGTTCGGGCTGTCGCCCTCGATCATATACGATCTCTTGGGTTAGTAATCTTTGTATACGCCCACCTCCGGGCTCAGAATTGTGGAGAATGCGGGGATAGTGAGAGGAAGGAGCTTTGACCACAGCGAGGAGGAATATAGGGACCTTCCGACTCCCTTGAGTCCCCCATCCTGGTCTGCTTGAGATGTAAGATACGGGCTGTTTGGAGGAGGGGGCCCAAGAGTCAGAGCTTCAGGGCCTCTTGGTCGTCAAGGCAGGCCGTTTGCTCGTGTTGAATAAATTATTGTTATTGGCTAGCTCTCTTCTCTTTTCATTCATTCTCATTCGAATCTTGAATCTGACACGCTCTTATTTCCGTCGTAAGGATAACATTCCTTTTTTATTCTTCCCATTGAGTGTTGTCCGTCCTCAGCTGAAATCTTGATATCTCAGTGCCCATTCTTCTTTTGCCTTTTCGCTCTTTTTCTCTTTGGAATAAACCACGTGGGCCGTGTTGGAGGGGACCTACCTTGACGAATCTTACTAGCGAGACAAGGGCAGGAAGTTTATACCATGTCGGCTAATGGTGATCCGATTCCAGGATTTATTCCGCTTGCTTTCTTTCAGGGCGTGCAAGAAAAACTCTCGTTCCACCATCGCAAAACCTGCGTATTATTGCCGGATTGCTTCTCTGGACTGTTCAGGCGAGGGACAAGCGCGCCAAAAATGTTTACTTCAGTTTAATATTCAGGGGAAATATTCGGCATTTCATTTTAAAACCGAGCAGCCATCGTAAAATCACTATTGGTGTTAAATTAATACCAAACTATTATATGTGAACTAACTATAAACAACTATATTTTTCTATCATCTACATTACTCTGTCTTCAGTATGCAAGTTCATCAGCGCTTCTTAGTGATTCACTCTCTATGATTTCAGGCTCAAATATTTGGTTTATTATGTTCACCTAATAAGAAAACTTAGTATTTTTCTACAATATGTTTATTTGGTGCCTCTAGTTTTAACGTATAGACTTCATACTCAGTTACTTACTCATTACAACTTGGTACCTGTGATAATATGAGTGTTTATGCGTGAGAATTGATTTTGTACATGAAAATTATATCTATACGTTTAAACTAGTTGTACCTACTAAATAAAATTATTTAGGAAAGCTGCAAAGTTTTCTTGTGATGTGACGATCTCGTTAGTATTTAATCCATTGATTGATAAGTTTTTCTAAGACCCTGACTCTTCAATATGTGGTTATCTTTGCTTAGACAATACAATTTCTTCCCCACCTCTTAAGCTTTCTTATACTTCATACTTACCTTGTGTTGTCTAAAATACTCTTCCTGTGTCTCCCCCTTCCACACTTATGCATCACCCCCGTCTCACCATATTCAGCGTTTCTTTCCCTCACAATGCATTCTCCACCCAGTTTCGCTACCTTCTCCTTTATTTCATAAAAAATAGAAAATATTTTGTGGAATTCTTCTCCAAGATGATTATTTCTTTGATGAAGAGCATCCGCACTTTAATCGCGTAAAATCGCTGACCGATGAGTAAATCGCCTTTTTTGTAAAGGAAGGCACACGCTTCTGATGGTGAGTGGCTTCGTCCCGTTGTTTTGTTAATCAGAGTTAATGACTTATTTTCGATTCCACCGGAGGAAATGGTCGATTTCTATTTGCCGTTAGATGGAGGAAGAGGCTCTAAGATGGAAAACGGGGCCATCTCTTCCTTCATCGATCCAATGAGCCGGTCACAGTTGTCCACGTAAATACTATTATTTACTCTCGCGTCCTTTGGCCATCCATTTGAAAGATCAACTCTGTAATTACGTTTCCCAGAGGAAAGCCCCTATGTTATTTCCCGGCCTCGAAATTTATGTCTCCACCCGGGAGAGAGCTGGCTTAAGAGCCATTTCATTAAAAGGAAACCATCTTAAAACAAACTTAAGGCACTCGAAATGGCTCCCTGCGGAGAAATTCCTTTTTTTTTGCCGTCTCGAATTTCCAAGAACATCCCCCTATTTAGTTTCAAAAACCAACAGACAGAATTTTAGTTGGGTTGTGAGTTTTAGCATTTGAATTTTATCCTTTTGCGTCACTACTCTGTACTCAAATGCAGACAAATTCATCAGCAGTGCAGAAAATTCCCGGTGAGGTATCCGTTAAACTATGTAATAGAAAAGTTGGGGTAGTATAGTAGGTACATGTAAGTGTTACAGAGAAAACAGAAAAGATTTTGCATAATATACACTTACAATTCTTTGATCCCAAGGAATAATCTGGATGCATTTTAGTCAATTTAGGTATTTTCTCGCTTATAATATGGGTTTCCCTCTAACTAGAATGGATTGAAATTGGTGGAGTAACGGTTTTTTGCATTATCTTATGACGCTTCCCTATTCCGTAGCGTCACACCTTAGCGACGAATTACGGGGTGGCATGTAGGTTGTAGACGTAACATTTAGTTTTATCTATCAACGAAATAGACCATTGCTTCTTTGATTCCACTCTTATTTGAACTTTCGCTCCCCATGTGTGTGGTTTGAAGGGCTGGGCGGGGCATCTTGTTCTTCAAACGAACCCTACTTGTCGTATCGCCTAAAAACAATTCCCTCTCTAAACGGTGGATCGAAACTGGGCCGTTTGGATGGAAAACTGTTTCTCAGGCCTCTATTATAAGACCAGAGCACAGAGAGCTGATCTCGCGCTCAAGGCGTGTATATTTCGTTGCGTTTTGGGTTGCGTCGTTTACAAGTGCTAGAAAATCAATGAACTGCGGAACTGGACGCTTTAAAGGAGTCACCCCCTGATTGTCACATAATTCACACAGAGAAATTCACAGAAATTCAAATTTTCAAAAAGAATTTCAAACATACACAGAAGAGGTCGTCTGGGTAGCTTAACTGGTTTGAGCACTCGTCGCGAAATCGAGGGGTCTGGGTTCGAATCCCAGTCCAGGCGAATGATTTTTTCACTGTGAGTGTCACACAATTAAGTGCTAAGAATGCTAGGGGCAAGGCATTCGAGCTGGTGCGCCGAACGTATTTCAGCCGGGGCCGATTACGTACTGCAACAAAATGATCTATTTCGCCTGGAACGTGGAAAAAATTCCGAGATGTTTCAACATGTCAAGGAAATTTTTATGTCGGAGAAAACATGTGCTTGTAAGTTTTAGAATACAGTAGAACTCCAATTCTCCGGATTCATTGGGACCAGACCCCATGCGGATAGTCAACTATCCGGATAATTGGATAACTCATAAAAAAGTTGTTTATTTGAGAAAAAAAAGCTAAATTTATGTAAGTATTAATTTAATGAGTGCAAAAACAGTGTTGTTTACATTTGCGATTGAAAGACCTATGACTCATCGTCTGCCCAAGCGGTAGCGCTGTCGCTGCACTACATTGCTTCGCTATAGGAAGGGCCCAATACGGCGCGCGACTACTGTATATTGATTGTTCGTGAGAAGATTGCGTCTCTTAACATGTTCACGACGGATTGATTTTAGAACGCTATAGAAACATATGTAATGAAACCGATAACTGTCGAACGAAATCAACGGTATAATATATGCAAAATAAGTTTCGAATAGCCTATTGCTTTGTATGTAAAAAGCCACTTTTCGAGGATTTTTCCCCTCAAAACGATCCGGATAATTTAATTGGAGTTGTACTGTACTTTTGGCCTCGATCTTTTATTATTAACCTTCAACTACGGCGCATTCCACGGTATGACTTTCCTGTGCCCCCTTTCCATTCCTTGGTAATGATAATAGAACCATCAAAAATGTATAATTTCGAAGCTGGAAGAAAGACCCTGGAAGAAAGTAGAATGGCTAAGAACAGTGGGGTCCGAAATATATGCAACCCGCTTGACACTGGTGCAAATATGGCGCTGCGGAATGGGCACGCTTCGCTTCCGCTGGTATGATGAGCCTTCCCCACAGTTTCTTCTGGGGCTCCCTCCGGCAGTGTGCTCTCTTATTCATTCGTGCCGTCGTTCTTCGGTAACCACAGCGTGCCCTATGGAGCACTCGCAGACTCCCACAATCCTCTATGCCCCACCCATTCCGAGTCAGTGCTTGGTCATGAGGGCCGTGCGCTGATTTCAATGCGATGCGATCCTCTTCCGATCTCCAGCAATATCGCTCCTTCTTAACTTTACTGTTGCTGACCCAGTCATTTCACCAAAGGAATACTTGAACTTTTTTCCCTCTCTACTCGTCCAGGTGGATGGAAGAAAAAGAAGTTTCGTGTTTCTGGTCCTTCCGCCAGCGTCCGTATATTTTGGTCGTCGTCTTCTTGTTTCCTCGCTTAATTTTTTTTGTGATGAGGCAGCCAATGGTGCGCAGTAGAGAGAGATTTTGACGGGCAAGGGACCTTGTTGGCATCCACGTTAAGTTACACTATTGTAATTCTTTTTTCCTTATACTCGAGAAGTAAAGTCATGATATGAGTGTTTGTGTTAGTGCGTAGTACCTACATGGCAAGGGTTACCAGCCGGCCGTATAAGGTTTTGCCATACATCCACGCACTTTATGACGCCTGGCGTCATGGGTTGCGAATGGCCGTCTGAATAAATTTAATGGTCGCTGATTAATTTTACATTTATGAGATTCCAAAATGAGAAAATATTATTTTGTTACCCAATCTGTAAAAGGATTTCTTCTAAACGATTTCATATGCTACTCCTCACGTTTTTTTTGTAGCTTCTTCATATTTTGCCACCGGCGGTAATTATTTAGACGTCTTCTTCAAGCGCATAGCCCTGCTTGGATTTTATTTCCGAATGACTTTGCAAGTATCAGCCAAACACTTACTGTTGCATGTGGTACATAATATGTAAAAATGTATTGCAGTATGCACCATAAGGTACTACTACATAGACATTAGAGGAGATTAGATTAGATCATAATAGAATTCACTTTCGTGTGACCATACGCCGTCTCTTTTTTGCTCTATGAATTTAATCTGCCCATTTATGCGAATACCGGCTTGATTTAGATTTTGAGAGGAGAGAAGGCAAAAGAAATATGTAAAATTCATCGGAGGAAGGCTTCGAGCGTGGGTCCATGCTCGACGAAGGAAAGAAAAACCAAGTGACGACTCAATTTCTCCTCCTTTGTACACGCGATGATGATACACCCTTCGCTCGCCGACCTTTTCCTGGGTCCGTTCGATCTCCCATGACTATACTGTATCCCCGGCACCGTTTTAATGAACTTGAAGTGGGTGCGTATCTGGAACCCTCCCCTCATTACTCGTCCTTAATTGAGCACAAGTGGTCCGCTCCTCGTGATACGACTTAGAGTTCGTTAACAGATAGATGCGGGTGTCAAGGCTGGGACTATTAATGAATGCATGTCGTCTTTGTATAAGTTCAACCCCGTTGAAGTCCAAACGTAGAGTTTTTACGTCTCTCTTAATCATAGATATTATTTCTTTTCAAGATTTGAAAATTTCAAGTACTTCGTTTTGTCGAATTTAATCGAGCCCTCCCCTCGTCAGCAGTTCATAAAACCCGTTCCCTGTAATGAATGTGTTAATTACGCGAAAGTAAATGACGGTGTACGTGATATGACTTGTGATATTGGGACGAGTTGAACTTATTTTTTTAAACAATAGTTCTTTGAACGATTATCGCCGCTAGTACTAACACAGGTGCTGTTGGTGGATGGTGGCGTTGGTGATTTAGCTGGCCCTCAGTCAATTAATGCCGTATCATGATTCATGCAACTTCTCTCGCCTCACTAATTTGAATGTGAAAATGTCCCTGGATGAGTAATTGAGTGTTTTATTTTACACTTATTGTTAGAGACACTTTCCCCAGGGCTCTGTCTTAGGTGCATAAGTTAACCATCACTGGTATATTACAGATTGGATAGCACGACTTCAGAATACGCTTACTATGAATTTTACTGACCGAATGGTCTTTTCTGAAGTTGACTTCACCAATCGAAGTTTTATTCCCTTATTAATCTCTTTGTATCTTCTGCCTCCCTTCATGCCTACCTAAAATACCTTTCCTTCTCCTTCTTCCGCGTTAGCGTGGCTTTACTCATGGAAATTAACTTATCATGTTTCGATTTGTATCGCTAGGGCATCGTTCTGCTAACGCATTACTTCCGATTTTTTTCAAGAAATGAATGAAGGAAGAAAACAATGATCATTAAGATTTTGTAAATTACGTACGTTCATAAATTCGTGCGTTTGTGCATTTCACTTTTCAAGTCCCTCAAGAATCGGTGGATTTTTTTACTATTTGCACATCTTACATTAACTAGACATGTGAATCTATAAAACGTATAAACCATGAGAATAATTTTATTTCTTATCAATCAATACAAGAACAGTCCCAAGTATTACCTGTAATTAACCTCTATCAACAAAAATCATTTCCAGGTTAAAATAAATATTTTACATGTGTACAAATAAGTCCTCCGGCAAATAAATTATCTGTTTACATTTGTAATACCCGCTCGGAGTCATGTGATCAGGATGCCATCGGATGCGATGCTATTTTAGCGCAGAGTCGAAATGCTGGCCTAATAGAAGCTAAATTTATTTCCGTATGAGTTGGAACCGTGGTCGATAGTGTACCGATTACTACCTTTATCGACCTTTACTGCCAGAGAAATCCGTGCTTATGCATTTAAGTACTGCTTGCGAGTGACTTTTGAGACTACTGCCGCAGAAGTAACTTCAGTGCGTAAAGCTGTCTTTGCATGACATTCTCTCCTCCATCACCCACTTCCTGTTGTGAATTAGTCCTTATTTTATTCAGGTATTGACTCCTCGTATCCATTCGCTGACACTGGCTCCCGTTGTGAACAAAGCGTTTGAGACAAGAACTTTCTACGGATAGAGATAATAAGAGGCATGCATGGATATTATCGCCCTCCTACCGTAGTTTATTCCGATCGTTTCCATCTTCGATTACATTTTCAATCTCCCCACATCTCACCATTTACTCCACCCAATTCGTATCACCATCTTGTCCTTCCCCTCCCCTCTCTCCGCTCCTTTCTCTCTCTCCCTCCCCCCCCCCCGCCGCGGCCAGTCCCTCCCCCCCATGCGTGGTGGAACACTAAGGAAGGGGAGCGGCGAAGCACGTGCCCCAATAAGAGATTGGCTTGCCACGCATGCGTAGGACGCATTACGCACAGCGTGTGGGGGTCTTATTCGAAAAAGGGTTTCGAAGGGATACGCCCTCCCTTCGTTTCCCTTTTAAACCAAACCCCTTTCATCTCCCACTTTATTCGGTAACCCTTCACCCCTGGTGACTCTCCCCCTCTGTCTTATGCCATCCTCCCTTCGTCACCCCATAGCCTTCATCGCGCACGTGTTTACCACGTCGCCCGATTCAATTTTTCCATATTGTCATTCAAGTCCGTATCCATTCCATTTTTTTCCTCCTCAACCTCGCCCCTATTTAAATGTAGTCCCTTTTCCCCTTTAAACCCTAGTTCTCACCCCTGTCTGTCCTTGTCCCCTATGGTCCCTGTCACCCTTCCCTTATATCCCTTCCCCGCGCGCCCTTTTCACTGGCCCATGACTGTATGTATATCACCAGATATGCCCTCTACTTTACTTACCTCTTCGATTATCCCTCACGTACTACGTACGTGTTCCTCGTATCATAACCGTTAGTCTTTATTATCACCCATGCTCTTTCACGTTGATCTCTTCACCTTCGGCCGTTCCCATATTTTATTCTTTCGCTTTGAAGCTGCTTGGTCACCCGGTTACTTGACCAGAGCACAAGGCTAGGGCCAGGGTGTCCGAAGATGTCGTAGTGTAGAGAGTCATGCTGCAATCAAGGCACAAATTACTTCATCATCATTGGATATGCTACCAGGTGATTGGTAGGCTTCTGGACTGCTCTTCCCCAAACTTGCTCACTTCTGGTACATCTTTTCACCTTCCTGCGCAATAATTCTTCCCTATCAGTTCTCTAAGTTCCTCATGCTCTCTGCCTCTCCTAAAAGGCAGTAATTTATTATTCAAGATGTTCTACCGTGAAAATGTTTGCCTTATTATGTTTGTATGTATTCGTCTCTAATTTTATGTTCTGTTATTTGGGCCACTATAAATTGGCAACACTGCTGTATGTGGACATCTTCAAATAAAATAAAAATAAATATAAAAATATCTCTCATATTTTCTGAAGCTAATAAATCAATGCAAGTCTCTTCTTTCATTCCGGCAAAAGTAAGTTAATGGATACGTTGCGTTACTCGGTTGCAGGAACGTAGTCAGGGGGGGGGGGTTAAGAAGCTCCAGCCCTCCCTGATATTTTAAATCATATTGTTTATCATCATATATATATATTTATATATATTAGCTTTATCATGAATTATTTTAGATGAAAAATACAAGGATTCGAGAGGGGAAAAAAGTAAGATCTAAACAGTTTTCTATTTAAAAATGTATCCATAAATAAACTGCAACAACGAATAAAATTGTACCCTGAGAGGACCCCCAGGATTCAGATTAAGTCCCCCAAACCAAAATCCTGACTACGTCACTGCTCGGTTGGGACTCGGCATTGTCGACCTTTGCAAAGCTTGTGCAAAATAGACTTTAAAATGTTGAACACACTTAAAATTAAATGAACATAATCATGATATATTCCTCGAACGAACGTCGGGATTGAAAATCTAAAAACAATTGATCGAGTTAAGCAGTTTGAGTAAAATAGTTCTTAACTAAAAACTGACAGTACAAAGATTTCTCGGGTTTCCAGCCGGTTAATGGTGTTAAACTGCACCGACGTGTCGATGACGTGGTCTGCCATTGTCTTCAGGGTGAACAGTTTCTTCTTCGCTTCGGAACTCTTCTTCATTCACCCTGAAGACGATGGCAGATCACGTCATCGAAACGTCGGTACAGTTCAACACCATTACCCGGCTGGAGACCCGAGAACTCTTCATACTAAGCATTCGCCGGGAAAGACTCAGATGAGAAAGCTAGCTCACAAAAATCACTAGCCCCAGATTATGTCGCTCACTTTTCTTGCTTTTACTACTGTCGAAACCCCAAAGGGAAAATTTTCGCGTTCACTCGTATTATCTTCAACAATCTTACTTCTCTCATTCTGACGCCGCACGCGAGAGCAACATGTCGGTGATTGCAAAAAATTCCCGTGAGAGAACAACGGTGGCTTGAGAAATGTTGCCCAAAAATTGTGCTCGCATGAATTTAGCCTTCCTGGGTTTCCGGAAGATGGTCTCTTTCCGCCTTGAGGAAGAGTGTATACGTGTTAAAAAAAAATGAAGGCTGTGATTTTGTCGAAATCATAATTTCTCATTCTTAATTTTGTTTCTATCAACCTGTAGTGTCGCATCGATGAGCTTATAATATAATTTTTTTAAATCTCTCGAAGATTGCATCTTTAAGTGATGCCGGCCTCACCAAAAGCGCGTCTTTCCTCAGGAAAATGATGAAGCTATATAGCGCGAATAAGATTTCAAAGTATTAACGATAGTGATCCTTGTTGGTTAACGTCTTCTCTTCCCTGATTATTTTTCCTTTTTTCCCTTTTGAAACTTACTATTTTTTCCAAGATTATTTCGGAAAGCTTTGAAATTGCTATCGTCATAGAGATTTTTCTTCCAAGACGTAAAGAGGGAAATGTGGAAGAGGTGATTTTTTCTGTTATCTTACAATCAGCTTTTTGTTCTGTGCTGTTGTAATGGCATTTGGTAGAAAAAGAAATGTAATACAACTTGTGTGACTGAATTCATTAATTTGCTTCATTCTTGCATATAACCTTCCATGTTTCTAACAGATCCCGTCGCAGTCGCTTTAATGCTTATGAGGCTTTAATACGTGCTTGCTCCTAGAGTTTTAATTCAACGCATGTCTTTCATTATGTTCAAAAACTCATTAATTCTTCATATGCTAGGTCCTCAATGCTCGCGGCATAGTCCAGATTAGGTCTTACCAGAGCGAAGTAGTATATTGGAGTTGTCAGAAAAAAAATCTTTGCGGCTCGTATTGCGGATAATATATCCGGGCAGAACTATGCTTTTCGAGATTTCGACCTTTGCGTTGATTGGTTCTAAGGTCATTTGAGTCACTGAGAACAGGTGAATAGGTTAGTTGGAGGTAGGATTATTACGGAAAACGAGGAAAGGTGGAGAGAAGCTGGGCGTCGGCATTAGCCTACTCATAACGAAACGCTGCCCATGGGACCGCAGTTTAACGTCCCATCCGACGGACGGAGCAATGCACTTGATGTCCTCTCCTCCCAAGTAGTGATCGGGATACCGCTGAAAAATCTCCGCCAATATTGGAATTCGAACCCGGGCCCTCTGGATGGGAAGCGAGCACCCAAGTCGCCACACCAACCTTATCCTCAGCGTTTTTGTGCTTGAACATTATTCAAAGAAGTAGAGTATGTGGAAGAAGCGGGCTCTTGAGGGAGCAGAAGGAGGGCGATGTGATGCACAACCCTTTGAGTCATCCTCGCACCCAAATCCTCCTCACCCTCAGCCGCATCTCGTCCGCCCGAATGAGGCCCGGGACGGGGACTGAAAGGGTGAGTGGCACCGGGGTGGGATTTTTGGACTTCCGGTGGGCGGTGGCCGTCTCCTCCTCAACTGGCCAACCGGTCCTCCTCTTGAAACTCCATCTCACGTCTCTCGCTTCATCCGCCTCTCACTCCTCCTCTGCCTCCATGTTAAACTTGATCCTAAAATAAATAGATGCCTTCCTCTGTTTTGGAATAATGTATAATGGAAATTTCCTATTTTGTATTTGAGCGAAGCAAGATCTTATGTAAGTTCTTCAGTTCCACCGTAGGTATAAAGTTAATCTATATAATATTGTTTAATAAAAAACCCAATGAGGAGATTTTCCTATAGCAGGTGCTATTGTTTATATATATATGCTGAATTTTACTATCTTTATATTTATGTTGCACTATGTAAATGGCAATATATATGTGCTATGTAAATGGCTTTTGAATTGAATGGAAATTTCCGCGGCATTGAAGCAAATTTTTCTCCATTTTCGGATTTTCACCGCGTTGGTTGCTTTTTCAGACATTTACGCCCTTCGTAGAATGCGTTGAAAACCCGAGAATGGAGGAACACTATGAACTTTTCTGTACCTCAGGATGGTGTAAGGAGAAACGACAAATAGAAATCCCTTCATTGGTTTAAAATTGCGACCGACATTCAATATTCTCAAATGAAATGAAAATGTTACACTTTTTTTCGATTAATCCAGTTAAAAAGAAAATGGTACGTGTGCAGAAATCTTTAACTGGAATTGATTTGCTCCCCGCTTTCTAATAACGGATATATGCTGAATGTGTGGATGAAAGAAGTAAGCGTAATGCATATGAATTCAAGTGAAGTTGTTGTATGAGTTTTACTATGTAGTAGACAGGCTTCTTAATAACTTTTAGTAATCGTGTGAGAAAAGAAAATATTGTTGAAATTTTCCTCTTTGTAAAAACAGCAAAGCAAAAAAATTAGAACTAGCTTTCGAAATCTGAAATTTCGGGTGTTTACGTCATCTAGCGAGATGCATTGAAAGGGTATAATGATCCAGGACTAAAATGAAATCGCTTTTTTGCTTAATTCATTTAAAAGTAATTGTATTTATGCCGTCATCAGGTATAAGTACATATTAATGGAAAGCATAGAAACCGGTCTGCACTTGATTGTTGTTAAAACTGATGGGACGCGTTTTACTTTTGAGCTGTGGGGAAGTGCAATTTCATTTTTATTCTTGGTCACTTCTATACTTTTCTTGAATCAGGAGCCCGGGGACGGATGAGTGAATGTTCTACATCTAATCACTACCCTCCCAGTTGCAGCAGGGGCGTGTGGTAGGGTTTGTTAGGGCACCAGTCATGAAAAAGGGAGGGAGTAGGGAAAAGGAATTGGACGACCGAATGGGCAAAAGTAATACGTAAGCTCACAGTGTATGTGTCTTGCTCTATCAACTTTTTAGCCACTAGAGATGTGTTGAAAGGAGGAATTATTGTAAATATCAGTTGGCAGTGTATCTCTCTTATTCTTTCGCCTGTGTCAGTTCTGTAGATGTAGTGCGGGGTTGAAATAATGATAATGATAAAATCTATATATCCCGTGTCATCCTGAACTTGCGCGATCAGTATCAGATCAGTCAGTGTTATAGTGTGGAGGAGGTTTCTGGGCTTCCGGTGGGCGAGAACATCTCTTCAACCGTCCAACAACTGGTCCTCTGAAACCTCCTTCGTGCGTCCAATCTCCTCCCTCTCCATTAAAGAGAGAGGTAAGAAGACGCATGCTCACCCTTGGAAATTAAGCCGTCCGGGATTTTGAGCTGCTCGTCCGTTGGCTCCCCGAAGTCCAGTGCCGCCGTTTTTCGCGGCTCCTTTTTGTCGTACGTTTTTCTTCTTTCCATCCGCCTTCTTCTTAACTGCCCACCCTTTTCCCTCTCTCCTCCACCTCCTACGCTTTTCGGAGAAAGTCCGGTGGAGTGGTGAAGGCCCGGGACTTAATCGTCCGGAGACCGGTTCGGCGAAACATTTCCCCCGGAATGAGAGAGGGGGAGGCTGTGATGGCTCTTCTTAATGAATGGATGCCCACGGGTCTCTTTGACTGATTGTGTCTTCCGTCGGCCCGAGGGGTTTTGGGCATGTAATCGACGGAGTTTATCCGCCACCTGCTTTCATTCCGGCCAGCTTGTTGTTTCGTCCTTTTTTTCTTCTTATTCCCCGGGAAAAAATTATATGAATCCGTCTCAGGTTTTAAAATCCCCTGCTCTTTCGCATGCTGCGATTACACCCCTTTAAGATGATGTAAAGATGAGGAGTTATCCGGGATTCAGATGCTTATAAGGGGTGTTATTATGGAGCCATAAATTTGTGAAGAATTTTAATGAAACAAAAGCTCGTGGAATGGCAATCAGGCCGCCATGCATGTTTTAAATGTTTTCTCTGCGAATACTCTTTCGCATTTTCTTATCAAAACCCCTGTCGGGGAAGTAAGCATGCTCATTTTCCTGAGGAATACTGGTGAATTGAGGTAACTTAAATGTAACATGCCTTACAGGCATTCTGGTGATCCGGGTTCGTATGTTTGTCGAATAAAATGATTTTTTCGCCGAGAATTTCCGCACATTGGGTTTTTTACCTTGTAACCGTGAGCGTGACTGCTTATAACATTCCATATGGCATTTCCCGATTAATTATAGCGCTACGTCTTGGGCCTCAAGAAACGGGCCTCAAAAGTGCTGAAACTTCATTGCACCATCAAACCTGAAAAATAGTTCTTATGACCAGCACCACACTCATCAATTTCGCCAGTTATCCATCATGATACATCTACATATCACGGAGTAGTATCATGGAGGTAACATTTTTTACCATTTCATGAATGTTACAGTAACAATTTAGGTTGTTTTTCCGACATGGCATAGTGATAATTTTTAACCGCTGTTGTCATTTTGTAAATTTACCATTATATATAAGGGGATATACTCTTCTTCCCCAGGAGAGGGAAAGTACTCTTTTTTTAATTTGAGGTGAAATCCCAATCTGTCAGCGGATGAAAATATTCATGCAGATGTATCCTAACGTTCCAGTAAATGGGTTGAGAAATATTCTACTGCATGTCAACTTTCCTCTTGAAATTCGCATTCGTATAGCATTCGGCCTTTTAAAAAGTGATATGCAGTATCTGGACCATTCTCCATTGAGCATGCATGCGAGATCAGCAGCGGGTGGAATCCAACCGTGGAAGAAATCACGTCCGCGAGGAGGGTAGACTTATGACTCGGGCTATCTGGTGACGGCGCCGCGACGGTGCGTCTTTTAGTCCGTGAATGAGTGAGGGTGGATGGGGAGTCACAAAGATAAATTGAGAGCGTTCATTCTTAAGCTAGCTTGAGATAAGCGGAACGCGGTGGAGAATGGTTGGGGGTGAGCAGGAGAACTGAATGAAAAGGAGGGGAAAGCGAAAAATTGTAAGCATCGAAGAACTGGTTGAAATATGGATGCGCTTGGCATAGACTAGTGAGCATCTCCAGGGATTAAGGGGACAGCGGGCTAAAATAGCACGTGTATGAAAGCTAACTAAGGGGTATGGATTAACGTGAGCGGCATGAGAGCTTTATGGATCTCTCTTTGACCCTTCGTTGAAAATGAACCCTCTCCAGCTCGTAGTAAAATTAGATAATGCCCTGAGAGATGAAGGCAGGTGTATGGAAGTATTTTTCTTGCTTGAGTTATGTGAAGAGGGAAGTGGGGAACTTCAGGTTCCTTATACAGGGTAGGCGGCCGACATCTGAGTTAATTTGTGCCGTTTAGGACAGGTTTTTGGTTACCATATGATTACTTGGGGATTCGAGTAAGGGTGGGCTGAAACGCAACGTCAGCGTTTATTACCAGCGTTACCATTTAAAGAAAGGCGCCAAGGTTCCAATGTTAAACGTAACATCCGATGTAACTGACACTGTACTGGAAGCTCTGTCCTCATGGCATCCAAGAAGGCATCGGAATTCAAGCGAAAATGAGACTTAATAAGTACTGACGTTATTGTCCTCAACGAGCGATGTAAGAATTTTACAGATGTTCTTCTCTTCTGCGAGAGAATATCTGTGGTGCCCATTTGTGGTAATATTTAATATTTAACATAATGAAATCAATCAAACGTTTACGAATAAGGAAAATAACCTGCAGTCTAATTTCAATTCAACATTTCATGTGAGAGGGCAGCTGTACTTGAGAGAGGCGACCGACAGCTAAGGTCATTTGCGCTTTGTGGAATTGGTGGATTGGTCGGTATGGAAAGGATTATTTGATGCTCAGAATAAAACTGGAAGGATGAAGAAAAATCTGTCATTGGCACTAGTCAACTCTTAACAAAAGAAGCTTGGAGGAACACTGTTTAAATCCCCATTCCAGTGACGATGTTCTGCACTCGATGTTCTTTCCACATAGCTATCAAGTAGGGGTCGGGAACCTTCTGGAAGAATCGCTGCTACCACTGAAATTCGAATCACGACCTTCTGGATGGAAAGCTGGTGATCTGGACATCACGTCAACCTGCTTCACTTGTGTCCAGAGCTTATTTAAGGAGGAAGGACTCGGAAGTGATGAACGTCGACAACGTCGTGCGCGTGACGTTTAAGTCTCGACAAATCTCAACTTTTTAAATGCCATGAGGGGAACTTTTCGGGGTGGTATCGTCAAACTTTTGTCATTGTCGGGACTCGAAAATTCCACGACTTTCCTGAATAGGGATTTTTTTATATATTTGTCACTCAAACCGTGATGCGAAAAATGTTAATTGATGTCGGTCTCAAAGACCGCTCTTTCATACATTATTTATTCTTCACTAAAGTTTTAATGTTTGAATTTTATACTTACATGCACCACAAACTTGCCTTCTGGCATCTTACAATTAGACATTCTTTCCAGTCTCATAATGACAGAATCTATTCCGTCAATCAAATCTCATGTAAAGTATGCTTCACCTCAACGAAAGATGATAACAATAGAATTGAAGCTGAGTAAAATCGAAGCCGGCTACGAAGTATATATTATTTCTTTCCTAATCACGTGATACTAATCCTTAAAGTCAGCTTCCTTCCCTTGTAGAAGCGGGAGACGTGACATCCTCCCCAGATTCGATTCGACCGTTATGCTTGGGATCGGTAGTTTAGGAGGAGTAGGTAATTTTGTCCGGAAGTTGTTTTGTCTCCTTAATAAATGTTCATTCGTCGCGGCGATAAAATGTAATCGCCCGAAGACGGCCAACCATTGCGAGTCTTTTTCCTCGAGAGAGCATTACGACGGGCGTTCCATTGTCATGGCGGTCTTTATTTCTGTCGAGACCGTTAGCATCCGTGGAGGATATCGGGATGGGGTCCAACAAGGTGCGGCGGGCGAGGGGCCCCGGATGTGTCACGCCCTGTGTGACGGGAGAGGGCGAAGGCGCGGCGGCGGTTTTGGCAAGGCGGTTAGTCGGAGGACAAGTGCCCGGGCAGGATAGGCAGAAGATTGGAAATGGCGGGAAGTCTTGAGCTCGTGAGTTGATGATGTCGCGATCGCTTCCGCCGAGGTGGTTGACGCGAAATTATCTTCCCACGTTGGAGATGACTTAATCGTTCCTATGACGCATGATCACCCTCCCCATTGATTTAAAACAGTCCGCCACGTGGCGCGTCGAAAGTTCTTAATTTTTTTTTCCGTCCGGTTAATAATAAAAACAATCATATTGAAAAATAAAACTTTGTAGTGAACTTTGTGAACAAACTTTAATTTTTCACTCAGTAAAGAAAATATGAGAAGAAAGAATTAATATGATTGCACTTCTTCATTAATTTCATTGCGGAAAAATAAACAGTTAATTATGACACGAAAATGTAGCTTCTCGTCATATCACCACTTTTTGTTTGCCGGTGAAAGCACCTCCAGTTATTGAAGCGTTCTTTCATTACCATGACGAAACGCAGAGGATTTTAATTATAGTTATTATTTTCGTAACCTATGTTTGCAAAAAAATTTACATGCATTCAAATTTTTGGTGGTTCATGTTTGTTGAAGGATAGATGATTTTTTTATTTTTGCGAAAAAATCACGAGAGATGTGAGGACACGCACCAAATTAATTGACTAGTCTGGTGCCATAATTGCAACTCATTCAATTTTTTTTCACTCGACTGATCAAGGTTTACCTTGATTACTTAGCTACGTAAATGCTTCAGTTTTGAATCTTTTGAGTCGTGGCTAAACGGACCTCAGGATATTCCGGCGAATTTGCTGCGTTCCGGGATGCTAGTAGATCCAGACTACCGCTAACACGAAAGGTATGGTTATGAATCGTTTAATTAAATTCACGTTCACTTATTGCTTTTAAGTTAAAATTGTGACCTTCGTATTCGAATGTTAGTTTCGGTGAAAATGTGTCATTGAGGGAGGCAAACATAAGTTAACGTGTCCGTGTGGAAACGATACTCCTATGGCTATTGCTCTTATATTTCTTTGGATTTACATCGGGTGGAATTCCAGGCAATGGTGCCTGACTATGTAATCCAGTGTGAGGCCCGGGAAATCTACATGCAATCAATCCATCAATAAAGCCTAAAATTATTCAAAGCACCCATATATCGCTACTGAATTCAAAAAATATATAGTCCGTAATTTTATTCGGGAAATTTATCCTCGATCATAATTGGCATTCATATAATGGAAGCTGCAAGCTTTGAGCTTACGATCTAGGAAAGATCGAAGCTTATAAGGTCGTGCGCAGAATGGCTATCGAGAAGAGGAACGAGATCTGCGTAGAGTTCTTGGAAGCCAAGGGGAGAGGGGAAAAGACGTTGTGAAGGAGGATGAGAGAGGAGGTGGTCCAAGATGAATGGAGTGTATTGGATGAGAAACGACCGACCTCTTCCGCCTGCGGTAATGCACGGAATAATAAGTTGAGCAGTTTGGGAGGGCATGAGGATGGTTGGTTAAAAGTTGGTGGGGTTGGATATTTGGGCACGCCCCCGTGGGCGATGCAACGGACTGGCAAACCCCCTTATTTCCTCTCTACCGCCTCCCCAACCCTTTTCCTTCCTTTCATTCATCCTTTCGAAGCGACCTCTATACAGAGTGAGCGCGAATCGGACCCCCAACTGCGAAAGGCCTTCGCGGAATCAACTCTTCATTCGCGCCTTTGCGAATGTTCTCCCTCCCACTTCCATGATCCATTATCATAATCATGCTCTCTCCCCTCCATTTGTGTGACTCGATTTAGGAGAATGAGAGGATATAAGACACTGTCTCTGGCGTTAACCTGTGGAAATCTTCGATATTCTTCATACTGCTTATTTATTTCAATATGAAGAATAATTGTACCGCATATTAAAAAAGAGAGTAGATTTTGTCTTGACACTTTTTTGCATAAAAAAGCTCCACCTAATTTGACGATCGCACGAAAAATTTTCATGCATTTTTATGGAAAATGCTTTGCTTTTTTCTTGGAAAATTTTCGTTTTTTATAGATAAATCACCACGGTACCGAAACAATTCCGACACTAATACCTATGTTTTGGGGTGATTAACTGCCCTACTGATCCATTCAATATTACCGATCGTGCATTTTAATGGGTTCAATATTCCTCTGTGCTATCGTACCGTATGGTTCCATAATCTATCTCTTCTTTAATCTATGGATTTTACAAATGCTTACCGCGACTCCACCTTCACTTCCTCTATACATCTTTTCCTCTCACCAGTCACCAAATAACCGACAAACACGGTCCGACACCATATTGTGCAAAAAGATAATGAGCGTCCCGCGAGTTTGATTTGTACATCTGCGCCTCACAATGTGGTTGATGAATGGATTTTGCGATCATCGGCTGCCCTCCATCCAGGTTTCACGGGCTCATTCGCTTTCTTCACAATAGGTTACCACATTCACTCGTCCTTTTGTTTTCTTCTTGTTCCATTTCTCGCCATTTCTCCCATCTTACTCTTCCTCCCAAACAAGTTGTATACTATTTATTTGGCATTCCACGTATTATCCCTATTTTGTACCGCGCTCTTTGGCAGTTTTTACTGAGAGGATATTTTGTGCCACGCTTCATATACCATTTCATTGCATAATAAAGTAATCTCAAATGAAATCATGTTGAAGTTTATTTTAATTACTTCTCAGATGTTCTAAGTGCTAACACGTCTGGGAAAAAAAAGGATTTTAACGGTATTTTTGAAGAATCTGATAAAAACACTTGGTTTTATTCTTGCCTTGTTTTCTCTTTTCGTATTTTTCTCTAGCATAAATGTGAGGAATGACCAATCGTTGCCTCAGGTTAGTCGAGACTCATACATTGAGGTATTAATAATTTTCTCTCTTGTTTTCAGGTGAGTGTTACTGAGTATCAAGTATTCCCTGGTCCAAGGCATTTGTTAACTTTGAAACGTAAGTAGAAAACATTTTCCGTCTTCACGATCGTTAGACCGTACCTTGAGTTGAAATTCACCGATGCCTATGCAGCCGTAGGGACTTTTCATCCGTGATAATTTTATAATCCACCAGGATTCACTGACATTCTGCCACGACGCGAGTTTAGTACCCTATCGGAAGAATTGATTGAAGACTAATTTAATGTGCATGGGTTTTCCAGGTAGTTCACGAGGAGATGTTGTACCAGCAAATACTGATGTACCTGCAAATCATGTGCTAATGACCGGTATAGGATAACCGACGTAGGATGGGGACAGTAATATTGGTTGACCTAAGGGGAGGCAGATGGTATTTGTAGCTCAAGAAGGACTTGAAATGAAGGAGTATGATCTCACAATAAGAATACACTCTGCGAATAAGAAACAGTCTCAGAGTTCACTTCGTGGAATCGTTTCATCACGCAACCGTAAAAAATAACACTATACAATTATTTTCTTTAATGACTATATTGATCACGATCGGCTTTGTTACTGGTTCACCTGAAGATGTAACGCAGTTACAAAACCGATGGAGTTTAATAAAATCAATTTGGAATTGCAGTGTTATTGTTGTTGTTATTTATTAAGTCAAAGGATATTTTATTCCGTAAGTTTGTTGATGATCCTGCAATAGATTATATTAAAGTAGGGTCTGACATAATCTACCAATTCACATTATTGCTCTATATTATTTACGTATTCAAACCGTCTTCTGTAGCTCCACTTTCGGCGTTAATTATCAACATCGTCAGAAGCAGCATATTATTCCAATGAAACCTTTCGGATTTTGGACATTGATCGGCGTGGTCGCATTAAAAATGCGACGGGGTAAAAGTAAAAAAAAAGGGGTAGAGGCGAGGCCGTTCCACGGCGGTCGAACCCGGATCACTTCACCGGTGAACGTGGGCGGTGCCCCTGGGGAGGCTGTTTATTTTTTTAAAAGTAATTGGGGAGAAATGAGGATGGCTCGGTAATATGATGGAAAGGAAGGAGTAGAGCCCGTCAACTTCCAATGGGCTCACTTGTGTGTATTCTGTGGGAACGGGAGAAGGGAAGGAATGAGACGTATTATGGACAGTGCGGTGGTCTGACAGGACGCCCGGTGGCTAGATATAAGAATGCAAGGGATGGATTATCGAGGAGGCTGTTGTCCGCGTCGACTCGAGTTGTGTACGTCCAAGAGGATGGGAATTTAGCATTGATTAACGGAGAGAATATATGAAAAGATACGGTGCGACAGCTCATGGGAATTATCGAAGTCATTAACATTTTCTATAAGCTATATTTAACGGACCAGTTATGCATTTTTTATGCGCCAAAAGCTTAGTTAGTATTTGAAGAAATGGCCTGGTACAGTGTTCATGTATCTAAACACATGTAAACAGAAAATAAATAACAAATGCGAAGCATTTTATATGACTTGACGGGATAATTTTCGTGTGATAGCATCGCACGAAAGGTAGTTGCATGGATTATTTTTCACGTAAAAAGAGTTCACTTTCTTGCACCAAGATATCATCTGTCCTCTTTTCTCATCTTGCATATTTAGTGGAGTAGAAAGCACTGGACTCGTATGGAATATTTTCCGTTTTGATTACATTGAGAAAAATTCATTTTATTTAAGTAAGAATAATTCGTTTGTTAATCGTAAGCAACTTGCCATAGCAATAATTGTTATCCACAGCCAAGTTGACCTTTCTTGAACACCACAAATCATGGTATGTCTTCCAGAATTCAATATTACTTTCATCGTAAAATTTTTACGCATTGAATTTTCTATTATAAAAACAGAACGAAAAGGTGTATAAGCAGAGTCAGCATGAGCTAATTACTGGGAGATTAAGAGCTACTTAACTGACCTACTATACCTGGAGATTAATTATTCTGTAATACATTTGCAAACCTCAGACTAGTTGATCGTAATAGTGAATTTATGAGTTTAAGCAATATATGGTGAATGTTTTAATTGCATGCATTAAACTTAATCTCACCGAGGCACAATAGCCATCTCGTTATGTTCTTAAGTTTTATGGAGTCATTACCCGTTTTATTCTCCGCCCGCAACCCTCCTGTGGGATTTTGATGCGCGAGAATGGAGCAATTATTTCAGAAGTGAAAGAAGACTCCTGGGAGTGAAAGAGGAACTCACGTAGACCCAGTGCAGTACCTACTCCCTTCTTTTGGAACGTGATAAGGCGGAGAAAAGGAGAGAATGCGATGGTTTGTTTTCAAATGAGGTATCGACAGCTATCGCGTTGAAACGGTGAATGGGATGAGTGACTTGTCTCGGGAGGAAAAAGATTCCGATCTTATTTGGTAAGCGAAGCGGGAGAAGCGTGGATTCCGAGAATTGAGCGTCGCATGCCACTCAAAGGGAAGATCCCCTCTGTATCGGCCTCACCCTGAGACGCAATGAACTCGCAAGGTTCACGACGGAAGGGAAAACTGAAATGTTAAATTCTCGTGAGGAAGACAGAGGGATACGATAGGGAATACGTTTTAATAGAAGTCGAAGAGCTAGATGTTGGAATAAAAGTAGGAGCACAGCAGATAAAGTTGATTAGATTAGCTGACGACCAGGCGTTCGTTAAACAGCCCCCGAGGGGATAGCAAAAATTGGTAGATGCATGAGAAAATCAGTGCAGGAAACACGGATTGAAGATCAATCGTAAGACAGCTACAAAATAATGAGGTTTTATTGGAGAAAGAAAGCGAGGCTGACCGTAAAAGTAGAAGGCCGCAAACTTAGAGAGCGTAGTTAGGACACTTAAGTTACCTGTGTGGTACGCTGGCTTTCGAGCCTTATAACTAGGGACGTGAAACAGAAAAAAAGTACAAGGAATTAGCTTAAGGGAGAGAAAGGTGAAGACCTCTACTTAATCAATCTTGGGATTGGTGATTGGTGGTGATAGGGCGATAATGCCTTTCGGGAGTGGAAGGGTAATCGATTGGAGCATTGTTGTGAGGTTAATAAGATAAATAATTCGAGGAAGGAACTGGAAGTTAGGCAAAACAAGGGCATGAGTTGGAAATAAAATGAAAAGGTAAAATCAAAGCGACAGGGATTACGTAGTTGTTAGGTGGAGTCCTTGGAAAAGATTCATCATTTGCATATGACCCACACCTGTGCACGTGGAGCATGTTCCCCCTGAGCAGAAGGCTGCGTAATAATTTTTTTCGCAACGCGCCGGAGCGAATTGGACACCGAGAATGCGTTCGATGTCTGACCCTGAAATGTTAGCGCGAGTTTTTCTTACGTTTGTGGTAATGAGAGGTCGTCAGTACGTTTACGTTTTGCCTAGTCGCTATATAAGGGGACATACAGGTGTGCATGGCTTAGAGGAAGGGCGATTAAACGCATGTATCATCGTAAAATCTCTCGCTAAATCACGTGTGACTCCCACGCGTCAATCACGACTTCATCAGAAACCGAGCAGCGACTGTTATCCACCAAAATGCACCTGTTTTTTCATATATTTCCTCTCCTAAGTCATTTTCTCCTATTTTCTCTTCTTCATGGCTGATGTCCTAATATCCAAAGCCTCAAGTCTTTGAGGAAGTTCACGAGTGTGTTTAGGGCCTGTGGCACTATGTTTGGTTACGGTCGTAGTTCCAGCTCGATTTTTTTCAAACTGCTTGACTGGACGGACAAACCAACACATTCTTCTAGATTACACTAAATACCTTGAAATGCGTGTCAAATGTAAAATATTCGAAGACATGGGGTATTATATTTTAGGGGACGACTTACGAAGAGAGCAAAAAACCCTGGATTTTTCAGGGAAACTAACATCTTCAGTCGCTTCTATCAATCAGAGCAGTGTTTAAGATCATTTACGTGAATCACAGGTCGTAATACAATGAACTTAGTGTGCAAAATTTGCAACTATAATTTTGATAGTATAATGATTATTGTACGCAGGCCCGTCTTAAGGCCCGGGAGACACGGGCGACTGCCCGGAGGAAGGCCCAAAGGAAGATGCGCCGTGATGGCGAAAACATATTTTTACTACAACGTTTAACTGGTGAATGGGTTTGATAAGCGGGGAGGGGGGCGCCGGAATACTCTTTCGCCCGGGTTAAAATTTTGTCTTAAGCCGGCCCTGAACAATTATTTAATTTATTATATTCAAGCTATTTAAGGAATGAAACAATCGTTTGAGAGAGGGGCTGAATGTCCATTCACGCATTATAATTAAACCCAACTCCCTTAGATGCAGTATCTAAGCACATTTTGAGTCACATTTATGCAGGAGAATCATGATCGTAACCGCGAATATAGCCGTAACCAAGGCCGTAACCAGTCTTTGAGAATCCGGACCGTAGACTAATGGTGGATTTGCCTATTAAGGAATACAATATTGCACTTCGAACGCTGATCTAGTCTTTCGTGATAAATGCACAATTCTGTGTAGTGAAGGTGGATGCTTCGAATGCACGACCTATAATTTTATGACATGGGCCTAGTGTATGCGCAGATTATAGCTACTACCTACTATGAATTATATTGATTGTGAAGAAAGCAGGACACGTATTTCACGCATTTTGTATTCCCTATAAAAATTGCCATACTGTTCTTACACGTGTGCTATTTTTTCTATCCATCCCTCACGCGTTATCTTCACCCCACTGCCTCAGCTAAGTGTGGTGTTACAACCTTTACCCCAAGGAAACTTAATGCATGGCATGAAGTTAACTTAAAGGTCCTTCATTTGCATAGCTTTATCTGTGCTGTGGACATTACTTGGGATAGGAGTAATCAGAGATCTTAAGCCGATGTTTGACCCCGCTAGCCACCTTTTTATGTGATACAACATTATTTACAGCCACGCATACGCCCGCGCATGGCTGAATACTTGTTGTTTCTCACCTGATTTGGCATTCTGATGAGCAAATCTAAATTTATAATAAGCCATTTACCTCTCAAAACAACACCGTGCTCCTTTAATTAGCGGAGTTATCTCTAGTGTTAATGTTTGAAGAAAAATAGTAAACTGTAGTTACGCGAGATGGTTTTATGCAAACCGGCGCCTTGATGAGGTTGGCCGTGAAATAACAGGAATAAAATAATTAATTTTTTTGTTTTACATTATATCAAAAGCGCATGTCGGTTGCATTACCTGAGCAGTAGGTGTGGCGGAACAAGAGCGCTCAGGTACTGAGGAACGGCGATAAAACTACCGCGGCGAGGCTAATATCAATGGTGGCGATCTTTCCTCACGAGTTTGGCGACATCTACAATGCAAGCAATTCGTACCGCAGTAATCTAATGTCGCTGTAGTTTTTTGTAGTATGGTGGGAGTTTCGAGTCGCATGTTAGCAGTTTCATTTCACTGTATTGCGGGATTTACGGGATCCAAGAAATGAAAACACGAGTGCGATTTAAATACAAGTTTATGTATTCTACGGCACAGCATTACAAAACGGCCGTCCGGCCACAACTTCATACCAGACACAACTGCTCCTCCGCCAAAACGTTATTATCTAAACGTCTCCCTTCCTCTCCACTGTCTCCCTCCTTCGTCTAAGGCATTGGTCATCAATTAAACCCCCGACCCCACATGGCGTCAAAACCTTATCATCACAACGTCTGCAATCTCTTCCATGATATCTCCTCCGCTCTATCTCTCTCCTCATCCAGGCGATCCTTCCACCGCAGAGTTTGCGTTTATTAGACCCCACACCCCAAGTATTTTCATGTGGCGGAAGTTTCGTGTCGCGGTAGTTTCATGTCAAAGATAAGTGAAAATGTTAACGATGGTTCTACGAGGCGCGTCCGGTTGCATTCAACCATTCGATGATATCAATCAGGAGAACGCGAGGACGAATCTTCCTGGTCACGAAGGCAGTACCAAGTAATGTTTTCATGCCTGATAGTGATGTAAATGCATTGCTTTCTTAAAGGCCACAGCGTGAAGAGTAGATTAGGCGACGATGAATAGCTGGGGGATCGAGGAAAGGGGGAATCGGTCGGAGAGAGGCTTTTGGCCTTTTGTTCGGAAGTCCATCGCCGCGGTGAAATTACTTGGATCGACGCCCAGGGAATGAAGTGGGGAAGAGTGCGGATTCACCGTTACCTTGCCCGCCATTAGGCCGGGAGTCCGTGCGTGGGCGGATCGCAAGAAGGGGAGAGTTTTCTCCTCCGTCTGCACGGACGAAGATTTAACCGTGGGTGAACCACGCTCGCCGCGCCACGGAAAGAAGGTTTCGGTCGCCGGGCCACGCGCGCTTTTCGTTCCCAGGGGAAGAGGAAAATAAATCCGAGACGTGAAAATGTTTCATAGGAGGCGGATGAAACCTCGACGCGAGGTTTCGCTGCCCCGTGGAATCATATGATGACCGCGCGAGGTTACGGCGATGTCGAGTCAGCGACGCGGTTTAAACTGCCTCGCGGAGCGGAATCAGTTCGCTAGGAATGCGAAAGCCGTGGCTTTTTTTAAATATCGCGGTAGAGAGTTTTGGAGTGAAGTGCTTAAGAGGTTATCTACGTCTACATGCCGCCCTTCCAGCCGCCCCGGGGCTTGTTTGTACCGGGTGTTAGGAGTTTTAAGACAAACTATGAAAATTTCCACCGAAACCATGAAAATGACCATTTTCACATGAAGTCTGTAACAAAGGTGGGAGTGACGCATTTTAAGTAAATTAAACTTAATAGTCCCAACTACGAATTTAAGACAAACGATGACTTTTTGTATAAGGAATGTTAAGGGTAGCCATTGAAAAAATGCACCACTAAATAGATTTTTTTTTACAAATAGGTTACAACATTTTTTGAAAAACTAAATGTTTTCAAGATTAAGGAGCGCTATCCTAAGAAAGTATTGGAAAACATGTCAAAAGCTCACAATGTGTCATGAACATTAAGAAAATGTTCATGTATTTTTTAGCCAGATTTGACTGGTATTCATCGTAATTGTAACCGTTGGAGCTCACTATATTTTTGCTGTTCATATCGAGGGAACAATAAACACAATAAATAAATAAAATAAACGAAAGGGTTGGGAATAGGGAACATGAATAGGAAGTGGGAAAGAATAAAAGTGAATTTTGTGTTAAATGAACGACTCAGTGTCTTGCTCTGTTTCTGTTGTGGTCCTTAATAGTGCGTGGCAAGAATGCATTTTTATAACTTTCAGTACGGCGGTGTATCTATCGTATTTTGTCTCTGCTGACATTTCTAGACCTACAGTACGGAGTCAAAATAATGTCCCAACTTTCATCCTTAAACTTCCTCGGCCGGCCGGCCGATTATGGAAAAAAAGCCGGCCTCGGTGGCGGTGGAGTAATGTCCTCGCCTGCTAACCCAAAGGTCGCGGGTTCGTGTCCCGCCTGGGTATGGTTTTTCACCTCTCAGGCCATGTTGTGTGTGTTGTCTTATATTTACGAGGTAACTGTAGCTCAGAATTAATGGTCAATAACTCGCCCGATCTGTATTTTTCAAATAATGTCAGCCTAGTGTTCAGCCTCTTGTGTCTCTAGCTGCTCCCAAACTAGTCCTTCCAACAGCTGTGTGACTGTTCGTAGCAGTTTTGAACGAAATTATCGGTTCTCCTTTGTATTTTATTAATTGTGTGTTTCAATTATTTCTGTGCAGGTACTCGAAATGTGGCTTGTGTGTGGAATTATGATAGTGATTGCTGTTCACTAAAATGCGTCCTAAGGAATTGCGTTATTCCATCATTGAAGTGTTTCTTGCGAAGTATTCGGTGATCACACGTATTCAGAGACTGAATTCTAGAAGGGGAAGGTTTTTGTTCCTTCGTGAGTATACCTATCTATTCCCGTTGGGCAGAGAAAATTCTGTAAGTGTTTTTTTGTTTATTCACTCTCCACCTATGAATAAGTAAGTGAAAAAGAATTGTGTGAAATTGACTTCACAAACTCATTAAAATTTTTTGTATTCATGTGTCTGGGCCCAGAATAGAATAAGAGTTTATTAGAATCCAGATTCTACTAAACAGAAATGTGAATAAACTCATTGCGTTGCAGAATTTTATTTGGAACTTAATAATTTCAACAACAAAACGACACATTGAAATTTATGTATGGTCACTCGTTCAATAAAAACAGTTCAAAGCTTTACCTGAGACTCTAATGGCTTGAGATCGGAATACCCCGGTAGGAAATCCCAAAATTGTCGATTTTGAATCCCTCCTCGTCCATGAGTCTAATGCTTGCCCCATGTTTTAGGTTTTGAGCTGAACAGAGCTCTAAACTGTAGAATTTGGAATAGCTAAAAAACGTCATCTTTTTACCTTTTCAATGTTTTTCATATGCTTTAAGTGTTCGTAGGTGTATCTGGGCTTACTTGCTCGGTTAGAGAGGCAAGTAACGTGCTAGAAAGTGAAAAGATATCCCAGAAATAACTAGGATAAAGCCTGTCCAAAAACCTACCAATCAGCTGGTAGAACACTCAACGGTAATGTTTTAGTGTACGCATTACAGATGAGATTAGAATTTCGTAATATCAGGTATAAGATCCAAGAATTCAACCAAGTCCCGGTATTCTGAAAAAATTGTTATCAAAGAGTCGGTTTCATCGCTGAAAAGCGTAAAGTCCCGCCAACTTTGCAGCGAAACATAAAGGCTAATTGCGATTTAAACTCTTGGCGAATCCACTCTCGCAAAACTCAGGACTCGAGAGAACCTCCCGACCCCAGATTTCAGCTGAAACTATTGAATGCGGCTGTTTGTATTTCCCATTGAACCTCTGCGATGCGCCATTGACACCTTTCTATCGTCAGAAGACATTCTATTCTTATAGTGGTTGGCTGCAACCATCCCCTCTCTCTCTTATTTTTCTTCTTCCTTTCCCTTAGTTTCAGAGGCTTCGGGGTCTTTATGAACTCTTTCCGCCTCTTTTGGTCAACCATAATTTTCTTCAGCTCCTTTTTTGTCTTCTCTCTTCCTTTTCCACGCTTCACAATTGTTTTTCACGCGTGTCTCTCTTGATCGACCTCTGCTTCTTCTCTTCTCCGGTTTTGCTTCCCGTACTTTCCTGGGGATTCTATTTTGACCCATTCTATTGACATGTCCGTTCCTTCATATTTGTTATTTTTCTGTTTTTTGTCGGTACGTGCTCCTGCTAGATTTTTCCTCTAGTTTTGTTGCTTCCTTCCAGGTCCTTTTTGGTTTAATTTCTTTCTCTTCCGAAGAGTTTCATTTCTGCTACTGTTATTTTACCACTCTTTACACTTTTACACTCTGGAAAGTTCTTCGTTTTCATGTGCCATTTTATCCGGTTAAAAAGTATGTTATCCTTTGGTCTTCCTCGCTAGACTAATTCCTTTCTTCTACTTGCCCCTTCTATTTTCTCCACCAAATAGTTCTCCATGCATGAAATGAAACGTCGTATAGGGTGGTGATAGAAAGAATCTCCTTTTCCAATTTCCATTTGAATAGGAACCTCTTCGGGACAAGACGAAGAGGTGCATCTTGGATTCCTCCACGTCTCCTTTTAGATAGTGGGCAATTTAGTTGGACCGATGCTTTGCGGCGATTTGAGGGTTTGGTAACCTTAGAGGAGGACATTTGAGAAACCTTCAACCTCTCTCATTACTTTTCCAGGGACGCCGTAATTAAGGGAAAGACGCGGAGGAGGTGAAAGGGGTGATTGGTGGCTCTTAAGAGGGCTAAGAATAGTCGTCGGCAGTGGGGTGGATTCCATTCCCGAGGGTCGCATTGTTGCATAATGTCGCCTCCGGAGAAGGATTTACGGAGAGAATGAGAGAGACATTATTCGGGAAGAGGAGGCCCTCATTCGGGAAGTAGACATCAGACTCGATTGCCGTCGAAAGTTTATGCGTGGCATAATCATTTTGATTGTCCTCTCGCGGGAAGAATGCGTTGATTGTCTCAAGGATTATGGGTGCTGTGGATGTTTCAAGAGGGGTGAAGTAATGGATTCGCAGAATCAAGAAGGATTTCATGCACGTAAAAGGGAGGCAGATTGTGGAACGAAACTGGCTCAGCACAATCGACATATTTTATAAAGAATAATTTTAAAGATATAAAATATATATTCAAGTATCCACCTCGCGTGCCGAATTTTGTTGCAGGTACGCTTAGGTTAAAATTAGATATTGGAATAATGGCCGTAAAGGATTTTACCCGTTTGAAGGGTTAATTTTATGACCTGCTTTACGCGAGTGCTAACGAAAATACTATAGTGCATTGACATATTTGGTATTATTTCAGGAGATTGGAAGTTGAAGTTTGTTTTTGATATTGAAACAGTACGACTGTAAAAACATCACCCCTCCCTCAATTTTTCATTTCAATGCCTGGCTGAGAATAGCGTCGCGTTACTTCTCTTCGAAATAAAAAATAATAATTTTATTTTACACACATTTTCTGCACTAATATATTAACATTTACCTTGAGTGTTATAAGAGTGGAGATAAGAATTTACACGCGAAAGGCGGGTACGAAAGATTCGAACTTCGTAACGCCCAGCAAAAATGTTATTGGGCGTTGAGACTCCCGAGATGTGACGTAAAATGTCGCATTGTTGGGTTTGAAACGTTCAATTGAAGGTTCACTATGCTTATCATGGTACAAAATCATTTCTGAAATCTTTTACTGTGGTCACTTAATGTCGACGAAAGCTTGTGTTAGACTCGTTGTCTGTTGTGGAAGAATAACCGTTCCTTTTCCGAGTCAATGGGAAGAAAAATCAGGTGAAGATGAAGGCATTAGTAATAGTCAAACTCTTTGGTGGCCGGCGTTTCTGTTCTCACATCCATGTTCCCATTCGGTCTTTTTAATTTATTATTTCTGCTTCGTCACCCTTTTTAGTTTGAACGCTGAGTATGTGTGAGGAGGCGGAGTATAGGTAGAATGAGGTATCCGAGGTTTTGTGTCTGGGTGGGGATGGGAGCATCGAGGTATTGGTTTAGCCTTTCGTTCCCGAGTGGGCGTGTTTTGAGATGGAAAAGTGAGATATATACGGCAACAGGAGGCTGGAGGCCGCGCATGTCTTCGTCGCCGGTTGACAGTTGAGTTACGACGGAAAGGCTGGAAGATGTTCAGCCCTCTCGCTGGATGGCGCGAGAGTCTGTCGCCCTCTTGAATCATCTCCCGGCAGTGCCTTCGATTGTGCGGTGGACGTTGTAACTGTATTTTTGTTTCTATTTATGATTGTTTCGCCGTAAGGCAGAATATTTTTATCGGACTTTTACAATACCAACGTCCTCACGTGGCGGCCGCTGGAGTAGTTGGCGCAAACGACGAGGTAGCTAACTCAACGTTAATAACGCGGTCGAACAGGGTACTTGAGAAATGATCGTAGGAGCTGAGGAAGTTCCCATGTTTACGCTGGTGATGACGAGTCATCTTCGACGCCTTCTTCTTCAATTTTACGTTCGTAAAATTGCGAATGTTGGAGACAGGCGTTGAAATTCCCCACTTATTACCGCTTACCTCCCTTTAACGTGCTCTCTTTCAAAAGCGTACGCTAAAAACTCTTGAAACTTGATGTCATTGGTTTCATTTCTCTCAGATTATGTTCGTTATTTCCATACGCTACGGTCATTCTTTATAATTTACTATCGAAAATACCCGTTGATTCTCAACGGGAGAGAAAAAACTTGAAAATATTGTAGTAGTGCTGTTTATACAAAAGGGAAATGATTTCGAGTAGAAAACATATTGTGGAATCGCTTTTAAATTTATATCAAAAAGATAAAAAATCGAAAACAGAATAATGGTATGCTGATAATACATTGATGATGGTTTATAATTAAATCAAAACGTAGTGGAAAGCGGAAGTTACCTGTTGAAATTCAACGCGTGTGAAAAACATTGAACTTTTTTTATAAGAAAACCACAAATCCTGAAGAATAGTGTCAGCGTAGTCATTTTAGGAGTTTGTAGCCTATGTTGTACGTTGCGTTCATTGTAGTAGACACGCTGACTATTTTCCAGGTGCACGGAGAGATGAGTTACCGTTGGTCCTCCTTCATGACGGGAAATGGGCCACGCAGACTTATTACTACTTAAATAGCACCCAGGTTGATAGATGGTCGAGGTGAGCCGATTCTCTTGAGCCGTCTTCTGAGTGATTGACGGCTTCATCGCTTCCCTTGTATGCATAGGTACATACATATGCATTCAATGACTTAATTGAGTAGCGCTATTCAAATTTGATATGTGCGTTGAGTATCTTAATCAGGATTGGATAGTAGGGTACAATCCAGCGGTTGACAACGTCAATAGGAGAATTTGTAGCGGCAGCCATGTTTATTTTACCTATCAATCCACCGTCACCCGCACTGCGCCTTCGGTGTAAAGAGTAGCCATTATCATTGGTTACGATTGCTAAATAAAAAATCTATGGTGATTCTTAGTGCACTTTTCGATTTTCATTCACGGATGTCGTTCATTGTGCAGAATTTCCGCTCTTCTTTCGGGTGAGAAGCATGTAGTGACATCATTATAGTTTCCGCCATCTAAAAACAGAGTAAAGTTTCGAAACAGATGGTTCTATATTTTAACCAGATTTATAGTTGGTTACCCAACCGTAGGTTGGGTTGGGATGAAATTTGTGCGGTTCTTAGCGTAACCCGAGAAAAACCACGGGGAGATACTCATGCGATCGCTGGTGGACATGTCTTTGAGCATCCAAATCTAACTTTGTCGTTTTTCATGCAAGGACTCAGTTACTCGCCAAGAAGACATTCCTCATGCTTTAGAAGATTTTTTCGAAAGGATGCCCTTTATTCTATTAGGCATGTTTATGAATATATTTTTAAGTCCAAGGAGGGAAAACACAGCGGTGGGTGAGACTCTTTAATAGGCAACTCGATGATTGTGTGAATGTAAGTGAACTGCACTATAACACTTTTATACATATATAAATATTTTGTAACGTTTATGATGTGGGAATTGGTCTAAAAAACAGTTCAAAATCGTAATGAGAGGCAGGCGGTTCCACTACGTGTAATACATCTGAGTATTAAACGATAATAAACAAAGCTGTGTTTTTTGTAGCAAGAGAGGCATTATTACCATTACTATTCACTGCACATAAATATTCTTGCACGTTTAATTGCTTGCGTAGCCTCTTTAATTCCTTTATGTGTATCGTTTACTACGTAAATGTTCTCTCATATACAAGAAGTGCCCCTATGAGAGCTACTTTGAGAATAGACTTTGAAGAGGAGACTTGTTGTAAATGTGCATTGAATTATCGATTACCCCCCGAAGCAATCTATCATCGGGCCCTTGGGACTCTGGGCCCGTCTTATACAGATTTCCTTTCTACGTGTTATGATGGGCCTGCAGAAAAACATTAAATTTAAATGCTAGAGGCATGAATATCCTTTGAAATCAAATCTCTGGTTGTCAATGAAATTAGCTATTGCTGATTTTAGAGAAAAATGTGAGATAATTCAGCTAAAAAAATAAATTTCAGACAAATATGAAGCCTAAAAAAATCAATAGAAAGAAACTTTATTTCATCAGCCATTTGATAAAAAAATCCCGGCTCTCTATCTTGAGTGAAAGTACTTTTAAAAAGCAAAAAATGAAACCACTGCACCGAACCCAAAGCTAAGCATGGGCCACCAGGGGGGGGGGGGGCCCGAGGGCTTTTCAATATAGTCTATGTTACAGCCAGATACCTATATTTTCTATCTACATGACAAATTTCAGCTCAATCGGTCCAGTAGTGATGGAGCAACAGACAGACAGACGGACATACAGACGCCATAACATTATATATATATATATATAGCTGAATTGCCCCTGCGAAGCTCGGGATAACACTCCCTTTATAAATTATCATATAAGAGGAGAATCGATTGAAGAAAATGAAAAATTTCTTTCTTTCGGGTATCCGATAAAATAATTTTTAGCTCTCTATCTTGAGTGAAAGTATTTTTTTAAAGCAAAAAACTTTAACCATTGCACAAAACCCAATGCTTTGAATTCCTAATCAGGTTAACTGAGCAAAATGAATTTCCAATGCGTTAAAGACAACAGCTGGTTGTCAAGGAAATATGCTGTTGTTGATTTCTGAGAAAAAAAATAAACCACAGCATGAAACCCAATCCTTAACATTCCTAATCAGCTTAAATAAGCTAAATCAATTTTAAATGCGTTAAAGACCAAAATCTGGCTGTCAAGAATATATGCTATTGTTGATTTCTGAGAAAAGTGTGCGATTTTGCTGCTTAAAACGCCGTTTTCAGACAAATACGAATAGGAAAAGGTAATTGATTGAAAAAATTATAAACTTCATTCTTTTAGCCATTTGATAAAAAAATCCCAACCTTCTATCTTGAGCGGAAGTAGTTTTTGGGACCTTTTGGGGCCTTGAGGTATTTTTAGATAGCAAAAAACCTTCTCCTTGAAAAAATACATATATGTGCCAACTTTCATGGTGATCGGTGAAACGGTGTCGAAGTTTATTAATCTCGGACAGACAAACAAACAAATATACAAGCATCCATTTATATATATATAGATTTGTGAATACCTTGTGAAAAACTGATGTAGTTCACCTTTTTCTCTGATAATGAATGAGAGTCGAATAATGAAACAGAATTATGATAGAGGAGCATAGTGTAAGAGGAAGGGGTAGACCGAGAGAATCATCGGAGAATGTTTTGGAAGACTTTTCAGAGGAGGAATTCTAGGTGTCTTAAGGACAAGAAAGCAATGCATGAATGAATATAGCAGAAGCAACATACCATGCAAGTATAGGGCAGGCAAGATGGAAGAAATTATTAAAACAGACCTAGTTTCCTAGGCTCAGCTATCTTTTAACAGTGAAAACTAGGTGATGATATGTATGTAAGCAGGTTTTTGCTATTGCGAGTTACATCTCCGGGAACCATTCACGCCAATTGGCTCGAAAGAGAAGGGAATAAAAAAGCTGGAAATCTATTATGGAAAGGAGGTAAATTCTTCTATGATCGTTAATATTAATGTATTTCTCTTCCATATTTGGTAAGAAAAATATGGTTGGGTAACTGACCACCCTGCGTCGCTACCGGTTCCATAACAGTAGAGGCCCTCTATTAGCAATGATAGAGGACCTCTACATAACAGGGGTGGTTAAACTCATGAAATTTGGTCAACGCTGCCTTATCCACAATAACTTTCGTGATTTCGTCTGTCGCGGTCCGACAAGGATTAATGTTTGGATCTCATTTGAATGATTAGTGTATCAGTGAAATTGCGTAGTAATTTTACCGCCGAGGTCTCCCTAATATCTTCAGTTCAGGACGTGTTATAATAATTGAGCTTGAAAATGACTTGAAAATGAAGACTTAGGGAGCCACCCATCTCCCCTGTACGTGATGCAAATAAAGTTATTTTCACCATCGAAGATAAAAAATTATGGCTTGTAGTCTTGAAAAGCAGCCCATTACTCTTAAAAGAATCAAATAACTGAGGGGAATTAACATTTGAAACTTTCAGAGGTTTTAATTTATTCAGAAAATATAATTTCACGAGGAATTTGTCTATATTTGATTATCCATTTCTTACATAGTAGGTATCGTGTGTGAATATGTCAGATAATATTGTAAATATTGTTTAAAATTAAAGAAATTGGAGTTATTCAGCCTCTCATGGTAAGTTGTCGGAAATGTATTAATATTTGGTGTTATTTTCACCAAATTTGACCTTCAACTTAACAAGTCTGCAGTTATTAGATGCTTGATTTATAATTGGTTTATTATCCTGGCAGCAGCAGACGATACTATCATATTTGCATATTTGCAGCTGACGATACTATCATAACAAGCAGACGATACTATCATACTTGCTACAAAATATTATTTGTTTACTGTCTGAGTTTCCCATTGAATAAATTGTACATGAGTCGACCTATCACGTAGGAGTGCTTCATGAGTAAATGCAACTAAAAGAATTGTTCATAAATTCGCCTAAAGTATTACTCAGTGTGCAAAATAGGGGATTTTATTTCAATAATTGATTTACTTGCATATTAATCACTATTGTGCATACCAACTCAAACATGAACTCGCTGGGGAAAAAATTGAATTTGAATGCGCGTAGAAGTCGCGGGAAGACAACGTATGCTCGAGTTCCAATTCTCCTCGCTAGAGGCGCTAGGCAACTGAGTCTTCCTCGAGGGTCGCGCCCTGTGCTGCTGCGACCGGGGAATTCATTAATCATGTCATAGCCGTTCTGAATAAATAAATATCGAAGCTGCTCTTTTGCATGCCAGTGAGAGCTCAGGAAAAATTATGGTGATAGAATCTTAAAAAGTGGCCATTTTTACTCATTGCTTTTTTTTCAGTTCATTAAGGAAAATGTGCTTAAATAATTTAGCTATCTGTTTTTTCCCCCGTATTATTATACATGATATATTTTCCTATGACATTTTTACGAGAGGGACTTTTAGCTTTTACCTTGGGTGTTTGATTGAACAAGGAAGCGATTCGGTGTATTCGTAATACCAAGAAGTAATTTTGGTTGTTAGAAAAATATGTGTTGCTCTTATATGTGCTATGGATGATATTGATGATTATTTTAAAATAAATAAAATTTGTTACATTTAAATGTATATATCGTATATATTTAAATATATCGTAACAATTTACAATTAATTTAACAGCATGTAAAATTACATATGTAATTTAAAATTTGCTTCAATATATATTTCATATGATTATATTGATTGTCCACCGTGTAGTTTCAGAGATATATGTTAATAGTTGTAATTATCGTGTGTGAAGCTTAAGATATTTTCTCTAGTTAGACTTTCAACAAAGTCCTCTTTAGCAAAAAGACTATCGGGAAGATTGTTTTTTATTTCTTCTATTTCATCCCTGCGCCAAAGGTGTCTCAACATTTCTCCCGGTGTTTAAATTCTTCGCGCTAACCACACGAGTTTAAGTGTGTACGTGTAACAGTTTCACGCTCCACCAATAGATGTCGACAGCCGTAGGAGCGCATGTTTGGTATCTCGACCGCTGCTCGCTAGATAGCGTGCCCGCCTCCGCGGGGAATAACTTCACCCCGCAGCCACCAGTGGAGAACCGGTTTTCTTCCTCGACCCCTTTTCTTCTCCGAACTCACCCTCCTCTCTCTCCTCTCCTCCCGCCTCGAGTCCTCTGAAGCCCCAGACACGCATACCCTCCTGCCTCCTCCTCCACCTTACTCTCGCTATACAGCCTTCACCTCCCCCCCCCCCCCCCTCCCCTTCTCCCAGGAGACCATCATCAACTGGCCGATTTGGTCCACCACCGCTGACCTCACTGCCGGAATGCTCACCGGGCAAACCTGTTATAATCTTCGACCAGCACGAGGATAGTGGCTGGTTCTCTCCGCCGTATACATCGAATCTTACACGGTTTGGAGGAAGCGAAGAGTGTGGAAAGGAACGGCGGAGAAGTCTTATATGCAAACCCCGAGTCTCTGACGAAGTTTTCAGTGCTCTCATGTCGCCTCTGAAGTCGACTGCCTCAAATTTTAACTGTTTCCAGGAGAAATCATTGTAACTGCATGATTGTTTTTAAGGGGAAAAGATAGTCCTTCACAAAAGGAGACGACAAGTTTAGGTTTTTCTTACCAATTTCCTTGATATATACATAAGCATTTTACGAATACTCACATTCAGTTTTGATCTTCCGGGGAGGAATATGCGTAGGAAATAACTTTGCTCCGGGAAGGTAGAGGGAGAGAGGTAGGGATGAGGCAGGGAAGAGCCAAGTGACGTTCTTCCGAGTTCGCAAAAAAGTCTGCAAAAGAAAAAAAAATGAGGAAAAAAGGCGGTTGTGGAGGTGGTTTTGCTCGGTGGAAGGAAATGAGAGGGGAAGGGGTGTATGATAGGGGAGGGGAAATGAGGGGAGAGTGGGGAGGAGGGGAAAAAATAAGCCATGGTCTTCTCCTTGGTATGCGAGATCCCCTCCTTCTTATGTGTACCTCCATCCACCGACCTTTCCAAGAGATCCAACCTTCCCGCCTCCTTCCTACTTCGCTCCCCTCGCCGCTAGAGATCGACCAATCAGAAGAGAAATGGTTCGCTCGGCGCCATGTCCCTTATAGCATCGAAAAGTGGGCAACGGAGCATGCTTACAAAGGTTGAGGTGGGGAGGAAAGGCTGGAGGCGACCCTTTTTGAGTGTTTCGACTTCTTTTTCTGCGTTCTCGAAATTTTTTTTCGGTTCAGGTCGATGAATGCTAAACCCGTCAATCTCATGGTCCCTTTTTTCGAATGGCATAGAGAGATATATTCGACCGAACATTCGATCATTCCTCTCTCTTTTTGTCTCTTCCTTCTTGACCCTCTCTCAGGTAGTCAGTCCACTGTCCTCCAGAAGTTTGTTTTAATAATTAATGGGTTTTCTCCTCATCGGTATCTTGTGACGTTAACGTTGCTTTCATTCAAGAAAAAATATTCCCTACATTTCACGTACCAATTTTTATCATGTTGTGGGTCGGAGAGTTGATCGTGTGACGTATTTTGACTTACATTTCAACTTTTCCGTGTATGCAACTAAAGTTTGCTAATATCCACGAGGGAAATCAACACCTTAGCAGTTATGGTTCGTCATTATGTTGTTTATGCCATATTGTTACTCTCTGAATGTAATACCTTACTCTTTTTTTGATAATTTTATCTCCTGCGTCATTGCTATATCCGGGCTGGGTATCGGGTTTCGATGCTTTTGTTCGGTGTGATGAGATCGACATCAACTTCATTATCTATGCAATTAAGGCGATGTTAACTTAATTGCTGGGAGGAGGACAGAAAGTACTTTACCAACTTAGCTTCGGCACATAAGCAGTTACGGAATTTATTGTCTTCCTGTGTAGCCATGACTTAAATTACATGAACTAGAAAGAGTAGAAGCTATTAATATTCCATCTTTTTAAGTAAGTGGCTGTGGTATGGATTCTGTTGCATGTCCGCCATCGAGAGACTTCTTGACCTGAATATTTGTATGATGTCGTAAAATTAAAGTGTAAACATTACTCTGTGTTAATTTAGCTATTCCCATTGACAACTCGTGAGATTGTCGTGATATTTATCCGCATAACAATATTTCGTACGGTAGAATAGCACCAAAATGTCACGTGTAGCAAACTTGCAAGTGCTCTAGATATGTTCTGGAATTGCTCGTATTTCATTATAAAGGCCTTAAAATATTTATGTTCACTCCCCGCTCAAGCCGATATTTATCATTCATTTTTCACAAGGTCTTAATAACTAATTCATGTCTCGAAAGAATGTCACCTAGTCCATCTTAACCGCGCGGCATTAAATGTTACTGGATGTTTCTCCAATCCATTCCGTATGTATTTTGCTATCGCGACAGGCAGGTAGAGCTGCCGTTTCTTCTTCTTAGCCGATACCTTTTCGTGAAGAGCTATGGATATAAAACCGCAATCGCGAGGATTATAAGATTGGGTGACGTCCATTAATGTATCTTTCTACCTGGTCCAACAACAACCCATTAAGCGACTCGACACCGTGGGAAGGCGAGAAAAGTGAGAGATTGTGTTTTGCGTCTTCAAAGGGTCGCTGTCCTCCTAAAGGTGAGGAGGCTGTGCACCTGAAGGTGAGGAGTAGAGTGGGAATATCAGACTCCAAATCGTTCGGCGAACTGCCAGCAGATGACTCTGCCGTGCAGTGCGCTGCGGGTGAAATATTTTGAACTCAGCGCGATACCACTTTTTTGAAATGTTCCAATTTTCTTTAAAAACACATGAATGGCAAGTACCGACAGTAACGCATTTAAGGGATGAAGGTGAGACCGCTATTACCTTACTCATGGGTTTTTCTTGGCGATGATCCACTTTCAGAATTATGTTTGGGACTGATATGTTCGTATAAATTTTAAACCATTTTCATTTAACATGAAGTGCTCGGAGAAGTAGTTTTCCTGTGAATTTTGCATCAAAATGCATCATCACGTTTGTAGGATGCTTTAGTTAATTAGTGCCAGACGGTAGGCCTAACTGAAACATATGTTGGAACATAATTGGTCCATAAAGGAACACATAGGACATAATGGGTCCTTATATTTCTGTGCCTCATTTACTTACAGCCATGATTTCAACCCTAACAAAATCTTCGTAACATATTGCATTTAAACTTGATTTCCATTGAATTTACTCTTGCTCTGTTTTATATTTAAAAATTTTCAACAGCACCAATATGTATTTATTCTGATGGAAATATAAATGATGAAATGACTTAGGTTGCTTTTTTCCTTGTGCTCATCTCTTGTTAATATGAGGTTGTGAAATAATTTCTGCTGAGAGTTGTAGTTAGGGCTGAAGCCATGTCATTCTTTTTTTAGTGGTCTTTTTTGTTCATTTTCTTTTCTTATGTTGTCGTACGATGACACAATTATTGATCCTGGAGAATTAATATCATATCATGTGATATAATAAGCACACGGGTATGGCTGGTTAGAAATGATGTTTGGAGTGACATGATATGTGATGTTGGTTGTCCAACTGCTAAGGATACCTGACATGCAAATTTGTTTCTAGTTGATGTCCGAGAAAACGCTGGTTTATTGAGAAGACTATATTCGTACCACCAACAGTCCCGGAACTTTTAATCAGTTAAATTTGCTGTTATTACACGATAGCATTGATAACGCATTATTATTTCAGCTCTCACGCGGTTGATATTTGATACGATCTCTTACCTATAGAATATACTATCTTTGTTATGGAGAATATGTTACCGTGAGATAGATTATGTGCGTTTTTGAATGTATATATCGTTATTTTACTTGGACTCTCTGACCATGGGTGACGCAAAAATGCTGACTTCGCGTATCTACTGTGGTTTGTAGTTCCTCGGTACAAGTTCTGTTCAAGGTCCTGTTTTACTTCCGCCAAGATGGAAACTAAATTCAGTAAGAAAATCCGTGATCGAGGATGTTGGAAGAGGGGGAAAGATAATGGTTAGAACATGAAAGTTATAGCTAAAGGGCCATCGGCCACTTCCAAGGACGACGGTTGGGGTCGCCGGTGAGTAGGTATATAGAAAGGGAATCGATGTTTCTTTCTCTCTCTCTCTATCTCTTTCGCTCTCATCCTCCTCCTCTCGCTGCTGCTTCTTCTTCGTCGGAGGTTTCCTTTCATGGGTTTTCTTTTTATGGAAGTCGGATGGAAGGGAGGAGAGAGAGGGGAAGGAAGTTTTTCTTGAGAAGAAGAGGCGGCGAAGAAGTTTCTCGAGTCGTCCGGTAGGTGATGTTAAGTTCTAGACGCATAAGTCGAGAGAGCACTGAGGTAGCCGATGGCGGGAAGGAATTGAGAATTTTGCACCTTCGCGATATCGAATGGAGCTCTAGGTGTGCGGATTGAGGTTTTTTTGGGGGGGGGATGGGTTGAAGGATGGCGAGCCCTTGATCGGAAGGGGGTAAAGGGTTGGAGTGGGAGCGGAGGACGACTTCTGAAGAGCGAGTGGGGAATGGCAAGGCGGATTTTTTCAAAGCGCGGGAAAGTTTCTTGGGAATTCGACGCTTATCAGGTTATGTTTCTACAGGGATCGGTAGCTTCTGAGAGGAAGAGCCAAACTTACCCCTCTCAGCAATTGAAGCATTATTCGAGATACCTACATTGATATATTTACGGAAATAGGAAAATTAAAAGTAATTTTATGACACGCTCTAATATTAATATAGCCTCTATAGAATAAGATAAATTCACCTGCATGGAAATGAAATCCTTTAAATTGTAAATTAAAATATAGTAGTTGTATTTACCTCACCAATTTTTACTTCAGAGCCACATATTCGTTTGTAAACCGCTGGGCTTCCAAACATAGTAAACGCATAAAAATATAACGCGAAATATCAGTGAACTCTAAATGCAGCCTTGGTCTGGTCCGGCTTTCCTATTTTAATTCGTAGTTATTCGTTTATCGGCAAATGAAAAATAGGAAATAGCGATGACTCCGAATACATTTTAAGTCCTGGAGTTAGGGCCAAATATTTTACATTTTGCGCAATTGGAGGATAACCTTGTTATTAAGGTAGTTTGAGCGATATCTTTTCCTAGTCATAATGGAGACCATATTCGAATTTTACATTTTAATTTCAGCGTCTGTAAGAAGTGTGAAGTAAATATTGCAATATTAATGGTGCAAAAATATTATTAAACATTACCAAAATTCTCTGTAATGAAATAAATATATCTACATAAATCTCTAACTTGACTCACTTTTTCGCGCCGTACGGCTTAATCGCCTTCACAACGGAATGTTATTTGCAATTCTGTAAAAATTACTGCGGTGTGTGATTAATTAGTTTGAAAAATAGTTGAGGAAACATAAAAACTACATTTAGTTAGTTTTTGACGAATTCTTGGTGTTATAAATTCCTATTTTTTTCAATATTTTCCCTCGGAAGCGCACAGCCGTAGTCTATCCCACATAAAACAGCTTATATTTTTGGCCAAATTGTTCGAAAAAAGTAGTTCCGCAAAGGGTTAATATTTTGATATAATTGTAAATATGAGACATTTTAAAAATTAAAATGGGTTCAAATCCATCAAATTCTAGGTGAAGTGATATTTCGCTCAAACTGCCCTAAACGAGGGAGAAAGAGAGCTATTCTTCTTTCTCCACATGCAACTTTGTGCTGTGTGGTTGGTAGCCATGTTTATCTTAGACGCTTGCCTTATATCCACGGAATTCTTCAGTTCATGATTCCTAGTTATCTCCACGTGCCATATTTGTTTTGATGGAAGAACATGGGCTCCTTGAAGAGCTCGTGAACTTGTTTCTGTTTCACTTTCCTGCTCGTTTGCTCTAATATATTCGAATTAAAAACTCGTTTACCATTGAAGGTTTCTTCATAATACCGTTAACTGAATCCGCATGCTAAAAATATTTACATTTCGGGGCAAAATAAAATATTATATGCTAGCTTCACTTCAGAAGATATGAACGAAAAATTTGAAATTTTGGTAATTAAAATTTCGTATAAATATTACCGGGCTATTCATTATGTGTTAACAGGATTTATTTCTACTTAAAGTAATTATTATGCGACTTCTTTTCAAGCGGGTGTATCAGTTTATAATTGAAGGGCGTACGGTTTGAGGGCGATATAATGATGAGACGGTTTAGAATTCAAAATTTGAATTTCTAATTCGAATTCATGAATATGCCGAGACGTTAATTCCATCAATTAAATTATCAATTGGAGGCAGAATCTGCACGCGCCGTTGTTCATGAGCCACTGAAGTTTTCTCCTTGAACGGCGCTGGACGTGAAAAATCCCTTCAAGAGAAAAGCCATTCCCTATGCCTTTTGCCGCCCAGGAAAATAACATCGAACTCATGCATGCATCATAATAATTAATCTGCCCCGTGAATACGCACGTCTCTACAAGAACGTGAACCACGCCTAAGGTGCCCTCGTCCATTTGAACTCATATCCAGGAATACTCTTTTGTTTTTGTTTCCTGAAGCCATAAATTTTGCGCAAAACGACTTTCATCATGCCCGAGACGAACTCCCGGGGGGATCAGGTTGTTGCGGTGGATAGAGAACTACTCCAATTGCCAGGTCCCCCGGAATCGAATCCCGGTAGTGGCGGAGAGATTTCAATGGAAATACCAATCCCTACTTGAGTACTTTCCTATATTTTCTTGAGCACCGATCCCTGAACCTGGGGTCGCGGTTTCGAGTCCCGCCTGGGTGTGTTTTTCTCCACTTGGTTGGTTGTGTGCATTCCGTCTTACGAGTTAAGCATATGATATGACTCCATAGTCCCAATTTCGCTCGTAATAAAGTCGAATTATTATTATTACTTTGTGAAGAGCACTTTAAGTGTAGTGCTCCGTCCGCCGGATAAGACGTTGAACTGTGGTCCCCTGGGCGCTTTTTGTTAAGAGCATACTAATTCCAACACCGTGTTTCTCTCCACCCATCATCCATTTCCCGCGTAATACTTCTCATACCAACGTACCCACCTATCCTTAAAGGTGTAAATGACCTCAGTTGTCCCAAAACAACGAATGAACGACGGTGCGTCTGTATTCAGTCAGGTCGTTTATGTGTGTGACCAGAGTCATCCGCCAGAGGGGGCAAAAATGGTAATGAAAAACGTTATGAGAATATGAAAACAAAAGAATAGCACGATCATCATCGGCGCCGTCGACACCTTTTCGGATCGATGGCAATCTGGAGCGAAGCGAGGTTTTTAACACACAAACGTCTTGCCGCGCGATAACAAATGAGCATCGGGTAGCGTGGGCTGGGACAAAAAATTGGCGATATTGTGTGTGGGAGAGAGAGGGAGAGGGGGGAAACGGTGGGAGGAAGGCTCTTGAATAAAGGAACAGCCTTTTCGGAAGGAGAGAAAGCGCAAGGAAAAAAGGAAACAGTGAAGGGTCCGCTGGAAAACACGGAGTCGATGTTAATGAAGTGCTGATAAATCGAGGACTGAAAATAAAGTGAACAGAACGAAGGAGGTAGCTGAATGTGTTTTTTTACCCTCTCACTCCAGGGACGGGGCAACCATTTATTAAAATTCATAAAAAAGTGTAACGATGAAAACAGTTGAGCGCATAAAATGCCTCGGATGTTATTTGAACTTCGAATTACCTCGTAGTGGTGGGTATTTTCACCGCCGTAGTCGCTCACAGTTTCTAAGATTTTATTTCTCAATTTCCTTGGGTCCGCTGGTAATACTGACTTACCGTCATAAATTTACCGATTTACCTCTGAATTTTTCCGATTTACCGTTGACCGTTTTCCGATTTACCTTTTTCCTTCCCCGATTTAACTCTGACTTTTTCCGCTCTTATTTAGTTCTTTGCGTATAAGATTATATTTTTCCTTTTGAAATTTCATTTTTTCGTGTGTGGTTGTTTTTTTAATGTAGGTTTCTGCTTATTTAAATATCTTCCCTCTTTATTGTGCCATGTTTTCATGCATCGGTTGCAGTTTCAGTTTGAAGTATTCGAATACCAGCTGTTTTGCATATCTGTCGAAGTCATCGAAAATTCAACGATAAAGAAATTCACATGGCAACTGAAACATTGAACCGAAAAATACCCGAAGCGTGTTTTCTTATGCATATTATCTTAATGGTTTTGGTATGCATCCTATTATTCTTTGGAAAACTTGAAACGAAAGTGCAACCTCAGTTGTACTAAGTGCAAAGGCTAGCTTTCTTCGATCCTCATTCCACGTTGTGATAGCGATATTTCAGCTGGTTTACGTAAGATGAGGCGTTTTTTTGCATTGCAAACCGTCACGGTATACTTACCTAAAGTACGATGAGACTGGACGAAGTTCTTCGTTCTTCGCTCAGTCTCATCTAATTCTTTAGTAGGTATAGACGATGTAACTGGTGTCTAAAATAATTTCCATTTCAGATTACAATTGTAATGAAAATAAAAGACAAACCTTGTTTTCTGTATGGATACATGCATGCACCCATTTCGTGGTATTTCAGATGTTAAGTGTGTCCATATTCAAGATTTTTTAAATGTAATTATTTTCTATTTTCAGGTAAGGTTCCATGTCTGCCGCTGACAGGCTATTTTTGCCATTGAGAGAGTGAGTAGTTTCATTGGATAATCTTTTCAGCTTTTTTGTCTTTCTTATTCTATTCGGGTCAGTAGCAAATGCGTATTTTCGGAACTGCAGCTGAGATCATAACATCAGCGTTACATCGTAGTGATAATAAAAGAATGATATTTATATTTTCGAATTTTATTGTTTTATCAATGATTACAGAGGCTGCTGTATTGATTTTTCTTCAGTAGCGAATAAAAGGAACTTTTATTTCCATCCGAAGACTTATCATACCACGTTCCCTGTTCGGCCGAATTCAGTCGGCATAAGGTTTCATTGTTGAGTAAAATGTACAATTTCGTCTTAATAATTTAGATTGTATGTATTTTGTACGATATTATATTACAGGTTATTATGATTGAATACCGTGTTGATCCTTACTGTTCATTTTCGTTTGAGCCAAGATCAAATTATATCGCAATAATTTGAAATTTTACTAATGACACTGCGCTATCCGTGTTCACCTGTTACTTTAAGTTTGGACCAGTGCCTAGATTTTTTCCCTTCAATATTTTATATGAGTATATCCATTATCCCTGTCTAAAATAATGATTTCATAAGCATTTCCTTTTAATGAAGAAGTTTTTACCCATGTAATTTTGTAAATATGTTATCATTGTGTTTGGAACAAAATACAACTAACCCTTTCAGAAAGTGAGAAGCAGTTTTTATCGTCTTGCAGCTGGTGTAGATATGTTTTATATTATGTTTTTTCGATCGGTACTTATTTTTATTTATTAATTTCCACAATCCCGAAAACACCTTTAGAGGCCTTTTACATCGGGTATTTTCAACAAGCAACAATGGACGAACACAAAAACCCATGTCCTGATGGATGAAAAATCCACTCAGGCGGGATATGAACCTGTGACCCTCGCATTAGCAGGCGATGACTTTACCCTGTTCCTCCGGTTATATTCGGATCGGAAAGTTTTGGGAAACTTTTCCGAAAATTAGTCCGGAAAACTTTTGCCTCCTTAAAAACTCTGTTCGCGACAGGCGAAAATGTTTCGTTTGATTAGTATTGGAGCACAGCTCATGCACATTTTTCAAACCGGTAATCAAGTGGAATCACGGAGTTGGTTACGATCAAGTTATTCGCTGTATGTATTTGAGTCACTAGAACCCCAGAGCCTTGAAGTCACTTTCGCATTACACAGCTGTACCAGGAATAGTGTCAATCGGGATTTTTTAAAACGCGGAGTGAGGTTATAAGGAAATACATAGAAAAAATTAACACAGAGGGAGTCGATATTAAAAAAGAGTAGCACGAACGTGCTTCGACGCTATATAACGCTTATTAACCTTGAAGGCATTCACCGCACTTAGAGAAACACGGAGGAATAAAATGTGACGCCCTTGTTATTAAATATGATAGAGGCCAATAACGCTGGCAACATGTACACGGCAATGGAGCAAAATATCTCCGAGGTATCCATAAAGCTATGCCTGGTGACATTTGCCCGTTGATGGAGGGGACTTGGTACGGCTTCGATTATTTGACATGCTGTGTCATAAATTTTGCTTCGGTGTTGTGAGAAAAATCCGGTGGTCTTGTGAGAAATCTAAATAACTCTTTGCATTGGAATGATTTCGTAATTTTGAATCGCAGTCTTGAGGATACAGCAGTTGTTCACCGGTTTAAGTTTGCTTCATTAATCAAAGCTATTCCCTTCGACACCTTTAACTAAATTTTAACCGTGCGATTTGGAGAGCATTAGAACTTTCTGAAATAATCATTTGTGGCCCTGTTTGAACTTTCTCCTCTAATTAGTACGTTGTAGAACAGTAGTAGCGGACAAAGTTGGATGCAAACCCTTGGTTATTCCAAAAATTATTATGGGAATTAACCAGTTTTTTCCGTAATTCAGTGTGAATAGATTCCACCAATAATGAAGATTCAGTATGAAGATTCCACCAAGTTACGTCTGAAAAATACGGTTGTTGAACATACTATGTATTCAGTGACTATGATATTGTTTCGGAATAATAAATTTGAATATATTCGATGTTTTCAGACTTAATATTGTGGAAATCCATTATCACTGAAGTAAAAACAGTGTATATTTCCACCAATATTTATTATTGTACAACTAGTTTCGACCCATCGGCGTCATTCCCTCCCTCCAGGTCCCTCCACCACCAATATTTATTATAGCACCAGCTAATAGTAAATAATACTAGTTACTAGTTAATAGTAACTAATAAAATAATAAATAATAGTGGAAATATACATTTTTTTTCTTTAGTGAATTAGTTTGAAAATTCAAGGCAGGGATAAAGCGAACGGAAGATCCACTATGTTAGCCCAAATTTTGCTATTTTTTTCTTATTAATACTTTCCTCCATGTATCAAAGCTACGTTTTTGAAGTTTTCATTGCTAAAAAATGGGTGTAATGGCAATATGACGCAGTAAATGTAGTGCGATCAATAGCCGCATGTTGGCCCTATTCGTTTGCGGGGTATTAATCCCGAAGCAGTCATTTTTGGAATGGAAGTAACACAGTTGTAGACTTTTCAGCGGACGAACGCTTTCAGTGGATAATGAGTTATTTAAATATGAGCTTTAATATTTACTTAAACATTGTAATTTCAATCCTCAAATGAGTTATATCTCCGTTTATTTTAGACCCGGACGAATTTTTTAAAATTTCAGTTCACCGAAACCCGTGTGGTCACGTGACCGATTTGCTTTGTTGTAATACCCGTCCATTAATCTCTTTTCTGATTTTTTTTAAGGTGATGAGTGGCGTGAAAAGCAGTGCAATCAATAAAAATTTGACTGCACACCTTCAATTTTACATGTGCCACACAAATCTGAATAGTAAACGACCCAAATAGCCCAGTATATTGTAACGGTGGTAGATCCGTGAATTGGAATCGATTTTCACGGTGGTGTATTGAATGGATATATTTTTTTAACGATATGTCTCGAATCGAATTTTCATCGACTTGATCTTTTCGTTTGAATCCATCGTCTCCGGTTCAATGCTCCGTGCTCTCCATTGTCCCGGGATGAATGAAGAGGAACTGATGGAAGGTTTAGGAGTTGGGAGGGAATGTTTGGAAAGCCTTCAATGGGAAGAGAACCTGCTGGAGAATGCACCCTTCTCCAGACACCTCAGGGATGAGTCGACGGTGCGGCCGTTTGCTGCGCCATGCCATGTCGTCGATTCGCTTTACATTGTCGTTGGTTGTTGACGACTGACAAGAATGGCGACTGTAGGATGCCGAGAGAAACAGGTGTGAGATCTGACGGGAAGATAGAAGTTGTTTCACGATCGTCCCAAGTCCATTTTGGGAGAATTCTCCTCTGAATGTGGGGAAGTCAGAATTCTTTTTATACGCGAATAAATTGGAAAAACCAAACGACGACGATGCCAAAAATTGAAAAGCAAATCTTATTGCAAAAAAGGTGAAGTAGCTGTAGAATACATTCATTTCAGGATGACTTTAAAGTTTATCGATTAATCATTTAATTAAGTGCTCGCATGAAATTACTTGGTAAAAACAGAACCATAAAGAAAAAAAGAGGCTAATTGTAGTATTTATCGGTGTGCACGTAAGGGAAGGGAATAAAGGGTGGAGCATTTCCTAATCTTATGGTGTCGTTGAATTGATGAAATGGTTATTATTTTTAAGTTCACAGTTTATTACGTTTAAGGCCCCTTGACTCGTTCGTTGGTTCCCTAAAAATCGACTATTTCCTCAAAATTAAGGCTGTAGCGGTGCTATCTCCCTCACCATCTTTTTTGGAGTGTTCCCTTGAATATTATTAAATCCATTCAGAATAAGTTCATTCCTGTATTTGTTTTTCTCGCTTGATCATACTATTAGGCTCTAGCGTCAACGGAAAGTGACTTTTACAGAATACAATGGCGTGATAAGAATTTCCGTGCTTGATGCATCGGTACTCTTTCCCCGGTTCTGAGTACTCTGGTGAGGTATTAGTGGCAATTATATCTCGATTGCCCTATGCGATTTGAACTTTCCACCGACAATGACGCAGGGAGTTTTTAAAGTGTGTTTTATGACATTGCGTTAATTTTTCAATTGTTTTTTTCCACCAATTGCCTTTTCCACACCGGACGTGTGCACACGCCGTTCGCACGGAGAGTACTGATTATTTCGGCGAAAACACGCCCACAGCTGCGAACGGGATGTTTATGAAAGCAAAATTATTTTCAACGTAGATCAGTTCATGTTTGTTATCAATGTCGACCTCGTTTCACGTGGTTGATTGCGAGAACAATGACGGTGGGCATACCTCCGGGACATAATTGGAAGGGAGACATCGGACTGACAGGGAGGGAGAGAGACACGGTAGCAAGCAGGAGCACGGGTGGTGCACGGCCGAGGTGCGTGCAGCGTATAATGGTTGGCGTCCGGAGAGAAGAGGAAGGTGTGGCGTTGAATTGTGCGAATGCGGAGATGGGGGCGTGGATGATAGCGAGTGGGGAAGTGTCGGCGATCAAGGCGAGATCGAGAGAGGGAGTGTGTCAAGAGCTCCTTGACAAAAGGCAAAGAGGGAGAGAAGAGGGGGTGGTTGGTGGACGTGAGTCAAAAGGAGTGAGAGGCAGGGAGGAAAGCAAGGGAGCTAAGCTGAAATGGCGTGGATGGGCGTAAAACGTTCTGTGCGCGATGACGCATCTCGCTCGTCCCGCGGAGAATGCCGCTTTTATTTCCTCGACCGTCCGTCCTCGGGGAAGATGGCGTGGGAAACGCAGGAGGAAAATTCTCTCTCTTAAGTCGTCGTCGTCGCCTTCGACACTTCTTCCCCTCTTGCTTGGAAGTAATCCTGCTGTTTGCTGTCCCACCAGCCGCTTCTGCTGTTTTTATATCCACGTTCAGGCCCCCCTACCATCGCTATCTAACCAGCATCCGGGGGCATTTAATCCTATTTAAAGGTATTTCTGGTTTAACATGGGTTGAGAAGGTTTCTACGCAGTCCTGGGTGTTTATAACTGAAATTATCGATCGTTTGGCATCAAGTGGTGGTGAGGTCCACTTTCTCCTTCAATGCCAAATTTAAAAAAAGAAAAGAAATTCATAACTTCGGATGCACTTTTCTTTAAAAAATACATAAAAATTCGGTTTCAGTGATGGGGTATGCGGACCCCATGGACTTTTCCAGGCTACATCATTCCTTGTAGTACCGTATTCCTGTGATTGCTTTAGCCATCTTCATGGCGGACGCGCTCAACTTCAATTAAAGAGAATTAGAGTGATTCAATACCGGTAAATCTTAACCCCTCCAACTCCCAACCCCCCTCTTCCCCTACATTCCTTCCCCCCCTTCCGTTGGAAATTATTTATAAATGCTAACCGCAAACTGGAAATCTAACATTGTACCTCAGTATACAAGATGGTTGAAGGGTTGACTTTGTGGAATTTCGACATGATGCAATAATTAAAACTTTGTAATGTTCCAGAGGTAACCCTAGAGGTAATTTTAGCCTCTGATGATGATGTGCTAACATTGAAACCGGTCAGGCCTGTACCATTAATTAAAACAGTGTGGAACATTACAAAGTTTTAATTATTGCATCATTGTACCTCAGGATGGCTTAGTACAAAAGCCGAAACACGTTATAAATTTGAATAAAAGTGGACAGTACGATATCGATTATTTTCATTATTGATAATGCAGTTCCACCACATCTCGTCTGGCACTGTTGATTTCATTCCATTAGAAGTTTATACATCAGCGCAGTTGAAGGTTCTATAGAACGTTCCACATTTATTTGACAGTGTGAGCCTAATGGAGGACGCTGTTGCCAAACTTACGCTCCGTGTTCTCACCTCCCCGCCGCGTAGGAAACCATCATGGATACCGCGCTAAATTTAAGTAATTTTCAAAACGTAGCAACATTTGCATGCATAGGAAGACTCTTAGATGAGCAGTTATTAAACTGCATAACATTATGTTACCTTTCCTGCTGCAATTGGCAACGTTGAACCTCCTGCCTCATGGATATTTACGCAGGAAACGAATCCGTTTAAGAGGTCATACTGTCAACTAAATGTGGAACACCCTGTAGTATGTAATGTCATTGCTTTTATGGTGGGAATCTCAGAACGAAAAGTCACTTCGGAGCGGAGTCGTCTCCGACCCTTTCCACTCACAACCCCCCCCCTCCCCCCTGCAGTAAGCAATCCAGCTGCTTCGCCATTGCTTCTGCTGCCGCTGTTATATCCTCGGCCCCCCCTCTCTCTCTCTCCTTCACCTTACACATACCTTTTCCATCCCTGGGATGCCTATCCTCTTTGCCCCGTGAGAAGCAATCAACTCGCTAAGAAGTGCATTTTCGCTTCTCATTCTCGACGACTCCTCGCCCCATTCACTTCCCCCATTCTCCTCCCAACGCCATTCGACCCCCATCATCCCCCGACTCCTCGAATGAGCATCGTTCTCATTGTTGTTTTTATTTCCTTTTTTATTCTCTCCTCAATCTCGTCGTTCAGCATGGGGACGTGCCGCGTCGTTTCGGGCAACAAAAGGGGAAGAAGCATCGCATTAGCGATTCATAAAAGCATCTTGGGTGCTCGGGGGTGGAGGGGGGGGGGGGAATGGTGGACGCGGAGTTGTGTTCGCTCCGGGGGTAGGTAGTAGAAATAATGGAAATAAAAAATGAGTTAAAAAAAGAAAGTGTTAATAAATGGATTGCATGAGGCTTCGAACGCGGAAGCTGTCGTCTGCAAATTTAATCTTTTCGATCGCTCGGATGGGGGAGAATGAGAGTGTTTAAATTGCTCGCAATCCGATTGGGCATCCACGGCCGTTGCAACCACCCCCCTCTTCTCTTCTCAAGGATTTAATTGTTATAAGTATGGAATTTTTATTTCGAAAGAACTCGTCGTTCCACGCCGATTTTTATATAGAAACGTATGTCGTACCTATATATGGCTATCATAAGAAATCGAATATTTCACCTTCCTCAAATGCCTTCCTATTCTCTCTCTCCCTTACTCTCTCTCTTTCGAGGCTGGTGACCTTACTCCCCATGACACACGCTCTTGCAATTATGGATGGAAGAAAACAATAAATAATGGCACCTGTTGTCGTTGTATTATTTCTGTTGACATCACATGAAAATATTTCTCAGTGCGTTTCTCTCTACACTGTTGTCAAGCTGATGTTAGTATTTGATATTGTAACTTTTTATATCTAAAGCAAAATGTTTTCTCGATAACCTTTTTTGTTTTTGCCGAGAAATCATGGTGTTGAACTGGTATTTCTTCATGAGTTAAATTGACTGCTTTTAGTGTTATTGATTATAAAAATCACCTTTGTTGACAAGGTTGCGTGAAATTTACAGCCACTTGCAGCTCCAAAAATTATTACCTAGTTAGTGTATCTACTTATATGCTTTTGTATTTTTATCCGCCATCCAAGTGTCACTGTATATTATATTTTATAGAAATGTAATTTATATCGTGTTATTGATTTCTTTTATTTGATCAATGAAAGATCTCCTCCAAGTGTCGAATTTATAGATTTTAGATGGTAATTGTCATAATTTGCCACAGCATTTCCGTATTCATCAATGACCATTTTTAAACTCATTCAAACTAATATTGGAATGGTTCTTTGGAGATTCATCGTTGATTAAATGTTACAGGTTCTTTCCGCTGTTTATGATGCCCTCGCAAAAGATGTTTCATTTTATTTTCTTCACCTCCGATTAACATTGCGCAGCTCAATATGATTCAACGCAATTTGTTGTACATACATAGCTTCCTAAGTTGAACTCTTAAATATATCTTACTGAAAAAGAAACGATTTTGAAAATGCTGTTGAGTACTATTCTGTGCTCTTATTACAATTTATAGTTTTTTGTTTCCAAGAACATTTTTACCACCTTTTATTTCCCGTAACTTATTTTCAGTTGGGTAAATTATTATGTTGCTCTCAGAAATGTTCCCATGCTCTAAATCAGATTTGAGAAAATCGGGTAATGGCTATGCTCGCACTCTCAGATTTACGGCGCTGCTAATGCATTCTGATGAAATTATATAAATCAACCATTCTCCTTCCCGATATCATTGCCCTAAAAGGACTCACGATGGAGAGATTAGAGAATTTGGAAAAAGGAAGTCGCACCCACTCCCATTTTATGAGATTGATCAGCTCCTTATAAAAACCCTCCGGGGGAGAAGGCCACACCTTAAGGATGAATATTAGTGAGACTCAGTTCTACTCTCACGCGTTTTGGTCCATTGCTGAGGGAAGAATCTGCTCCACCATTTATAGCGTTTGTGGGGAGATGTATATTATGTGACCGATTCATGATTAACCAGGTTACAGTAATTCTTCTGCTCCGGAGGAAATAATTCATGCCCTCCCTTCCTTCCAGGCAAACGGTCCCAGGATTTTAATGCATGAATACGCCCATGTAATATATACAAATTGGTCTTTAAAATGCGCAAAATAATATACGACGAAAGGATTGATGAATTGATTTGAAAAACTTATGATGGACTTGCTTAATGTTAGCCTATTAAATGTATCATTGGATTTTGATTAGATTAAAAGGAGAAGGTATTTAATCCCTGTAAAAACTTGTGATTTCGAAACAGTGAACTGTTCCTACATCCTTGAATGGCATGTTTTGGCATCCTTGATGGCATGAGCTAATTTACCTTTCCTCATCAGAATATCTGACAATGATCGAAATCGTGTTTGGCTGATGTATAATGCTTTATTGTCCCTCGCAATCAATGTTTGTGTGTTTTCCTACGATATAGCACTACATATACTTTAATCAATTTAAATGTATTTTATCACTTCCAAGTGCTTGATCTGCTTAAAATGCAATTGGACATCAACTCGGTGCATCTAAACTAGCCAACAAAAACAATTTATGGGGGCAAACTTGCCGACCTCATCTGTATTTCACATCACCTATTATGGAAATTTATTTAATTATTTTTGCGTAATTTTTAGTGTCGTTTCTATGCAGATGACTTGGGATGATCCGAACGAATTAAGAATGTCCAAAGTTTAAAGGACAAAATTAGGTACTTAATTTCCAGATAAAGTCAAATTTGTAGGACGGCAGGAAAGTTTTATCTATTCTCACGATAAGTCTACCGCTTAGGCACAAGCGGTAACTTCGAACAAAAACAAAAAGTATTCTAACAGATTTGTTATAGAATTCACATTTCCCCAAACCGTATATGACCGCAGCTCAAGCAGTAGCATATTAGATTAGACATCCTTTGTTGTTCATGTATTACCTTCCTGATTCCTTTTCGCTTTCCCAGGTTTTTCATGGCTCGCGGAGTAACACCCTCTGACATCCATCCTTTTTCGCAACATTTCGCCTTGGTGCCGCGAACACGAATGGATTCCTAGCTCAGGGCGACGCACGTCGTGGCTTTATCATGAGAATTTCCCCCGACGTGTTCAAGCATTAGGAAGACCCAAAATAAATTCCTCCTCTCTCTCCAGGCCGAGAGCCATGGACTTGGCCAGATGTGGAGGAGTGTGAATTCGAGTAGTGTACCGTTTCCACCTCCATTCTTCTTAAAGTCAATGTAATATAATTAAGTTATATTTATTCCAAATAATACACTTTTTAGCTTTGGGTATTAGCTTTAGGTAACCTCAAAGGTGTAGAACCTGTAGATAGGTTACCATCAAATAAATTTACCCATGCATTTAGAGTTGAAAAACAAAACAGACCAACATATTGAATGAGTACGTACATATTAACGAAATATGTCTTTAAAAGCATACAGGTAAGTATCCAATTTTTCACATTTGTTAAAATGAAGTTAGAGTTAATGCCTTTTTACGGTAAGTAGGTAGAATAGTAAATATATTTAGCCCAACATACAAGAAACTGCGCCTGAAGAGTGCTATGTTAGGCTTGGGCAAGTATAACAGTGCCCTTCGTAACAGCATAACTAACCGACATGCCTCACCACTACGTAAGAGGTACTACCACCGTAAATCTGTACTGCCCTCTTTAGGATTATCAACGAACAAGTGAAAAGTTAAGCAGGTAATTTCAAACGAAATTAGATATCCTGCACCGCGTATAGGCTTTTCGAGTTTGGTATTAGTTTCAAAAGCAAGTGACACTCAGTTTATTAAACAGTTTGCCTAATATGAATATTGTTCTTCATTTTTCTGGTTTCTCCCCCTTCAAATTTCAGCGCTCACCTCTGTAAGCGTCGGCAGCGATAGGAACTACGAATTACGCGCGTACGGACGTGAATTCCTTAATGGATAAAGAAATGAGTTGATGGGTTCTTGGCGCACGAAAGTTATGCGTTTGTTTTTGTTTAATGATCCAACTAACATGGCTATCGCGCACAATTTATCCATGTTTTATGGATAATGTAGAGTTTTTTGGCAAATTATTTCCATTTTGCATATTTGTAGATAACTCATTATGATATCACGACCATTCCGATTATTATTATTAAGTAATCTATTAATAAAACTGACGATTTCAGTCCTGACATCGTGGAAATTATGGATATCCATGTTGATAAAAACCAACTTTGTAGTTTTCACAAACTTTGTTCCGCTGGAACGACGCGCGTTTCACCACACTGTGCCATATTCACGTGGCACATGAATATGCCACAGTGTGGTGAAACGCGCGTCGTTCCAGCGGAATAAAGTTTGTGGAAACTACAAAGTTGGTTTTTCTCAACATGAAGTAATCTACTGGCTAAAGGTAGGTTATGATGAAAGTCAGAGAAAATCCTCCAGATATTTTTACACGTACAGGGCCCTGTCTACCTATGGTATTTCTTTCTTGATCTCAGCGTTGGTCGTACCTTTTTTTATCCCGTCTTTAAAAAATATTATTTTCTTTCCTCTTCCCCGTTTGCCCAACATCCTTACCTCTATCACTGCTTTGAGCAACCCATCGTCCCTCATTACCTCTTCCAGCCACCTATCCTGCCTCCCCCTGATCACATCCAGAAGGTTCCGTCCCCCAACAACCATGTCAAGCACTTCATTTGTCTTCCTTTCCGTCCATCTCCTCCACACCCTCATCTCAAATGCCTGCAGCCTATTTTCGTCCTCCTTTCATAGAGTCCACGTTTCTGCCTCATGCAACGCCACACTCCTTATCAAGCTCCTCGCCAGTCTATTCTTTACATACTTACTTAAGGTCCCCATCATCAGCTCTCTTCTACTACTGAATTCTTCTTTCGCTTGTGCTATCTCCTTCTAATCCCTATATTGATTCCTATTTTTGCGAATTTTAATGGATTCAACATTCCCGTGTGTGCTATCGTATCCGTATGGTTCAATCTATTATATTCTTAAAACTATGGTATTCCTACAACATATGTGGATTTTGACTTACGCGCTCACATATACTAGTAGCTGCCCTGGTAGTCTAATTCCGATACTAATACCTATTTTCCCTTGAAAATCGGTCATTAGTGTTTTTAGGGAGGAATCGGCTGCCTCCTCGTCGTTACTTTTCGTTTTATTCTTTCTATTTCTCTCTCTCTATTTCTTCCCCCTTATCCTAAGAGTATATCTGGAGGCCCTACTGCCCCAATCTTTCGTCGTTAGGTTGTTACTTCTCGTGTCATTCTTTCTCCCTCCATCTTCCTACTCCTCTTAAGAGTATCTGTGGAGTCCCCGCTGCCCCATCCTTAAAAAGGCTCCAGATCTCACCATGCACTCCCCTTTGTCTCAGTCCCTCGAGGAGGTTCTCTTCCCTCCTCAACTCAGTCGTAACTTCGGGTCCGTCCCTCCCCACACCGGAGAATAATAGAGAGGAGTGCCGGTGCCCGGGGCATGTATATGCGACCACCTCCTACTCTTCCTCTTTCCTCCTCACACCCTTCCCCCCCCCAACCCCCGCTATATTTTCCGTCCTCTTTATGCACTGACTGCTCTCATTCTCATGGGGATCGGGCTGCAATTGTGGCTAGCTAGAGTACTAGCTTCCCATCCCGTAGACCCGGGTTAGAATTCCGGTAGAGTGGTAGGATATTTTTCAGTGGGTCCCCGACTTGGGTGAAATTCGGAGGGCACTTTGAAGTGCAGTACTCCGTCCTTCGGATGGAACTTAAAACTGGGCGGCTTTTGTTATGAGCTGGCTGTCGCCGACGCTGGGTTTTTCTCCACCCTTCTTCCATACCCCGTATGATTCTTACCAACCTGTCCACCTGTTCCATAAGGCGCAGATGACCTCATTTGTCCGTCGCCTCCCCCGAATTAACCAACCAATCAGACTTCTCCGCCTCCTCTCCTGGCTTCCCTACACACCTCCTAGCATTTGAGTGGCGGTAGAAGTAGTAATTGCGGGAAGCGACAGACGCGACGTCTTTAGTTTTATTTTGAGTGCTAAAATGAAAGTCATCGATGATCTTCATAGCGTCATTAATTGCTAGAAAATATAAATAAATAGATTACCGCAATGACGCGAGGAGACCGAAAACTGGTCATTTGCGCCTATGCGTATAGGTTGGTATAGGTGGGATCATAATACACTATCTGCGGTGTTACCGTGTGGAAAATGTTTGATGTTCTTCATATTGAAATAAGTAACTTAAGGTGCAAATGGCATAGTATGCCGAAACTTGGGTTGGTTAGAGCTAATTAATTGTGTGGAATCATATGGAGTTGCTATTTTCAATATGAAGAATGTGTGGGATCACTTGGGAAGTGGAAGAATTTGGAGAGAAACATGGGGATAGCGTTGTTCTTCTATAAGTAGAAGATGCCAAGGGGTCTGCAGTTTAACGCCCCATCCGATCCCGTCGGTACTTGATGCGCTGAATTGCTGTCTACGTAACACTCCACGCAACACTCCACAATTGACTCAAGTCCTCCACCCACTTTGCTTATATCGCACTCTCTAACCCTAGACCATAACCCTAAGAAAAGAACCACATGATCGCCCGAAGAGGAACACATTCTCGCGACATTAGGGTTTGCCTGTCTGCCTCGACCGGCTGCACGCTATTATATCGCTGTAATGGCGAACGGAATCAATCAGCAAACATAGTTTAGCACTTATTAATATGTTTCGTGAATTGATACCGGTACTTTGAGATGAAAAAGCGGAGTTTAAATGGTAATTATATTTTCTTGAGTTCAGAAATTCTGATGTGGGGGGTAATTTACCCCTTTTTAACTCCCTTTAGACGCCCTCTTCCTTTGTATCCACCCATGGCTCCGAAACGTCCCTTCCCTGGCATCCCCTGCGGCCCTGCGTCTTTTTCTTGGGATTCGAGCGTCTCTGGAGGAAGGAGGAGATTTCTTTCCAGGGAAGGAATTTAAGAGACACTCCATGGCGCCACGCTGTAGGAAGGAGGAAAATGTTAAGTCTGGTGTAATGCCTGGAGACACGTCAGGAGGATTGGTGAGGGTCGACCGGCACGAAAAGGCGTTAATATAGGGACGTGCGGGAGAGGGTTGGGAGTTATTCTCCAGTGGGCGGGACTTAGTCCGTCCGAGACACGAACGGCTTGAGGTAGTAATTGGGAAAATATTCTGTTTCCAGCAATGCTCTCCGTATTTTAGTATTTCCCTCTCTTTTAAGAACCGAAGACGCCTGTATTTTTTTCAGAAGATTGCCGAGACCTTAATGATCGGGAATGGCCAAAGAGAGGCCCAAGGGTAGGAGGGAATTGATGCCAATTTGATGTTAATCCAGGTCGGTGTCTCGTAGGTGCCCCCCCCTTTCGAAGTTTTCGTCTAATGAATAGAGTGTGGAATTCTCTAGCCCTTTCTCTGCTTGCTTCTCATTCCCCAGTTTACACCTCTCTCCCCCTAAAGGGATCTCCTCCCGCCCACGAAAGCGTATCGCTCCGCCAATTGTTTCCACAATGAGATTCGAGATTCCTAATTTCGTCAAATTACTCCGAAATTTCTCCCTCCCCTTGGGCGCGCCTTCGCACGAGAATTCTCCTGCGGTAGCGAACCGATCCTTTTCTTTTCAATTTGAACCCACGTGCCCTGCCCCACCCTCCCTTCAATTACGAAGCTCGCAGGCATAGTTCGTCGATAACCACTTCACTAATTCCTTACTTTTCGAATGAAAGACGTGCGGCCTTAAATCATCAATGCCGCTTCTAAGAGGAGACTCGTAGAAGTTAGAGAGAGTAAGGTAGAGAGGGAGAGCTGAATGAAGAATCAGATATATTTCAAATAAGATCCACCAAATAGTTTAAAATTGTTATGAAAAAATCGAAGTGTGACTTGGTTGTTGGTTAACCAACTAGAATGGGAGTCCTTTTTAATGCGAAGAAATAAGGTAATAGGTGACACGAGTTCAATTCCAGTGCTGAAAGCATTTTTATGTTCCCGCTCTGCGAAGGTAGATTCGACCAGAGCCCCGTGATGGCTAATGTCATCCTTTGCTATTTTGAATTCAGTTAAGTTTACTTTAATTTCCAAGTCAATTTCTAAATTGACTCACATCCTTCTCTCAATAAAATATCTTGTCCTTCGTTGAATTTCGAGTAAAATTCTTGACCATCAGCAAAAGCAAGACACACATTATATTTTTAAATGTCTCGCAGTTATTGAAATTAAATTTGCTTTAAATAAGTTTTATTCTTCCCATTCTATTCTTTTATTCGGTTTCTTTGTCATTCAGCGGACGACGTTGAAAACCTCTTGGCCGTAAGAAAGTACTGATTGAAATAATTATGGACGATGCCGTACCCATCTCAAAAGCAAAACTTGATTGCAATAGCAATTGCATACTGGCGATGGCGTAGAAAATATTCCAGGTACAATGGGATTCTTCGGCTAACCAGCATTCCTTGCTCCATTACACATTTCGGAATCGTCCATCCGTGTTGAGATACCAAAACCTCCTTTCCATCTGCGAAATTCCTGTAGAGGTGCATCTCTTCCGAGTAAGATCGCCAAGACGATGGAATCTATCCCTCCCTCTCTTTAGAGGTCTCTCTCCCCACGCTATCCAAGTTCCTGCAGCGGCGACATAATTCTCTCCGTTCCACACGAACTGGTTGCACGAAATATTTTGCAAGAATCCGCTCGCGCGTGCATATTAAATCAGCTCCATTTGACGCCCGCCCTGTTCCCTATCGACCCTCGCCGCATTTCATTCCCGAATGCAAAACTATTGGCTGGGAGAGGAAGATGTCGTCGCGACGCGGCGGTGCCGAGGCAAAGGAGGGAAGGGATATCCTCGCGTGCGAACGCGGCAGGGCAATATTTTTTTGAATCGGGTATACCATTCAGAACGGCACATTTCCGATAACAATGTAACGGGAAAATTGAGCGACAACTGCTTACAATATTCAAATACATATATAGTGACGCCATTGTGCCTATTGTGCAGTTAATTAAATGGTGCTATTTACACAGGTACTCATACTATCAATGTTTCTCCACTGTTGACAGTTGTGTATTTTTTCATTCACTTCTTTGAAAAGTACACTTATGGACAAGTTAGGTACACAACATTTACTTACCTACTACGTAATATCCATACAGCGGTCACCATTGATAGCAAAAATAGGTGCAATTATCGCTCACAAGTTTCATAGCGAGCGACAAAACTTTCAACTTTTTTATTACGAGCACCACAGTACTTGTTATACGGTTGGTGTTCTCATTCCTACACAATTCATAATAATAATAGTTTCTATACAGGTAACAGCTTTCGCCAATTACCACCTATTTATAATATTTCGAGAACACACACAACCATGCCCTGGATGGTGATAAACCACCCAGGCGGGACTCGAACACGCAACCTTCGGGTTGTTAGGCGAGAATATTACCCCGCCACCACCGAAGCCGACGCAATAGTTGCGCATTACTTATTCGTGAGTTATTCGGAACAAATTGAAAACAGTTTTCCATTTGGAATCATCTATCTTATGCTTACTTCTTACTCCCATCTGTTCGCTGAGGAAAACCTGAGTATTGATCGCTTGAATGGTCTCTCACTTGGACTCATAATCATCCTTGGAGAAATAATATTTGTAAAAGTCACCCAGACACTTTGATTACCCCATAGAAGGATCTGCGCTGTTTATCTGACTTTGAATTACATACAAAGGCAAATACCAAGGAGGGCGGTTATAATTTCATGTCTAATTACATTTGATTGTTGCGTTATGAGTATTCATCCGAATGAAATAAATATCACTTAAGCTATCGCCTCTCGTGTAATGCACCAATTCCAAAGGCTATTGTACAGGAGTATGGGTTAATTTATGGAGGTTTGGTCATGTCTTGGCCAAACCTCCATAAATTAACCCATACATTATTGAAGTGGTTAATACCAGTTCAATGAAGATTGTACAGGAGGCATGCTATTGTATTGCACAACCTGAAGCATGTGTGGATGGGCGGTGAAAATTGCTCCACATAAAGCGGAGAAGTGCTAGAAAGGCTGCTCAAATTCATGAACGAGAGTTATGAAATAGCCCGTGCTCTAATTCCGTGCCCTCTTTCTCGCATTTTATGTGCATCAAACTATGCGATTAAGTGTCTCGTGCAAAACGGCATAAAAAGCTAGGGCTGAAAATTTTCAAATGCTCTGTAGCTAACGCTAAAGACAAAAAGTGCCTCGCTTCCCCCCCCCCCTGAGCCTACCTATTGTTTTACCAATACCTATAGTTTTGTAGTGGTCCAAATTCAAGGCACTTCAACAATGGGGGACGAGAGTAAGGGGGGAGGGGTAGAAAAGGACGTGGAAATGAAGTAGATGGGGGGATGTTGATGGAGTAAAGGATTTAAGAGGCCGCAGTTTTTCGCATTGTCTTCCACGGGAGGCGTATTTCTTGCCATTGGCCTGCGAGGAAAAGAGGGTAGAATGGATCGGGAGAGATTTCTTCCCTTCTTGGAGTGGAAAAAAGATTCGGAGATTCCTCCTGTAAAGAGAGCGAGATACGTCTCCCCTCTACCCGGCATTCTTCCTCTCCGACCATCAATTCTGTCCCTTTCTTCTCTCTTTCTTCCTCTCCCTCCTCATTCTCCTCCCCATCCACATTATGTGCCTCCCTTCAGCATAGAGGTCCACCTAGCCTCTTTCTCTCTCTTACTCGTTCTACCTTCTTCCCTGTGACGCCCATATATCTTACTCCCTCGTGAGTTTATCGAGTGGCCGGGCAATTTTTGTCCTCGACATTTCCCGATTCACCACGCTTCTCTAGTGTCCTTACGTACTCACAATGTCATCGTTCTCTCTTTTCTCGAGAAGTCTCTCACTTCTCAAGCGAGCCGCCTGCGTTGATTCCCCCCTCCCAGTGGGATAAAAGTCTGTTTACGATCGGAGTCAGCTCGATCTTCAGTTTCAACAGCGAATTCAGTACACTGGTGTTTTATGGAGGCGTTTAGGCTGTCAACTGAAATCACCTGCTCGTAAGTTCAGCAAGTCCCAACTTATAACGCATAACATTCTAGATCTACGCCAGTTCTTTCGCAGTGCGAGCCTTGGATATGAATTTTCATTTGTCAGCCTCACTTATCTTTGTTCATTTTTTTAGTTTGCGGTGGATATTTCAAATATTTTTAAATTTCTCTACTTGGGTATTCTTGCTGCATCATAGGATAGAGAATATTAAGGATGACTCAGAAATACTCTATGCTCGTATTCTAGCTTAAAATACTGTACTCGTCAAATTTTCGACTCGCCAGAGGTGAGAATTTTTTTCAAGGGCGGAGTGGGAAGGAAAATATAAGGACTTTTGTTCGACCTTTAGCGGGCTTTAGGAACTGTGGGGCAAACGAAATACTCAAATGGTGAACATTGTTTTTTAATCCAGAGATCACCATAATCTGGAGTAAATTAATCAAGGCCCTGCACAAAAACCTGCTAATCGTACGGTGCAACACCGAAAAGGAGTAGCCAATTCACGAAATGAGCCGCTCCCCTTCATGCATGGATACGCTTGAGACCAAAGATGAGCGAAGATGCACCATGAAGGTCATAGCGAGCTCCAATTGAAGGACGGTCGTCCGCCCAAGTTATGAACGTGAATCCAATACGCGGATAGCGTTTGAGGTTGACGCCATGCCGCCAAGACGCAAGCCGCACTTAAAAAGCACCGACCTTACAGTAGGTAACTAGCTACACATGTAACAAGTTTTCGTGTCGGATAGATTGAAAGGGCGTTTATTTCTCGGGACAATGCGACAGCAGAATGGGGAATAGAAGTCGTCTTTGGCCACTTAGCCGTGGATAGCCGTCCGTCGACAGGAAAATCCGACCATAATTTGCGTCTAACTAGTGACTTTCTCCACCTACGCCTTTAGCCTTGCGGTGGCCGTTCCAGCTTCTCCTTCCTTTACGCAAGCCTTTTGATCGGCCGAATTTATTCCCCAATTTTTATGTTCTTTTAATGTTTTATGTTCTTTACAATTCCTCGTGGTTTACCGTCCCATGATCAGTTCGCTACAGCTTCAGTAGTTCCAAACATGCTTCAGCATTTGAAGGAATGAGAAGCAGGTCGGATTCAAACATCACAGATGAAGTATCATCTAAAGTATCAGCAGCACTTGTCGGGCAATGACGTTCGAGTGGTTCATCTTTTAAGTGAGCCTTATTACTATCTTCTTAATTGTTCTCCGTTTTAGATCGATCGCAGTTCTTATCTTTTCTTTTATATCTTATCTTTTTTATCATTTCCAGGGATATTAACCTCTTCGATAGTATATTTATCATCATTTTATCGTGTTATTTCTTACAATTATCTGATGGTAGGTTCCAGGTGATAATTGCAGTGAACGTTATAATTTTGGAAAGTGATGGCGTTGACACAAGGCTGTCATTTTATTTGTTGGGCGTTTGATTGCCTAGGTAGGCGAACGACTTTTGAGGTCATTTGAGCCAATAAGGACGGGCGGGTAAGTTGGAAAGAGTATGATTTATTATATGGAGGAAAGGTGGAGAGAAACTCGGAATCAGCAAGCTCTTAACTAAAGGTGGGAAAAGGTCCGGAGTTTAACGTCACATCCGACGGATGTAGTACTGACTCAAAGAGATCTCCACATGGGACATATAAAACGATCGGCATTCCATGGAAAAAAAAAACCGTGATGCTGGGTCCTCAGGAGTTTATGTATCGTCACATCTTGTTAGCTTTAGAGTTTAGTTAGAGCTCGATTTTCTGGCTTTTATTTCATCGTATCTATTTCTCCCGTCGGATATGACATTGGAAATTTCCCTTTTGGATAAAACTGTCTATGTGACTTGTTATGCCTCTTTTTATCCCTATAATGATAAATATTATTCCTTCACCTGACGACAAATGATTGATCAGCGTTGCCCCTCATCCGTGTCGGGCCAAGTTTTCAAACCGTGACGTCCGCAGTTATTCAAGTGTGTCTCGTTCCTTCTCGCAGAAATCAAGGCGGTCTGGATCTCGGATGTTTGGAATATTCCCCCTCCAGAGGAATGGTAATTTCCTTCTCCGCCCGGCGATTCCTGTCACATCGAATTCGTGTGCCGAACAAGGCGTTTCACGACGGTCCGAATTCGCGCACGACCGTTTGCACATCCCGAGTGACATTGGCGAGAGTTCGGTCGAGTGGTTTTTTACAGCCGTCGCTTATGGTAGATGTGAAACACGCACATCTATACGATACTAGGAGGCCAAAATGTAGGTTCTTTTGAAGGCGCTGATAGTCCAATTTCGGCGCGGGAGAGTGGTAGGAATAGGAAGTATGCACCTAAAACATTACCGACTTCCTGTGTAATCACTCTGTTGGGAATTACGCTACTCGGGGATAAAAATACGAGTTGATTTCTGGTTTAATGGGAATTATGGACTACAGAAGCCTGAATCTCGCTGTTACTTTTTACGTTCTAGTACAGAGATCATAAGAGCTAAAGCTATTCAACGATAGTGAAAATGAGGGTTTAAAGCTGCAAAACGGTCACTGTTGATGTACCTAACTGCGAGTATCGCTTCCGTAATGTTGAAATCCTCATTTGATTAAAACTGGCATCCCTTATTTACTGCTGTGCGTTCTGATTAGATGCAGTTCAGCCCACGTACGTGTTCATGGACGGAAAACAGTATGGTCTCAAATGATGGAAAAAGGCTATCACTCAAAATCATAGCGTCACAAAACCATCTCTTGAGCTGTCATTGCCACCATCCCTGAACTTGTAAGTGAAATATGACCGTGTGATTCAGGCTGTAGACCTTGGGTAGGATCTCGGTTCCTTCTTTCGTGTTGTCGTTATCGTTTTCCAGAACGCAAATCGCTCTATAATAGAAAGGCTCACAGTTAATCTCCTAAGAATGCACTCCCTCGATTGAAACTTTATAGTCATTTCAAGTAGTGCCTGACAAAGTTTGAAGAATTACGATCACGTTTTCGCTCTAATGAGAAAAATTGCAAAATAACCATAACGTGATCGCACGCGTTATGGAAAACCGTGATCGCGCCTCTCGTCTGAAAAAGTTAGGAAATCAGCCGTTACAGCCCCAAAAATGTTGTCCACTTCACATCCGCCGCGAGCTTTTGCGAGCGCTATAAGTACGCACGTAGGCTTGGAAAGGGAAGCGGTGAACTCGACCGTGACTTGTGTCTTCGTTCGGGAGATATGACTGGAAAAGTGGCGGGGATGGACTCCAGCAACCTCATTACAGACGGCGCATTTCTTTGACTCCTCGATCAGATAAAAGCAGATAGTTCGGCAGAGTCGAGGCTTTCAATTTCTTCCTCTCTGGGGGTACCTATGTATCTCTCTCCGCTTCCCCACCCATCTTAAAAACCGATCCCTGTGTCATTGCTGTCGTTCCCGTTTCTCGCTTCACCGGAGAGGAATGGTGAGGGAGGAGAGGGGAGACGTACGTCTTCGGGACCGCAATCCACAATCCATCTAATCTCCCGTCATTCCAGCCGATGCAAAAAACAACGATATTAAGGGAGGGGCGGCGACTATGGTCACCATATACTCCCGCGGAATCTGTTGCAACTAGTCTAAATCCTCTCCACAAGATGAAATCCTGGGCTCTAGTAATGGAGAGAATTTATTATGCTACTATCGGTTTTTTTTAACTCTTCCGACGAAAACTCCTGTACTGATGTGTATGCTATTTCCATAATTGTACAGCTCGATGCTTATGTTTTAATGACTTTCATAGAAATGTTGTCTTACTTTTATCTCGTTAGTGCTATTGCGGTGGAGATAAAAAACCTGTCCGTTTTTTCGCCCCGACTAAACGATGAAAGGACCTACAACGTTTTTGAGTGAAACAAAATTTGGCCAGTTATCTTAAATTTAGGAAAAATATATTATGTAGAATTTTTAAAGAGCGACTAATAAATTTGAGGTGCTAGTATCAACAAAGAAGCTCATGATATATCTCTCACAGATACAAAGATGGTTTTTGTGATTCCTTTGTTTTATTCTATCTAACGAGGATGTGGCTTACCTGCGTTCACAATTTAAAAAAATACCTTGGTATTTCGTTTTAATCAGGGTATTTCAACCCTGTCTTTATGATCTGCCATAGTTGGCTCTTCCGATCGTTTCTATTTATAACATTAGCGAGAGTCACTATATGATAAAATGCAGAAATGTTATAGGCGTAGCGAAACTTGATGGCACTCGCTTGTGAATAGCATTACTCAAAGGAGTGGAAGGAATGCAAGAGATGTGAGATAAAGCGACTGATACTTCCTCCAGAAGTCCCTATGGTATTCCTTCGTTACGTTTTCCCGCTTATCAACGCCTAATTCACACTCAGCGACCTCTAACTGTCCGCTGGTGAGTGCCACCAAGTGTCGCTATACCTATATATTGGAAATAATGCATGAAGGTCGCGAGTTCAAAGCCTGCCTCGGGCACATGGATTTTCTACGTCACTAGTCGATTCCAACGCGGGAGTAATATTGGTGCGAAATGCCCATTAGTTGTTAATGCTGTTTAAAAATAAGTAATAATAAGAAGTACGTTTATTACTCCATACACAAAATACATTTCAATAGCTACTATTGAGTAACTTTAGGTAGCCTTGAAGGAGAACCTGTTTTAAGGCTACCATCAACGCTTAAGGCTATCAAACGATCTTTACTCCATAGAATGGCTGGAAGGTGAAGATACCTTAAACATTTTCCATAGCAGATTTTACAACCATCTTGAAATTTGAGAAAATATGTTAAATAACCATTTGGTCAATTTTTACGGGATGGTTACTAGAAATACGGTATTTATATAAACATTGTGCAGTGGTACTTGCGGCTAATCATATTTCTCTCAATGATACGACAGCGGTTTACGTTTTATTCCATCTTATCAGAATGTAACTTTCCTACACTCACAATTCAAAAGTAACGCTATGGTTAACTGTCTACTAAAGTGGTTCAACCCTGGGAAAATGATCGGCTATAGTCGGCTTATGCTAGCTTTCCCATCGCCAGCATTATCCGAGAGTCATCATGATAGGGATGTTAGTGATGGACAGGAGACATTAAGATCGCAGGTTCAACGCCCCCCTGGGGCACGAGCGCACTCCTGTAACTTGTCGATAGAAACCTGGGTGTAATTACAGTGCGGAATGCCCCTTTAGACGTCAATGCGTTTTAAAACGATTACAGTCCTTTCCCTCTTGTGGCATGCCCGTCGAAAATCCATGGAGTCGATGGGGGCAGCTGCGTTCCTCTTCGCCCAAGAACAACTCTTTCCTCGAGCGTCGTTTATCAAAAACGAGGGAATTACTCTTTTGTGGCCTTGCCCCTCCCTCCCACATATTCCCATCTCCCTCTATCTCTCGTGATAAACACTATTTTTCACCCCTGCTTCTCGCCTCCAACCCAATATCTACCCTCCCCTTCTCACCCCTCTCCCGCAGCCTCCCATTATCTCCCCTTATTTATGGCTCTCATCCCGCCTGTCTCCATTTTCTCGCACCTTTCGTTGTGCCCCGGAGATCTCCTTATTCCGAAGGGGTTAACGATGAAGAGACCGCCTGCAGGTGAATTATTCGAATAAAAAAATTATTTATATATATAGGCGAAAGTGCTTACTTACAAAATGTGCCCATGCGTTGGCACGTAAACTAAACCAGTGGTTCTCAACCAAAATGCCACATCACGTTAGGGTGCCGTATTGATACCTCAAGAGGTTGTGAGGCGAAATATAGTGATGATGAACGCCGCTTGGCCTCTTTCGTGTGTTATTAAAAATACGGAAAGGGTAGAATTAATTTAGACACTAAGAATTTGCTATGCCCCTTTAGCGGTACCTGAAATACCTACCTCAAATACTTCTCGATCATTGGTAAACTTTTAGCGACACATGTAGGCATAAGTTAATGAAAGGTAGTGCGATTCAATTTCTAGCCAATGTGCGGACATCCTCTTGTGTCGTCAAGGTAATAAATCCATCATTCAGCACATAATAATGGCAGAGTGGTTGTATCATGCTCTCAACATAAATAAATATATCTTGGTCTCGTGAATCTGTGACTATTAGTAGACGTGAAGTTGTTAATTGCTGGTCTATATCTAATTTCTTATTGCACTCTGTGAGCGCTGACTAAGTTGGAGGTACAGAAATTAGAAAAAAAAACTCTCGAACTCTCCCTCTCCTGGGTACCAAAGCATTTTTGAGAGCGACACTCAGCCGATTTGTACCTTGAAAATGGCAGTTATTCATTGAAACCTTTGTCAGGGATGCGATCACGGTTCTCCATAACGCGTGCGCTCGCGTGATCGTCATTTTTGAGTTGCACTAATGAGAGTGAAAATGTGATCGTCACTCTTCAAATTTTGTCAGGTGCTTGAAATCTCTGGTTTTAATTGATGGAGTGCGTTCTTAGGACAGTATCTCTGAGCATTGCCTCTCTAGAGCAGTTTGCGTTTTGGATAACGATAACGACAACGCAAAAGAAGGAACCATGATCCCACCCCAGTATATTAATTTGTGTAGGTGATATGTTAATTTCCAAATAAAATGGAGCGTGCGTGCAAATTCAAGCTTGAGACTGTACAATATAATTATGAAGGAATCGAATAATACTGCCATAAGCATCTTAATAGTTTGGTGAACTCACATTTTCTAAACCTACTCGCTCTTCAGTCTCATCTTCCCGTGAATGTTCTCCACCATTCCGTCCCTTTCCGTGCTTGGAGTGTTGTTTAAAAAAAAGCCCCCGTGGAGAGATTGTGTTTTTCACACCCCGCGCGCTCACGGGTCACTCTCGGGTCCGAGGGGTATAAATCAGCTCGTCTTTCCGTATTAACCGCCCTGCCTTCCCTCAGGTATGCGCTCCATCCCTCATCGGTCATTATCCTTCCCCTTAAACATCCCCTCGCCATCGGATTCCAAATCCTTATATCCCTCCCATTCCCCCCCCCCCCCAAACTCAATGTTAGACCGTTCTCCCGCTCAGCTAGTCATAATTCGGAGATGGTCGCTCCATCTCGCCTCTAAAGGTGTTGGGAAACATTGGCCGTTAAGAGGACTTTAAGGTGCTTTGTGCTCGAGGTTCACTTTACGCGGATGTGCGCGGGGATTCGTTCTTCCTGGCTCTTAGGATTTACGAGTCTGGCGCGCGGATTAAGAGCTTTCGAACCGATGTATAAAGGTTCGCCGCTTTAAATTACGAGGGAGGTCACGTTGCATTATTATCGCGCGATTGGAACCCGATTGAATCTCCTACAGGATGTAATGCGTTCGCCCGCTGAAGTTTTATGGTAAGTTGTTGATCGCCGGATTCCTGAATGCCAAGTGAACGGCGTCCTTTCTGGATGCAAATGCACTCGAGATGACTTTTTGACCCCCTTATGAAAAGAAAATTGAGAGCTGTAAGTGCGAAATTAACTCTGATTACGGCCCCTAATCCCCAAGGTAATATTCTGCGGTTCTTTTTGGTCTCAAATTCCGATTGGCACGGAGCTACTAGTCGTAAATATCTCATTTTCAAAGTTTCGACATTGGGAACCTCTTATATAGCTACGTACGACATGTGCGACCAAAAACCTGTGCTATCACGATTCTGGTAAGATTCCTTAAGGACTTGAGGCTAATTTTCATGAAGTATTTGTCATTTACTTCGTTTTTACGGAGTATAGGTCTGTATACTCTTCAAGAATGTGATAAATTCGCTGTGAAGAAATCATTCGCCATGGCCGGGATCGTAACCCAGATCCCTCGAATTGGAATAGGGAGCTTTAACCAGTAGAGGTACTCAAATGTGATTTTCCACTCTTGAGTCTCGAGCTCTTCAAAAGTTATATTCATATATCCGTCTCGACCATATTTTATTTAACCATCATTAGTTCCGGGATCTAAAAGAGTACAGATGGAAATTAGAGGGGTACGAAATATGGAAATGGGAAACGGTGGGGATACTTAGATGAACAGAAATGAATACAATGGAGGAAGTGGTGAGGATGGCAGGGAAGGAGTTTGAGTTACTTGGTGAAGTAAGGATGGAGCATCATGTTGGATGGAGTTATTAGAGAAATTATAGTAATTAGAGAAAAAGTGAGGTAGGATCTAATGCTTTACCAGCTTATAAGCTGGATGAAGTCTTCCCGGGTATTAAACCGCGTCAGGAGTTCCATTTCTTCCGACTTTTCGAGGTCTGAATCCTTCCGTATCAAATACTTCACCCAGCGTAAAAGGTATTTTAAGGGCGGTAATAGATTGGAGAAAATCAGGTGAGGAGCGAGGAAAATGGAGGAAAGGAATGTGCCTTTGGGAAGGGATTGAGATCATCTGGTAAAATTCCGAGCTAAATAAGGCAATCATGTAAAATCATGTAAATCGTGAAACTGTCTCCTACGGCTGTAGCGGAGAAGAGAAATATTTTCATGCCCATTCAAACCTGACTTAATCGATAAAATTCCCGTTTTAAAGATAATAAAATTTCCGTGGCTTTTCCTCATGTATTTACATCGAATTCACCTTCGAATGTGTAGATCTTTATTCAAACTTTCTAGAAACAATCCTCTAAGGCTGAAGTGGTGCATAAAAGTATTTGAATGTCCATCCAAGCCTACATTAATCGCTGGTACGCCCATTATTATAAAAACAATTCCGTCGGATTTCCTTCCACATGTTCGCAGCGAACTCTCCTACGATTGGTACCTCTTCTATAAAAATTTTCCACCTTAACCTAAGATATCTCCGTCTTCTATCTGATACGAGTCTCGGATATTTCGTGCATCTTTAAGAATTATTTATCTTTATTACATCCTCGGTGATGCTTTTCTTTTCCGACCAGATGGGTCTATCCTCGTTCTTATGCCCCATCCTCTAACCACTCCCCCACAACTGATGGAGCCGTGTGATTTCAAAGCAGCCCATTCGAATTCCGTGTCTGGTTTTTTTTCTTAATGTTAAAAGAGAAAGAGAGAGTACCATTTAACCCCAATTCTACCCTCCAATTTGACCGTATTATGCTCCTCGTTCTCACACCTTCTTGCGACTCTCGACGCTCTTATCTTGCTCCCCGTCGGGAGAGAGAGAAACAAGAAGAAATCAAGTTCCTTCAGTTCAATATGCCAACAGCGGATGTGTTTCTCGGCACTCTGGGTTTGCGAGGGTGTTAAATAAAGATGGTGGACGGATGGTAACTCAGCAGCGAGACGAATCGGAAAATGCGATTTTTTTTCGGGATGAGAATAGATGCGAAGTGAATGCGTTGAAGTCTCTCCGTTTGCCGAAAAGGAATACCGTATGACCGCGTTGTCGATTTATTTTTCTTCTCTTCGGGATGTGATCCTCCGGACGCGTATGAGCTATAGCCACTTAAATTTCTTGTCCATTCTCCCCACTTAATAGGATATCCAAAATCTCCGCGGGGTATCAGAGCCGATCTTTCTTCAGGATTCATCCTCTTTCTCCCCCCCGTACGACTTACCTACTCATCTCTCCCTTTTATGCATGTCTAGAAGGTAGGGTTTATCCGTGTGTGATTTGATGCAGATGTAGCATGCATAAAATACGATATACCCGTGCGACTGACTAAGGAGGGATTTTGAAAATGAAAACTTTCAGGGTGTTCATTCTCCAATCGTATTGCAATCCTTCGTGGTGGCTGGCAGTCGACCTCTTCGCGTAGTTTCCTCTATGCCGCAGCAGGACTGCAATCCCTAGGATTGGAGCTGAAGAAGAAGTCGATACAGGGAATGCAGGGAGAAACAGGCTCATCGCGGCTCGGATATATATTCCTCGGCCTGGTTGACTCGTGAGGGCCGAAATTTCAGAGTGGAATGTATGGTTTAGAGGGTGAGAAGTGAATTTGGAGGAATAAGCTGCGGTGAACCAATCATCCTATTGAATTCTTATTATGATGATGATGATGTTTACACATTGTGCTTGGAAACGCGTAAATGCTAGTAATGCGCTAATTCGTGACATACAGACTTTCACAGGGAATAAACTAGCATGTAGAGTAAAGAAACGAATTTTACACATGCAAAATGGACAGACAACTTAAGTGGAGGATCGACCAGACCGGGAATCGAAACTGGACTTGCAATTTTTTCGTTTGGTATCCTTCCCCAACTTCGTTGTATGCATGTACTTGGCCATTCTACATGCTCCGTGTCCTTTTCATTCCTCATCTGTCTGTTTGCTATAGTGAGTACATATGTATTTGGGTGTACCACATAAGAGCTCAACCCATGCTCATGAAAAAATGTAAGAGTAAAACGCCTGAGATATCTCTCTTGGTGATTGTTCTCACGGATTGATCCCGTCATTTTTCCGGCATCCGTTACCCAAATGAAAGGACTATCCATTCACGAAACGCCGGAGCGGAACCAATTACCTTTATCTTTGTACATGGGAACACGTTTGGACCTTTTGTCCAGGGGATAAGATAGGATTTTCCGAATGTCTTCGGGTACTCGCTTATTTTTCCCTCTTTCCAAAGCTTGACAGATGAACTAATGGGAGTAATAATTCTATCCTTAAGCCGCCACCTAACTTGGGATTGCTTTAATCTCCGGTTGAAGATTTACCGTGAAATTCGTGGTCTCGCCGTTCAAGTCCGGTCGTGTGACCTTGGTTTAATCGCGAAATCGTCGTGAGCCAAGCTTGAAAATGATTTTCCGATCTAGAGAGTGATATAACATGTAGCAATAAGTGCATGTATTTTGATGGGATGCAAAGTTGATTTGGGCGTGAACTCAGTGCAGCCAGCGATTTTGAGTGCGTGGGAGCCATTCATTCTATTTCAAGCGGCCTGATGCCATCTTGTTTCATCCTAGCCAACTGTACCAGTGTACTAAAAATACTTTGCTTTTTAAGGGTTTATTTTTTGAGGTGGTGTCATATTTTCCAGCGCATGTGCTGTGCTTTCTTATCCTAGGCCCCGATTTATAATTTTTGCTTAAAAACGTTTTAGGCATGAAAACCGATGCTAATACATTGAAACCGGAGCTTAAAAGATTCACGGGAGGTCACCCTGCGGCTTGTGGCAATGTCCGTGTCATACTAGGCCTATTGACTAGCTCGTAGGCTTCCGCGGATGTAGTGTTGACTGTTTCTTTTTTCGGGATTCATTCCAGACGAGCGAGACTAAGGAATCAGTTGTTAACCTGATGAAACTGGCAGGAGGCCCAGCGAAATATTGTTTTTTACAATTTTAACATTGCGGAATGAATCCCGAAAAAAGATACAGTCTAGGGCTATTGACTGTTGGCAATGAATTTTTGATGTCGCGCAGCCGCCGGGACGTGAGGACGAGAAAATATGGAGTCCTGATGGCATCCAATATTTGTTTAAGTCAAACGGTAAATGATAGCTTCTCTGTTTTACTTTGCAGAACACTGGGGTAGTAATAGAAGGGTCGTCGTCTACCTTGCCAGGTTCAGACATTTCTGCCTGTTCCGCTTCAGATCCAAGCCTTGGTCGACCCACACTTCTTTTTCCCATGTGGGGAATATTCCATCAGACTCCTCGGTATTCTGTTCCTAGGAAATTCATTGAACTTGGTATTTCTAGGCTGTCTTGTAGCTATGAGCTCTTGACGTAATTTCTTCGACCTCTTACGTAGCTCGTACATCATCTCTTCTTATTCTATCTAATCTCGAGCACTCTCGTGCTCTGCTTAGGAATCTCATCTCTGTTGTCTCCTAGACCCGCTTTTCTAGATGTCAACATCCGGAGCCATCAGTAATTTGAGTTAGCCTTTACCTTATATAGTTATAGAAGGGTTTTTATTTATCCAAAATATGCTGACAAAGCTAGGGTTAATATGATGTGTCCCTATGCTTATTATGATGAAATAAGCTGCATTTCCAACAACCGATGATTCTGGTGAGGACATCATGCGTTGCCTTTTTGGCCCATCATGCATGTTAAGTTTTCGTATTCCACGCTTGAAAATGGCTTTCCTGAGCAGAATATTTACCGGTCTCAGTATACCATCCTCTGAGTTTCGGCGCAAACGCTAATTACGCGAGTATTCGAAGTCCTGATTAACACGATACCAAAATGACCCTAAGGCCCCCGCTAATCAATCTGAGACGGGGATGTTATTTTTTTTTCAAACGTGGATCGTAAAGTCTGCTTTATCGCCAGATATTTAAACCATCGATCAAATTTCTGCTCGCGCGTGCTTTTTCTCCGACAAAGGCCGTCGCATGAGAGAATTTTGATCGAACTCCGTTCCCCTCAATTCGGTGAGCGGAAGAAAAATTGTTTCAACTTCGAAACGGAGGATGTGATAGGTCTTCGGATTCCCGTTTTCTTATTCGGACGTTTTTTTCTTCCTTATTAATTCGATAACGAAAGCGGAGGGTTCTCTCGAGGCCTTTCCCGCATCAGAGCCCGCCTTGCCCACGTTCCCGGCAATCAGTCTTCCCCTGGTGCAGCATTCGCACTCCGCGGGACGCCTTCACGAACCAATATTATGGCTATCGCAATTACGGCGCGTAAAAATGCGGAACCCTAGCATAAATAGTAGGCTAACAATAAAAATAGGTTTCCTTTATCCTTCCACTTTCCCCTAATCATCCCTCGTTTATTATTCCAACCAATTCTCCGCAATTCAGCTAGTGTCCTTATTTGTCGGTCCCCTCCTCTTGCAAGATGAAGCTCCTACTGATCTCTCTGCTAGCATATATGCTTTGAATGTATACTCTACTTATGAGTCTTAGAAAAATTCATTCTTTGTATTATGGTGTTAGGTTCATCTTTTAATGCTTGTGCCTTGAAAAAAAATCGAGATGATATTCCTGGCGACAATCCTGGAAACCAGCGACTAGCTATGGTCTGCGATTGATCTTCATGGTTGTATGCAATGCCAGTAATATTGTGAAAACCGAGGTTTTTTTTCTTTTCCTTGTCTTAAAATTAGCATTTTTCATCGAAATAGATGGATACGAAAAAAAACTGTGTGGAGGTGAAAATAAAAAAGGACGGTGAATGGAGATTTTTAACAGAGAATGTTGAGTCCAAAATATTACCGCTCGATAAGTTTATAAGAATTCTCGAACATTTTTGGTTCGGGCTTGCAAAAGAGATGAATGGGCGGGAAATGTTATGGTAGAGTGACTGAAGAGGCTCCTCTCGCATTTGAGGGATGTAAACGGAGTACGTTTCTGTAGACGCGGGAATTGCGTGGGGCGGGAGGGGGAGTGAAGTTCTGTAGAGATTGGGGTGAGTGACAGCCTATAAAGGAACTGGGGATGAGACGACGCTTAGAACGTTTGTCAAGAGGGAAGGAGAGGCGTAAAATGAGACATCAAGGGTCGAAATTATTTCCCTGAGAGGGTATTCAAAGACCTCAAGTGGAGGACTGGACGATGGATGCTTCGGAGGACTCTTAAATAGCCGATGGAATTTACCACAGTGAAAGTGTATGTGTGACATGAAAATAATAGATTTAGTAGGGAAAGAATGAGTGGTGAGATAGGGGATTTTGCCGCTTCTAAAATCTATACTGACATTCGAAGTTTACAAAAGTGTACTAATTCCTACTTTATTGTATGGTAGTGAAACTCGGGTTGTGCCAGAATAAACAGAAGTATAGGAGAAATGCAGTAGGTAAGAATTATCTGAGAAGTATTTGCCATAAAAGTAGGAGGGATAATGTTTGGAATGAGTGGCTGATGAAAAAATGTGGAATGGATGGACGTATTTGAAAGGAGTGGGCTTCACTGGTTTGGCCATGTTGAGAGAATGGATGAAAGCCGAATAACTAAACAGATATATGATAGTGGAGTGAATGTCGTGAGAGGAAGGGATAGACCGAGAAAGTCATTGATGATTTTTGTGGGAGAGGCTATGAAGAGGAGAAATATTATGAGTCTTACGAATATGAGAGCGTGCATGAATCAACGTATGAACGTGTCGGAAAATAAGGAGGTTTGCAAGCAGTATGGAGGAAATTATTAAAATCGAAGCCAGTTTCGTAGGTCTAACGCCAAGAAATAAATCTCTTTTGACTAAGCTGTGCTGTCACCCCGAAAGGGAACGACATGATGGGTACATATGTATAATGTTTATATGTATGCAACTCTCATTCGCTTATAGACGGTTTGTCTGTTTATTGTGTCTACAACCACGTCACACCCTGCGATCCGCCATTATAAGCTGTGTGGTGGGGAGTGTTGGAATATCCGGCATCAAGCGTGTATTTGGAAACAAAATAATACTTTGAATGCTGGAAAGAGAAATTTAGGGAACAGGAATTAGTCCGTTGGGCGATGCGAAAAAGACTCAGCAAAATAACATAAAGAGCAAAGAGTCCGACGTGGTGACGTACAAGAGTTATTTGAGTTGGCGAGAGTCGGAAACGGACGAAGATTTAAAATGAAGTCTCCGGCAGGAGAATAGCAGCTTACGCGATTTCATGGGATTTTGCCAAGGTCTCCTCGTTTGGAAATGTAAGGGATAAAGAGAAACGATTTTGAACTAACGATAAATACACGTATGGTTGGACAAATTACCCATGCTAAAGAGAGGTAATACGTGAAAGGGAGGATTTTTTAGGTCGGACGTATATTCCGTATTTTCGTCTCACTTAATCCCAGTGAAAGAAGTTTTCAACAGAAGTGGTACGTTCGGATTACGAGAAAGAACGTTTCTAATCTCCGTGTCCATTTATTTCCTTGGAAAGAGATCATTTTTAAAGAGGGCGGTGGGAACCCTGTTGCGATACTGATTCACGCTATGATATTGAACTTCGGCGTAAGGTGTTTCAGAGGCTTCACTCGGATCTTAGTTCAGTCTCAGCATGTGGCATTGGAAAGATTTGAAGCTTCGAAAAAGTTGTCGCTGAAAATGGATGCAAATTGAATCTGCTTTTATGAGCCTTTTCTTTCGAATGTGTGAATATTATTTATTGCTACTCCCTTTATCAAACGTCCTCGTTTAATTAGTTTGATTTGGGACATTCCATCAGGGAAACTTTATGCATATGCTTTTGCTCACGAGGGCAAGATTTTGTTATTTCCCAACGAATGATCTTCGTTAGACCTTCACCGGTCTTCAACTGGGTTAGGGCTTCAGTGTTGCCCGATGCTCAAAAGAAACATCCTCCGGGCTGAATGAACCTTAGCCGGTGGTAGACACGAGAAGACATCACGAATATATAACGTACTATTATTTTATGATTCCATCAAAATGATTTTGTAATAAATTTCATAATGATTTTATTTTTGTCGGCATTTTTCATTCAACCTGATTTGTTTTCTAATATTGACGCCAATTCATAGGCCTCTATTCGATGAAAGCCTCGCGACATTTACGCCAATTCTTGGATAACTTTTAAGGACAGTCTTGTGAAATAATCCTCGATTTTCCTGGTCAAAGGGCGTCACTGGGTGCAACATCTGTAGGATTAGTGCTGAAAAATCCAAACAAAAATCGATTAATTGCTTTTCTAACTGTCATTCTTTTCCACGTTCTTTTGGTTCACAGACTCTGAGAACCCAAGAGAGTGATGTTATGGGAGAGTGGATGAGCACCAAGAATCGAGTTCTAAGTACACGTGGCGTCGCGTTATCAGTCGCGTATCACCAACCATTCGCGTGTCTGTATTTGCTTTCTCGGTCGCGTCGCTGTTAAAATACGAAGGTGTGCGATAACTCTTTTGAGGCTTTTGTTATGTACACTCTCCCGCGGTTGTATACCGATTGTATTGGCAATAGCCAAGGCCGGACGAATATTTAATGGCACTAAGGTGACTTGCCATTAAGTGAAGTTAACTGCGACTTGATATATTAGTCGCCAGAGATAAGCAGCACGTTATTAGTTAGGTGTACGCTATGGAGTGCATACTTCGGTAGTCTACTGGAACGTATTACAATAGAATTTAAGATGGTTATCCCACTACATTAATTATTTCGTGGATACCGGGGCAATGTATGTAATTATTTACAAATTAAGCTTAAAATTTTAGTGTCTTAAAATGATCCGCCTTGACAGAAATTAAATAAGTGGCTAGTTGGAAGATTATTTCAATTGGGTTCCGTTTCGGTCCTTTATAGGATGTTTCGTGGCAGTTTATTGACCTTATTCTCTTTTTTATTTATCCAACCTGGCGGAATGGTATTGACTTTAAAGCAGTGGTCAGTTTATTCTACTAATATCACAACTGGCAGTATTATTTTATCTTTTTATCAATTACATACTCATATTTTTACACACTCATTATTAGTTTCTCCATGCTCGGAGATACGACCCTGATGGAATATGGTATCCCATGTGGGGAATCGATATTTACCTTATGGTACAAGAATGGCTTGTAAAGGCCAATGAAAATGCATCTTGAGAACCATCGATTATGTTTAAGTGGATTCTGCCGTCTAGAGCCGCAGTTTCTTTGTAAGATGTCAACTCATTCCAGTTACTTTCTTGTACAGTGCATGCAGTTACTGGTTACGGGTCCATTTCGAGAAAATTATTAGTGACTTCTATCATATGCTGTATTAAATTGTTATCATTAAAAGTACTATACTAAATATCAGTTATCCTTTTTATTATACAGGCATGTCATGTAGTACGTACTATAGAATATTTTTAGGTTTTCTAAAGGTCTAAGGTTTTTTCTGAGGTCTAAGGTTTTTTTAGAGTGGCAATTCATGCAAGTTAGGCAGTTTTATTATTTTTATTTGATGGTGAAAAATAAACCTCTGGGTTGATTATTTCTTAAAACCCAGTTAGTCCTAGTTTAAAATAGCTTTTCGATCATTCTTCAACTAGAGCCATTCCTAATGCTACCATAAGGTTGAATCCAATCCAATGACCTGTTCTGGAAGAGGCATAGAGGTTTCAGAGCAGGTTTCGACCACACACGGTCTTCCGGATTCATTTTCGTAGTTGTTTGGGAATTCAAATCACTATTCCTGGTTAATGTCCCAGGCGATAAAATTTTATGAACGCAGGCGTGTTTAAATCAGCCTTGAGAATGTTTGATTGTTATGCCTATTCCACGACATTGCTGATTGGCACTCTAGAAGAGTTAAAACATTTTAGATTTGTAATAAGTTAAACGATAACCTCTTAGCTTTGAGTTGGTTATAGTGTTGGCAATACTCAGTAGTTCGGCCGGTCCAACAGTACAACGGTAATTATGTGGGATTATTTGACGCTAACAACCATCCGAGGATCCTTTTCTGATACTGGATTGGACATTGATTGGGTTGCAAATAAATTGGCTTTTAAGTAAATCTCTTCTGGGCTCTTCTGGGTAGGCGTGATCATACCATCCCAAAAAACTCAACGTCCTCTATATCTTCCAACATTTTGAAAGCAATTGCTGGAGAGAATCTCATTTTTTTCGCTTTATCTTTCCAATGTCCATCAGAATACGAAATTCAGTCCTATATTCTCTCTATGACGCAGTTTTAATCTCTTTTGAGAATGGAACCAGTCCTCCAATTTTCACTCTGTCATCGCGGTCATCTTTCTATTGACAATTTTATGCTTCATTTTTCAATTTTTTCAATTTTCACAATTCACAGCATAAGTTTCTTGGTCTATACCCAGAGATAACATTCGCGCCCACTAAACTAATTCAACGTTGAATGGTAAATAAAATTTAGTGCTAGTTACCAGGTTTCAAGTACAGGGAAATAATTACCAGCAGTTTTCTTTAAAAAATGTGAGTACCGATGATACCCTACCTTTGGAATTTTTTCCATGGTTACCTTCCCGTTCTTATTGCGTGAATAAAACCAAATCGGCGCATAACCCATTGGTATGCCTTTTCTGCCGCCTATCGGTTTTTGGGTTCCAATCAGTTTCTTAAAATTCTTAAGCTTATATAACTTTTAAGTTCCATCTCCTGAGGGAGAAGAGGCAATCAGCTTTACTATTCTTGGTTATCTCCCGCTTTTAAACTTTTTTCCACTCACTTTGACGTCTTCAAAGCGTAATTCAGTCATAAATCAAACTTTAAGAGTCTTAGCGTTCCTCCTTCCTTAATTTTTGGCGCAGTGAATTTTATCCCTTCTATTTCACCTAAACTACTTAAGCCGTGCCATTTTTCATTTCTCAGTCAATCCAAAAGCTCTCTCATCTTGTGTGGTGTGCGCTCCACGAATTTTTCGCTCCTCGCAGTCTCGCTTGTCATGCTTCTTCGCCTGTTTATCGCCTTAACTCCGAGCTCTGAAGACTCGATTTTCTTATTAGAAGTATTTTTAAACTCAGCTTAGCAACCATCACCGCCGCTTTTGTGCTTACATATTTAGCCCAACTTTTCCATCATCATTTACACTTTTTCCTTAACGTACACTTGCCGACTCAATCTCTCCCTTTCCATTCTTAGTGAACGTAAAAAATGTAACCTGTTTTAAGCGCCGGCACTAGCCCACTATATCTTCAAAATGATGTTGATTTTTTTCCTCGGCTCAAATTCCTCTTTTCTTAAGCTATGGGACCCTTTCTCTGGTTTTTTATTGGATTCTCATATTATTTAACATTAAAAGTCTCAGTCTTAAGGAATATTTCAGTTAATTTAATTCTATAAATAGCTCTCTTCTCTCACTCATGGACCGTATAGCACTGTTTTGTGCATCTGAAGAGGATCTTGTACGTCACCGATAAAACGGGAAATTCAATTATTTACACTAATTTCCATCGGTATTATTATGTGTAAATATTCTAAATTGTTGTTACTACCAGTAGATACTTATTCCGGAAATTACGTAAAAATATCCGTCTATTTGCAGATATCTTGTTGTCTGACAATCTCATTCATCTTCGACTTACAATAAGAGACTGTCTGCCCGAAGGAAGTGTGACCTCTGGTTGAATCTGTCTCGATATTATTTTGGAAAAAACGCATTAATTACCTTCATTATGCAAGAGTTTATTCAAAAGCTTTTTAAGATCTTCGGTATGAAATTTCTGTCTTAAATGAGTTACGTATTCCGTTTGTCCCGTATTTGATTAAAGAAGGGGAATTTCGGTGCAAAATTTATGTTTTATCGTTTTACTTATACGAGAATTATATATCGTATATTCGTATAAATAATTTTTCTATGCTTAAATATTAATATTTTTCTGCCTTTATTGTACTATATTTCTCATCGTGATGGGTATTTTCAGTCATTGGTATCTTGCCTCTTCTTTTGGCCTTTTATTCATGTAGGAAAGCATCTTGACTCCTGTCCTTCGGCTGTCATGTGAAAAATGTCTAATAGAAAACTATGACAAATACTAATTGAATTCCATAACATTTGCAAGGTTGTCGTAAACATTTAGAAATACATAAGTTCATTGAAATAATTGCGGTGCTATAAAGGGTTTTAAAAAACTCTTGGGTTTCTTTCAATCAGTAGTAAAGTCTATATATGTTTCTAACATATATTTTTCATCTGAAATGAATAATTGGTATTTTCAGAAGAATTAGGTACATATTATAATTCGGTTTTTCATTGAGAGACAGTTGCTTCACATGCTTCCCCTTCAAACTTTCTTCAATGAGGGATTTGAGAAGCATTAAAAAAATAATTTCTTACTTCATTGGAATAGACATGTTTTCAGGTAATTATATACTTCCAAACTTTTCCTGCTTTAGTGGTATTCCGAAATACATTTCAACTTGAATGAAATTATATTGACCATGTTGAATTTCATACCGTGAGATCTACAAGCCTTGCCCGCGTAAAGTCTTGAATTATTGTTAGTGATAGGTATGTGTTCTGTTGAGAGTTATATGGTAGTTCTCCTCATTTCAATGGGTAAACCTTTTTTAAGACATTGGTTTAGAGTGGCAGAAATATTGTATTGGGAAGATACCAAGAAGCAGTGGAATGTTGAAGACCTTGATACGATGGAGAACGATGGGCTAGCGGGGATGAGGGAAGAAAGGACGGAATGAGATATTTGGACGGGTTGATGGGTCGCTGAGACGGGATTCAAAAACCCTGTGCTGAAAAAAATAATTATTAAAAAGGCTATTGGAGTTTATTTTGTGTGCAAGTACTTCAGAAGGTGATGCCTAGATATTTTAGCCCAGAAACGTCCAAGTTTCGGCGGTGCCAATGAGTGTATTTGCATGTAATTATTATGAAGGAAGTTAGTTTGTGGAAAAATATATTTGATTGGGAGTGTTTTTTTTAAGCTTTAAGAAAATTTTGTCGCCGACTCAAACCAACGTCATGATTCACATATTCGGTACTTGGAATGAAGTGTTGTTCTCTTGTTGTTTACATCAACCGAATAATTGTATTAGTCCGCATTTTTTCAATAATCATGGTTAAACATGCTCGCTCTAAGTGTAGCTAAAAATTAAAAGATCAGGATAAGCATCCTTTATTAGCGTATAATGTTATCATATCAGTGAAATATAATGGTGAGTATTTTTAATGAAATTAAATAAAAGCAATATAAAAGCTCTGACACGCCATAGTTTTCCAGTCGGAAGTAAAATGCTGCTAGGCGATATACGTCAGTAGCATTGAGCTGGTGCTACAGTTGGCAATGACTCGTATCCTTGGGCTCAGCATTTATTTATTCATGAATTCCTGGACTTATGTGAATATTAAGTGTCTCACCATCACTTATTAGTTGTTTATGGTCGCGTAGACCGCTAATAGGCTGGATTTTTCATTAGTTTCCTATGACAAGCTCCTAAGGCAGGTTCCATACAGGCTGAGGGAACCACAAAATGAAAATTATCTTACATTTTTGTTATTGAGGAAATATTACACTGATTTCACCGATGGCATGCCTTAGCTACTGTAAATAAAAAGTGCAATTAGTAGATATCTCGACGACTATATTTATTATAAATACTTATTTGGGCCCAAAGAGTTGACTGCAGCATCAATTCTAATTTTTTAAACGCATTTTTACTACTGTTTCCGCATGTATGCTTATAATTAAAAATTAATAGGAATTAATTAATTCATTTTACCAAGGTTTGATTATTTAAAAATAATCTGGCTATTTATCAGTGTTTCACAAGAACGACACCTACATTCAGCAGAAAATTTACATTTTTAAAATTATTAATCTCGCTTTTTTACAATAAATTAATGTCCAACTTGACGTTTGAAAAACAATGAAGTATAAGGACAGGATTTGTTTACATAATCAGGAAGAGAAAAAGACTTTCTATAAGTAGCCTGGCTACAGATAAAAGGCCATTTGAACCATTTTCCGATGAAAACTTCTTAGTTCGAAGGCGAAATGCTAACGGTCTGGTGGTTAGGCATAGATGTCAGGGTGGTAATTTGTTGCCACGCTGGTAGAGGGCGGGGAGCTAAAGAAATGAGGCTGAGAGCGGTGCGGTCGCAGCGAAGCACACATCTAAGATCAGTTGTCGATGGTTGAAGTCTCCTCCTGAAGCCAGTTGGATCCTCGCCAATATATCTCGGTCCCCAATGTATTACATACCTACTTTCAAACTCCCTGGAGGCATCAGTGGATTTTTTTGCATTCGCCTCGCGGATTTCTTGCGATGTTGTTAGGTATCTTTTGGGCCACTGCATTCTGCTATGCACCGTGCTTAAATGGTATCCCGTTGGCCTTACTTTCTCTTTGTCGTTGAAGCCGTTATAGCGCCATCGTCGAAATGATTTTTTTGCTCGATTATTACGAATCCTGAAATGCCGTAAATAGTCTTTTACACGATGGAATTCTTTTTGTGCGTGAACACCTGTTGTTTTCCTGTCGCGGATGGTCAAACCCTGAGAATTTAGACCATAAACTAGCTCTATAGTTAAGGAATCATTACCTATTGTATTAATGTGTATAATTAAGCAGTATGCTACTCCTGTATTAATTAATATAGTCTTATATGCCAGCTAATAATTAAAAATCTTGTACTAACGTCATTTTCAGCATGAAACCCATGTTTCCATAGTGGTAAAGGTGATAACTTATTTCGTTACCATGTAGAGTGAACTATAACGAATCTCATATTCTGGTATTATTCATCTAAAGCCGAAAACATTGATACGAATGCACGTTATGAATTCTATCCATAGAAATTAATAAACTATTAGGCAAAACTTCACTTCCATTTTATTTTGTTTATATCATTCGTTCATTTATAGTGTTGATTTCATTCCCCAGACTCGCTATCTGAGTCCGCTCTCGAAGGAGTCGTCCATTGCTAATTCTATCCCAATCCCGTCCGAAAATATATTCCACGGCCCGAGGTTGAAACGTCTCGAAGAATTCAACATCTCTATTACGAGATTCCTATCCTCATGGCCGTTTACGAACTATATGGGAAACGTTCGGCTTAATCACTTTGCCCGGAGGGATATCTGGATCCGGAGCGAATCAATTACACCCACGGAGGCGAAAGCGAGGAAATCGAAAATCGCTGCCCAAAAATTGTTTGGAATGGCGGCTCTTTTGCCACGAGGAGGAGGAAACAGTCGCTTCGTAACATGTTGGCCGGCCATAGATCAAAGAAAATGAATATATGTTGTCTCGAATCTCAGAAGTTTAGTCAGTTTTTATTTATTTGAAAATTGATCCATCCACCATGGATGGTCTAAGTTCTTTTGCTCTATGTTCTTCCGTTAAAGTTTTAGAAAGATCTACATTATTGTAAAATATTTTCGGTTGATATGCATGTATATAAATCATCTCTTACCGCGACAAGCCTACATGTGATACCTCCGTTTTTGGTCCATTGTGTGTTCGTATAAATGTATCATTCAATATGACTAATTGCGATTATAAACGGCTTCGGCATTCTCCTTCGCTATTGTGTCCTGTTTTTCCATCAACTCTCTACTTTATTTTGTTTTTGTAAATTAAAAATGTGGAACGCTTCACGATTTTGCGTGTTATTATTAGTCATGAATCTTGATGCATTAAATACATCGGTCTCACAAATAAGAAGAATTTTGCCTCACAATTGCTGACCTAAATTCGCCACATTTTTGCTGACTGAAATATTGCCATTTTTTCCCTGAAACATGTATACAAAGTTGAGATTAGTATTCCTTTATTTTTTCATAATTGTTGTAGGAATATCGCTGTTTTCGGTGTATTTTCTGCTGAAACGGTCCACTCAAGAAAGTGCAGTTTTTTAACTTTTATATCTTCCCTATATATCGTGCCGTATAGTGCCATCTATTCTCCTCTTTAATCAATTTTATCGGCCGATATATATATGTATATTTTTCTTCCGCTCACCTTCCTCTTTGATTTTTTTCCTTCTACCTTAGAACACTCCTTAAAGGAAGTTCGAGGAAATTATCCCCCGCCCTTCTCACTCCTCCTTGTTGAGGATCAGAGGCCAATCTCATCTGTGCTAGAAAAATCAGTGGACAAAATTGGAGGCAAAATCTTTGCTACGCTATTTTGGATCAATCTCCAGCGACCGTTTTTAATTGAATATAAGAACAAAATTTGAGAACGCTACTTAAGACGGTAGGACTTGAGCGCGTAGGTCAGATAAGAGCCTCAATGTTCGCTACGCACCTTTAGAATCTTATTTAGCGCGGAAGGTGGTTGTCGTTCATATTTTATTTAGAATTTTGTCCGTTGTACATTAGTTGGGCAGTGCTGTAGAGAGAAAATTACCTATTTTGGGTGTATTTTCTGTGGTGCGTCTTTTATTTTCCTTAATTATGGGATCCCCTTAGAATATTTATAGAATTATTACTTTTTTCTAAGTTTACTAGCACAGAGTCCTTTGTATTTGCCTCTCGCACTTGTTTTGTCCAAGGCCACGATTTCTATCGCTTTTGTATTGCAGTTTGAGATATCACGGAAATATTTTCCGTCTTTTTAGTTTCGGTCGGCTTCGCTACACCACCGGCATTCTACGTCCGTACGACTAACGGCAATGCGAATGCTCCCGACCTTCCACGACATCATAAAATTCTCGCGCGCTCCGAAACGCCACGGTAGCCATATGGCGTCCTCTCTCGGGCGGTATCCGCGAGTTATCCCGGCGGGTTTTTCGGAGACCCGACCAGCCGAAGAATTCAGGAATTTCACCCCCCCGGGAATCTCTATGGGACTAGTCCCCCCTCCCCGCCTTATGCACCTGATAAATCTCGGAAATCCAGTCAAATTATCCCCATTCTCTCTTCCTCTCCCGTTCTGTCCCTTTCTTCTCCTGCTGTCGCCATTTCATTGGACCTTCTTTCATGTTTTTTATATTTATTTTTTTATTTCTGACTCCTTATAGATCAAGGAAACAGCACGTGGTGGTATTGCGATGAATGTGATCCGGGGCAGGATTCCGTGAATGGATTGCGTTGGAATCGTTAGCTGCTGTTCGTCCCTGAATAGTGCAAAAACATAATCCCGGTCCACTTGTTTTTCCTTAAACTTCAATAACTTTACAAGCGGGTATAGTAGTAAATAATATTTAATGTTGCTGACTCTTGAAATAAGAGAAAAAAATAATACCTCTAGTTAAGATATTAAGAACTGGCATATATCGTCGGTACAAGTATTCATACGAGGATGTGAACAAGTAATCAATGTAGACTCCATATGCCTTTGCATGTTAATGTGCCGGTAATTCTTTGTGGACCTCAAGGCTAAGTACTTGCCTGAATACTTTGTGTGGAAACATATTCCTAGGCAATGATGTTCTTTTAGTCAAGTTATTCAACTGGCCTTTGATCAATACTTCCCCTTGGAGTGAAAATGCTTACAAATAATATTATTTCTATTTAGCTACGATACTGAGACGACTGATGAAGAGCCTCTTTTTTAGAATACGTGTACTTTGACTTCCAACAAAATTCTTGAATGATTTATATTCACGGGATAACGGGTTTTGCCATTAGGTGCATTAGTTTATCGTAAATTTATAAGATTCTGGTTTCCTTTTGATTTATCTTCCTTCATGTCCTGGTCTGGCGATTAAAACTATTCATCCTTCAATGATTTAAAATTCATTCAGTACCTGTTGAACAACTTTCCTGGTTGAGAAATTCGTCAATTTTTTATCTGTGATATTAAAATGAAATTAATATTCCTCGTTAGTCGACAACAAAGCTTTATAATCATGATAATAAATCAATGAAGGAAAAATCGGCCAATCAAAGGCGGAGTATGATGGAAACAATCATATAAATAATAGCTTCTAAAAGGAAAAACGTAATCCGGTTTCAACATCCTTTAAATTAGGCTGCCAATGTGTAAGTGAATGTGCTGATACGCTTGCGTTATTATCCGTTAACCGTATCCAATATATTGCTCATCAATTATCGCAGCAGTATTCCCTCATGCAGATCGAACATCCCGGCGGTGCGCGTGGTCTGTGCTGGTTGACAAAAAAAAGAAATAAAAGTGTGTTTTGCCGCGGGGGTATTTTTGTATAGTGGGCAATACATGGGGGCTCATTTACAGTCTTCGCTTCAAGTCCACAACATCCGCGAAGTAGCCGATGGTGGGTACTTATCCTCCTTTTTTTTATTCAGCCGCGAGGAAACGGCGTCCACTCTAATGCATTCCTCGATCGAGGGAGTCGAAGACTCTTTCGCGTGTGCAGTCGACTGTTTCTGCCCCGGAGGGCTCGATGGGTGGCCTTACCACCCGGGTGGAGGGAAGAAGAGGATTCCCGCCAAAGGAGATTGAATTCTTCCTTTATGCGCAAACCATGTGGCCGACTCCCTTCGTTCCGACCGTGTAGGTGTTAGTTGGCTGGAAAATAAAAATGAACGTTTAAAAAAGTGCTTATTTTGTTTTGAATTATGCGAAAAAAATATTTTATCTTAAATGTGCATGATTTTTTATTCCAAGGGATGAGAAAAAACACTGTGAATTCGAAACAAAATATTTTGCACATATTCAATTTTTTCACACCTCTTCGATGTGTAAATTGCAAATCTGTAGCTTGACTAGCCCTTCTTGAATACTACTACAGAAAACCAGACTTTTTTTTCGATTGATTATGATGGAAAAATATTGTTTTCTAAAAACAACTGCTCAAGATATTTTCCAATCCTCGGAAAAATTTTTATTATGCAAAAATCATGCGGCTGATATCTCTTGTTCCAATTTAGTGTGGTGACTGGAAAAAACGAATATTAAAAGTACACTTTTTTGTTTTGAATGTCACGAAAAAATGTTTTTTTTTTTCAAAAAAAACGGCATATAATTTTTTCCAAATACTGATAAACATCTCTGTGGATTCGAAACAAAATCTATCGTTACTTTTAAATGTTCTCATGCCCCTTTAAAAATAAAATTGCACATCTGCAGCTTGTCTAGCGCCACGAATTACTCAAAGAGGCCTCTGAGTAATAAAAAATCAAACTTTTTTCAATTACTATGACAGAAAATACGCTGGCTCCATTCTTTTTCAACCCATCACCCACTACTCCGTACGTGCAAGCGCTGTGGAAACTCTTTCCTCCCCCGCTAATCCCGTAAGTAGATTCAAACTCCGTTGCACCATCATCCACCTGTTCACCGCCCCAACAGCTCGTGATAAAATGTCTGTGATTTTTCCAAGTGCCGGTGGGTCTTAACCCTCGGAGATTCTCTCGTGCCGCCTGCGGATCCATTAGTATTCCCTATCGTGTATGAGTCGAATATATTTCCAGCAAGAGCTAGAGGGCGTTCGAAATATGTATGCCTTATACATTACTCTCCAGCCCGTGGGCTATCGGAATTTGATGGTTTATTACTTTTATGGATTTTTGGTTTTCTAATAAAAGAATAAATTAGGTCGGGAGTGTACCGAGCTGAAGACTCAGATAGGCCGAAGAGGAAGTTGCCTTCTTTAAGACCAGTGGATAACCGAATGGAAGTATTTCACTATCCATTCGTACCAGAGAACGTAAAGTGAACGTATAAAATGGGCACTGGCACTAGTAAAACGGATATGATTAAATTATCGACACAGCGCAATTATTTTCTTAGTTGAGAATTTAAAATTCATACAATGCATTTAAATACATTTTTACATACTTCATTAATTTATACCATATTTTTGTCCTTTTTTTCACCACGGAAGTGTAAAAGAAAAATATTGAGCAATAGAAATCGGATTGGAAATTCCTTGTCTATGCCACATTCAAATTTATACACGGCAGTCTCACGTGCAACGGTAATACGATGTAATAATATTTTGATGAGATCCCCCAATCACACCTCGTTTGAGCCCGTCTCTGTCGGCTTTTAGGAAGAACACCCAAGTTTTTTTCTATCAGTCAGTGGGGCTGTCAAGAGAGTTCAACGCCCGGTGGGAGACGGCCGTCATGGGTTACTCTCCCGCGCAAATACCCCATTCCCTGGACATCATTTGGTGGAAATGATGTATCTATTCATGCCCTCGAGTGTTCGAAAAGAGGGATCGCGGTGAGAGAGAGACGCGGAAGATGGTCGTCCGTTCCCCGGCACTCTTTTCCACGCTTTTCGGAACCTCGACACGTTCCGCCGTCGATGCGCGCACCCTCGCATCATGAAAATTCGCATTTCCCAATGTGTTTTTTTTCGAATGCGCATGCTTCTCCCCTCCGGTGTGGAAGAAAAAAACCTTCACACGAGAGGGGACACGCGGGAGCAATTTGTGAACAAGTGCCATTGGCCAGTCACGGCCGGGCGCACGGGAGTGTGAGAAATGGAGAGGAACGTGTGAAGATTGCTGTTCTCTCGCCGCTCGCGAGACGGTCGGGTTGGTCAGCGGGCGTGATGGCCAAGACCCCCCGGAGTGTTGAGAAGGGTGTATTACATGCACACGTTGTGGGAGTGGGAAAGCAAGAAAGATGAGCAAAGCAAATCAAGAAGACGTTGGGATGGATCCTGAATAGCGATAGACAGCTTGAAAAAAAACTTTTAAAAAAGTTTTATATTTTTTGTTGTGTTACGAAATATGAACATGAAAATATTAAAAAAAAATATTGTATCCTATGCAGAGAAAATAGCGATACATTCCAAAGAAATAGTCTAGCACTCTTCAATGAATAAACTTTACTCAGTGGACCAGTTCCTCGTGAACAACTCAAACAAAGGAACAACAAAATAATTACTGACAATGATTTTCGAGCATCTGGTGGATGGTATAAGCTGGAAGACGAGGCAAGCGAGAATATTTTTCGCTCATTTTGTTTTTGCATATTATGTTCATGAGAATTCAGGAGGTATGTACCTGCTTATTTAATTGTGCTAAAAAGTTAAAATTTCATATTTTGAATCACGAGCATGCGGTTGCTTTGCTTCGGAAAAAATGTACAGCGGATTCGTCCATCGAAATTTACGTGAAAGAAACAGTTTTGGACAAAAACAATGGACCTTTGGGGAAAGTTTCCTGAGAAATGAGTCAAGCTCGCGGATCCTTGGGCTTCACACATTCGCATTGCGCAGGTACAGAGCGTAGATATCCACGCTATTATTCTGATTGCTACAGAAACTTTTGGAGTATTTGTACGAAAATTCAATCGTATTCATCTTTTCCTTGTTTATTATTATCAATTAAACGTTTCTCGACAGTTAGCGTCATTGAAAAAATGAAATGCCAAATGAAAATCAAAATGTTCTCATAATTAAACCTGTCGTGTGGGAAACGGTTGCAGGGGAGAGGGCTGAATGGCACGAGGAGTCCAACTTGAGGAGGCATGATGACGTCGCCATTTACATGATGCGACTCCCGCTGAGGCGCATGAGATATTCCGAGAATGAGCAATGACAGAGGGACACAGTCGAGCACTCGCGGCTCTGTAGTGGCTCATGAATAGGTGAACAGCGCATTTGTCCTCCTCTCTCAGTGTCCATAACATCCGATTCCCACAGCAATTTTTCAGGCGGGAGGTTTATGGATGCAGCATCGGATACACGCCTGCGTTTACAAACATGCTGACTTCCACGGTTGGAAATCACGGGAAAGTCACCCCTAGAGGCCACGTTGAGTTCAGGAAGTTTATTTCCTCGGGACCCTTCTTTTAATTTGCCTATTAAGATGCTTAGGATGCTGCGTTTTGAAATATGTCGAAGCTGCGAATTTCCTGGAGAAATGCAAGAATTTATTAGCAACTGCAAGTAAATGACCGATTCTCTATTTGATTTAAGCATTAAATATCAAAGCTGTGTTGAAAATTGCTCCAGGGAAACGGTTTCCTGATAAATGAATCGAACTCGCGGACCCTTTGATTTATCAAGTTCGCAGGGACATTGCGTAGGTATCCACGCTATTATTCTGATTGCTACAGAAACGTTTGTAGCAAGTATTTGTATGAACCTTTGGTCGTATTCATGCTCCCCCTTGTTAATTATTATCAATTTAACGTTTCTCGACAATTAGCGCCATCATAGGGTGCTTGAGTTTTCATTATTTTATTTAGATATGGAACGATGCCACCATTTCGTGCTTTACGCCGTGGTATAGAACACCTGTTCTGATTCCGTTAACTCTTTCGCGAAACTTTGAGACAGTGCAGCAATCAAATTCGCCTTGAATTTCTTCCTGCTGAATGGCTTTTTTGCAAGGTTACGTTTGCGTTGATGAGTGAAAGGACGATCTCGTACCGGGGTTTTGTTTTTTAATTTCAGGTGGCTGGAGCGGTAATCGTGGGTCATTTATTGATTTCACATTTTAATAACTTCTTAAGTAAGTCGATAAAAAATTCTTGGACCACATTTCACGTAACTGAATCTGCTTATGCATAGGAACCCATCATACTGGCAGGAATGAAATTGATAAAATAATAATATTATTAGAGGTTTTCCTTAGTTAAAGCATGCTATGATGGGAGTTTTCTGCGTGGTATTGGAAATGTAGACGGAAGTATATTATTTTCTAATATAGGACTCGGAAAGGCACCTTGATGTTTGTTAGCAACGGTTAAAACAATAAGAAGTGTATTATTTCGCATTTTGAAAAAAATCAGTGCAGGTGAAGTCGAATTATTACGAAGTAAGTATGTGTCATGTGCCACAAGCCTACACGTCACTACTAAAAACCAAATCCATATGGTGCAGTTTTTTTCCTTTGATCTATATATATATATATTACTAATGAGAACACATATGCAATGCTTCATGCAAATCTGTACATAAACATAATTCGCTCCAACTACCTTAAAATATGAGAATATGCACAGTATGTGGCGATAGTCAAGTTGGTAACACGCCGGTCAGCCCAAGGATCAGCCGGATCAGCCCAAGGATCAGCCGGCTCAGCCCAAGGATCAGCCCAAGGATCAGCCGGTCAGCCCATCCTGCTTCGAGTTTGGATGCTGTTTGTTCTATGCTTGTTGCTCACTTTTAAATTGCCATCAATTAATTCACCTCCTGATAATTGGTTGCATTGCTCTGCTATTTCACCGAATCAGGTGTAAAAATGTTGATTTATCAAACTGTCCTGGATTAATGACACTAATTAAACATTCCGAAAATCCTGGTTTTATTAATACTTTTTATGGAATTGAGGTGAATATTTTAATGGAATCGTTTCTTAAATTTTTAACCAAATTCTATTTTTTTAAACACTTTAGAAAATTTTATAATGAGCGAAAGGCATAAGGATTACGGTCTAAGGTTAAATGGCGAGGTATAACCTCTGTAGTTAAGTCATCTAAAAAAATAAACAAAATTATACTTCAATTATGAATAGACACAGTAACACAAACGCGTGTCATCTCCTTGCTAATCCTTAGCGTTTAATCGATCAAGTGCCTTTTTCCTTATCATCCCTCGGAGGGGTTTCGTTTACTTTTATTCCGCCCTCCGCGTCGCCCCGATACGACCTTTACTATCGAATCGTGACCTAGAGGGGGTTTAGGGGAGGGGGGGGGAGGAGGGGGAGAAATGGGGATTAATAATTACCGCTACAGAGCGGGAGATGAATGTTGGTTGATGAGGAATGACTCTCGGGAGTGGAGCACGGGACTTCGCGTGTGGCCCTCGCCATGTTTCCGCTTCATTCCTTCTCTTCGATTCCCCGTCGGCATCCTTTCATTTGTTGGATATCGAGGTGAGAGGGGTGAATCAGAAGACTTGCCGATAATTCTTCCTCTATCTCCCAGCTCTCGATTCCATCGCGAATCTGGGTTCGAGTTACTTAAATGCCTTGAATACATTCTTTCTCCTTTCCTTCAGACAACTATTTTATTTATCTAGGAGATTGTCCGCTTACAGAATTACTGCCAATTTACAGTCGTGCAAACAGTGGAACATGATAAAGAAGACGTAAACATATAAACGTTAACAAAAAAGAGGTTAATATTATAAAGGCGTATTTTTTTAAAGAGACGAGTAAAAGGCGATTAACCCCTTACTATTAGGTATGCCGAATTCGGCACATATTTCTGGGTTCATCTCAGCTAATTAACCAATCCTCAATGTGGCAAACTTTGTGCTCTCAAAAGTGTTAAGCAAATTAAAAAAAAGTCTTCAAATAAGTTGCTACGAAGGCTTTCACGGTGATTATATGATTACTAGAGTGTTATTGGGTTCTTCCCGCGCTAGGAACCATCGCGGGAAGAACTCAAAAAGAACGAGAGAACCAGGAACGAAAACCCTAGAGTCACAATAATTTCAACAGCTTTAATTTTATTTCTGTAACCTCCATTACATAATGATGAGGAAAAATCCTTTGTCTTTAATAAAAGTTTTGTTCGACAAAGGGTTCAATATTGCCAGAGAGATGAGACAGAACTCGACTGGTAGAAATGTTGGGAAAAAGCGAAAAGGGTTCAATGTTAATTGAAAGTGATTTAAAAGTGAATAGAGTTGGAAGAGGTGCGAGCGTTTGATCATGAATTATCTGGGAATGGGTACATATATGAAGCATAGGGTGCGTGCGAGTGGGTCGACTGGAGACTAAATTTGATTACGGAGAGCAATTGAGGGCAGTCTGGTGGAGTTGAGAGAGTAGATGAGCTTCGAATCAGTTTTTAGTGTTTGTTCTAGGTAGATTAGGAGTGGAGAGTGTGGACAAAATGGCGGCAGTGGGCGTATTGCGAAAATAGGGACCGGAGGGTGTAAATATTTTACTGAATATTTGAGATACCCGGTTAAGAGTGAAAATATTATATAGATAAATTCCAAGATTCCGGATTGGCGATATTTTAGTATTTTGAAGATAAGTAAAACATCAATAAATTACCGCGTGGAAATAAGTGTTTTAATTATTTTCACTAAATTAGTTGGAGCGTAGTTTGACCAAATTGGAAAGCGAAACATGATGAGAGGAAGAACAATAGTTGAAAGATGCGAGTGTAACGCTCTGGCATCTGCGATTTCCGTGAAGCAATAGAGGAGGCTTGAGGGAGGCATACTTTTTACTTTTAAGTTCCAGGATATGCTCAGAGTAATTAAGTTTAAGATCCGTCAAAATGCCGAGGTCCTTCACTGAGGATACACGGTTAAGTGTTTGGGAATTTATGGCCGTTTTACTCGAGGAATTTCCTCGTGCAACAAAATATATGCATGGGTGAGCAGTAAAAAGTTGCTTTGCTCGAAGCTGGGATTTTTTTAATCAGACTAAGCGTGCACCTGAAACACTGTATGGAAAGTAATTCTCTGATTTATTTCTTTCATCCTCGCTATTTCAAGTCCTAGATTGCCTCCACCCTCTTTTCGCGATCTTATCTCTAGTTCCTGTAAACGTTGCTACTTCAGTAGTGATGTCTGTAGCATCATCTCTATTCGTTCCTTATTTACCATCGTCTGTTTTGCGCGTTAAAGAACGTCGCGCGCGCATTGTCTATTCTGTTAAATAAAAAGAAGTACTTTTTTGCGCAATTGCTCAATGAATAGGCTCTACTTCATTAAATTGAAATGTTAAGTGGTATGCATATGCTCTCGCGCGTGGGTTTTATAATACTCTGATTTTACTCACCAGTGCCTAGTGTATAGCTATGTAAGAATATGTATTAGAAAAATTGCTTTGAGTCATCTCCGTTGCAAGATGACCGGTGAAAGATGCCCGGTGAGGTGAAAGATGCCCGGTTCTGCCCACCGATGCATCTTCTATTTCTTTCACCTGTCGTTTTCTTCAGAGCACTGAATTCATCCACATTGATGTCAACAATTACACGACAGTATCGAAGCTTGTCACGGAGTTTAATACCGCGTGCATTTGGCCGGCAGTGAGGTTTTAACTCCGCGTGAAGAATTGCCATTTTGTGTGCGTTGAATTTCCCAAGAGGCTTCGTGCGCGTACGTGACCAGGATGGCATAAGAGAGAGAGAGAGAGAGAGAGGAGAGAGAGAGAGAGGGGGGGGAGAGAGAGAGGGGGAGAGAGAGAGGGGGAGAGAGAGGGGGGGAGAGAGGTCGGAGCAGTCACTGGAATCGAGGATTTTAATCACTGCTTGCTTAATTTTCCCTTTTCTCGCCACATTTCAACCGTCGAGATAGTGCTTCAAGAAGGGGAATGCCATAAAGGTCTTATGGCACACTCGTTTAATAATTTTTAGCAATGTAAATAGCACTTAATGACGGATATATTTCATGGCACTTTATGTGATCGGCAGAAATATCTTTTTTGTTTTATTTTATGTGCAGTCGCGCGTGTGATGCGGGTAATATTTCGTCACGCCAATATATTTCTCGAATGTGTTGAAGAAAAATAGTGTAGAAAGAACTAAATTCAAGTGGGAAAAGGCATTTTATAAGCCATCGGAAAAAAATGTTTTAAAGATTAAATATCAATGTAAGTTCGTGCATTTTTACTATAGTTCATCCATGATTTATCAGAATAGAGCAGGATAAAGGTTAAAAATATGTGAAACATGTACAAATAAACATGCGCATAATTCAAAGATTGAAATAAATTGGTATTTCTCGTGATCGGTTGCATTCTCTTTATTAAATTTGCAATCACGCTTTTGATATGGGCGTACTTCGTTACACCTATGCATGACTTGAATATGTCGAAACAAAATAATGATATACACGCTGAAGAGAATTCAAAACGTATCACCAAGACCATTTCATGGTGTCAGGAGGTTAAAGTTGTCAAAGATTAATAATCAATATGACTGCATAAACTTTTATGCTACTGAGACCGCATAAGTAATCATAATGTGGCGGAATAAGAATTTAGGTGAAAAAATCATTCTGAGTATAAATCAGGAAAGTCAAAACTGAAACATTTAGCTATCTGAGCACGTAATTCAAAGAGGCCCACCTAATTAAATACCTTGGCTTTATGCTGTAACGATTCAAATAAAAAATGAACATTGTTTTCTTTCTATGCGGCTGGTTACTCGGCGGTGAAGACCTTGGCCCAATGACGCACGTAACTTTTTACCCACTAATTTCTGATTTGCAATGCAATAGGTTTTTTTCTCTCACACTACTACCGTGTGATTTTCTTGCTCAACTTAAGTTTAAAGTCGTTGTATGCTTTTCTCACTAGCCTGCGGTTTGCGTGGAGAAGGTTGAGACGAAAGTTTGCTTGCCCAGCACGTTATGTGTACATCAGTGGGCTCCCTAACAATACGATTAAACGACAATGCTCTATAGTTTACAGGTTTTGGGACAGATGGGGATATAAACTTCAAATACGCACTGTAGTTCTCGTAACTGTTTTCACTCCAAATGAGTGACCGAAACTTAAAGACTACTTAACCTCTTGGTATAATTGTTGGAAATTATATGCCAGGATTTTAAGCCAAACCCAATTAACAGTACGGCCTGTGAAATTGATTCATCAAGAGTCTTATTGTTTTTCCGGCTCCAGATGTGACTTTGGACAATTCCTGATATCCCGAAAATCTCGCCGATTGGTTTCCCAGATGCTTCAACTGGGAATGCTTCACTTTGGACCCTGCTTACCAGTATTCCAAGCCTTCTAATATTTGTGACCCAGAACAGAAGGCTTGGGAATTTTTCAAGAGCCTACTTTGACAAAATCTCCTCTTCGTCAAAATTTTTCTTCTGTAACTTGTCTGGGCCTAGTACATATTGCTTGCTGGAGTCCTGACTTTCCGCCCATCATTTTGGACCAGGCTCAAATCCCGACTGTGTTAGAGATTCATCAGTAAAATCCCGATCCCTAATCGGTTACCATATGGAGAACTTTCTGAGTGCACTATTTTGTCCTTCGTTGGTATTGGACGTAAATCTGTGGGCCTTTCAGCGCATTTCCTTTACTGTAAGATCAGCCTATCTCAGAGGTTTCTCACCACCTTTCCTCCTTTGCTCAAACAATCTTTACCTATACAATCTGCGTGTCTATTCTTAATGGTGCAAATGACCTCAGTTGCTGATCGCATTCCCAAATATCCGACGTTTTCATATGTTATGTTTTCTGGATAATTTGGTTCGCTGTTTTCAATGGATGCAAAAGGGATAGAACTTAATTTTCCAGAACAGAATTTATTTTTCACAATGCGAAGATGGTAATTGTTCCTCATTGCCTCCAAGAGCAGTGATTATAACCAAGTGAGGGCCGAATCCATCGGGTAAATCATCTAATTGTTTTTATTTTGAATTTACGGTGACTCTTGGAGGGAAAAATATACTTAAAAATGAATGGTCTCTCTTCCTTAAACTTCTCCCAAAGTGTGAGTACGCATATTGCATATTCATCGCGTTTTTAACGAGGGCGGGAGACCGGCCGTGGAGGTCAAGCAGGAAACTTCATCTTACGGCGGCCAGAGGTAATATAATAAATGGACATGTGCCTTCGAATTCGTAATTTCCTCCCACCATTCACCGTTAGGTTTTTTTGCCATGGGGAGTGGCAATTCCCAGAAAAATATTCCCGAAACCTTTTAAAGAAGAGATCTAATTGAAAATTTTGCTACCCTTCGAGGAAAAAGGCATTTTAAAAAGGGAGAAGATGGACGAAGCAGATTCCAAACCACAAAACTCTTCGGCTACTTTGTGTGGCGGCCGAGACGCCTCTGTATAGGAGAGCCATAACTCAAGGGAGAGGGAGAAGCCGTCAAATCTGGTGGAGTGAAAAGGCTATTAATTCTAGTGATGCGAGGAACACCTCTTGAGTCGGATTCCATCGTGTAATTTATTAAAAAAATTAAAACGATTTCTCAAATGAGTGGATCTCACGTGTGAGAGGGTTTGACGACATGCCTGCTGTCACGAAATGAGTGTCTGAAATGAAACAGAGTTTCATTTCACATACACTCATTTCGGTTGGGAGAGGCGCGAAAAAAGGAGTTTCGGGAGGAATGTAACCGGATTGAAATTGATTCCCCCCCTGTGCCTATGTATGGCCACTTCATCCTCTGGCGTTCTCGAATTAGCGGCCGTGACTGAGTCTTCTTCCCCGCTTATGTTGCTAGTCGGCGCAATCAGACAGAGACCGTCTTGTCTTCGCAATCTTCTTCTAAGCTTTTCATCCTTTTGTTACCCTCCCGGAAAATGCTTTTCGACTCGTTAAGATAATGTCATTAACTCCCGAGTCCGTGTAGAAGATGCTGATCCTCGCGGTAATTAGTAGATGGATCGTGTGGATGACTTCGTCATCGAGGACAGCATCATCCAGATGTTATTTCATGTCATGATTCGTACCAAGATGACAGATGCTTGATCTTTCGCGATGAACGTTGAAGGATTTGTTGGAATTTGCCGAAGCATAGGGTTTCCTGATCCTGGAATCGAACCGCAGACCTTCGGCTCTCAGTACCAATTGGCAGATCACTACGCTACCCATGATTCCTATTCCTGCGGTCCAGGAAATCTTATTCTCCAAGATATTTTAGGCATAGCTATTGAGGCCTTGACTTCGATAATAATTTGGCTGCAAATTTAATAAAACTAGAAAGTTAGTCCCAGATAAATGTCCTTGCGTTCCTGCTGCAGAAATCTGTCATCCAGACATGGTACATAAACGCTCTTATATTGTTCTGGATGCTTTTTCCTGCGCGTGAAGTGCTAAGGGCGAGACTGTTCCCTTATTTTCTCGATCGATCGATAAATGAGTCCGGAACTCCTCGGAGAGAGTGAGATACTTGGAACCAAATCGCATATTCGGTAACTTAGCCTCATACTCATGATGGAATTGGAGGAACCAACGACCTCGGGCCTAATTCAGGTAGAATTTGGAACAACGCGGGCGTCAGATATGACAGAAATTTGACGTCATAACCTTATCCCGATCGTTGCATAAAAATGTGGATTTGTCGAGGGTATTACGAAAAATTCTAGCCATTGTGGAGGTTTCATAATTTGAGTTCATCCTGAATGAGCTGGATACATTGAGAGGCTTGGTATTCTCAATATTTCAATCCGTTTTCATTCTCTCAATACAGAACAGGAAGTCTAGATGATTCCTTTTCATGACATCTTTTTATTATTATTTATTTTCTTCTTCTTTCAGGAGACATAGATCAAATAAGTTGGAATTTTTATTACTCTTTGCCAACGTTTCGCATTTTTATCTATGCTTCATCAGGACTACAATGAAAATATGGGGCGTTTTTACATCGATGGAATATAGTTTACAGTTTTTAGTACATATTTATGTTGAAAAGTTTATAAAGAAAGAAAGTCGTGTTGTAACTCTGCGAAATAATGTATCTTGTTACAAGGAATGTGATTCAATTGAGTTAATTCTTTTTGACTCGTATCACCTGTCATATTTTTTTCTGAGTCAGTACACAGTTATTAAAAGGACATCGAAAACCGAAGAATCGAGGACATTAAATGAAAAATTGGAAATGCTATTCCTGCAATAGAAGTAACAACGTTCCCCCCGCCATCACTCGCCGAGTGATGTTTCATGGAGATGGCGTCGAATTAAATGGCTAAAACAATCGACGCGTTGTCTCTCAGTCTGGCGCTCGTGCCCGTCTTGTTTGTTGCCCATCCACTCCAGTCCCCATTGTTTCGTGAATATACTGAAGCGTGTCGCGGGACGCTTCCAGAATTTTCGAGAATAAGTGCCGGCCATTTCCCCCATAGGAACGAAGGAAAACCTTGATGTACCTACATCATTTCACAGTATCTATAGAGCATGAGACTTCCTCGTTATTACTATGTTTCGTAGTGCGGTTGCATGTCGCCGCTGATTCTCGATGATAATAATATATGTTTTTTTCCCATCAATCATCAGCAGCAGCGTAAATTTATATTGCTGTTCAATAACATGGCACAGACCTATTCAACTGGTAAACTTTTAACATTATTGATGGCGAGTGTTTGGTTGAGGAGTAAATTATCAAAAATTTTGATTTTTCAAGCATATTTGAACGATGGTTAGTTAAACTGCGAACTAATAACAGTAGATCATACCGCTGGAGTATTTATTGGCACAAAAATTAATTAGACTTTGTATAGCTGATTCCAAGTATGGCTTTAAGGCAAAACTCGCTATTGGCTATGGATTTTTAATGCGAGTGTTAAAAAATATTCTTCTCACAGAATTGAAAAATCGCTGTCCGTATTTACCGATGAGAAATCAACCGATGGCGCCATAGCCGTGTCAATAATGACCGTTTTAGAGAATTGTTTCAGGTATTGCCTCAATGCCGAGCAGTTCATGTGACTTCCGGTCAATTAGATAAAACTTAATTTGAATTACCTTTATTGGAAGAAGTAAACTTTACCCATGTGATGGAATTTTATATTTGAACAATGGTATCATAAAAATTGGAAATGAATTTGCTGTAGATTGCTGATAGTAGAAATTAGCGATGTTTATCTGCTATTGACTAGCGGTAAAACGACTGCGTACCTTTTCTGAGCTGATGAAAGCATTCCGTTCCCTTAAAGACATTAAAAATATTAATATACCGTAGTATATCGTAGTTCGCAAATTAGTTTTTCCTTCGACAGAAAAGTATCTGGGTGCGGATATACTTATGAAATTATTTTATCTACATTTTGACAGTCGATCCGATGGTGAAGAGGTCAGGCATGGAAACAGTTACTTTCCTCCTTACAGCGAATAGAGAAAGTAAAGAACTGATGAAAAAATACCTACTTGCGTCATTCGCGCGAAACGCAATGTGCGCAATTGAATGACGCAAAAGTGCCGGCCATATATTTTGGCGCGAGCGTATTTTTTTCTGCAGGAGAGGGCGAAAATTCGTGTTTTTCGACGGCACGAGAAGTGAGGTGTGAGAGGGGATGAGAGAGTGTCAGGGAAAGGTTAGGGTGAGTGAGAGGCAGGGGGGTGCACTCAGAAATGAAAGGGTAAGGGGAAGGAGTAAGGGTCCAAAGGTAGGAGGGTGGGAGAGGAGGGAGTTGTATACAGTGAAGGTTCTGAGGGAGAGAGGTTCGAGGCGTGAAGATAATTGAAAGTTGCGAGTGGGTAATCACGGAGCATTTCCTTCCTCGAAATTGCCCATTTCGTACTACTCTCTCCTCCTCTGGAGCCCTTTTTCCATCGCCCTTCTGGGTCCGTCCCGCACCTCCTCCCCGCCCCCTTTCATATCCACGCCTCCTCGCTCCGGAGCTCACAACCTTCTCTCGCGTCCCGAAAAGCTTCTTAGGCGACCCCAAGGTTCGCTCCCCTCTCCCTCTCTCTTGGTTGGAGTGCACGTCTTAAAAGACAAAAGATTGGGGGTCGAAAGGGAAGAAGGAAGGCGGACGGTTTTTAAAGACAGACAGCTTTGCGTGCCACGGTCATCATCACACCGCCAGAAACATCCCTCCCCCTGTCCTCCCCTTCATTCACTCTTCCTTTTTTATTCGTTCCATTCCTTTCCTGTGGCGCCTCACCGCGAGATGCCGCCGAATTAGATCCCCACAGTACCCCCAATTTGTATTTATATGTATAATGTGAGACAAATGAAAAGTATTTTCGATCGATCTTTCTGTTTCATTTTTGAAAAATCTCCGTGAAGCACAGAAAGAAATGCACACTAGTGATATTCTGGTTTCAAATTTTATTTTCCGAAAATGGCTTCCATATTTTCTCTTACTCAGTATTTTTGAAGGTGAAGTAAGGATTGGTCAACAAAATTGGTTATTGATTATTGGCTGTTCATGGTTTCACCTTGAAAATACCCGTGTTACTGTATAATACATATTCGGTCAATAAAATGTAAGCATTTTATATTGCTTGTTGAGACTGTTTCTTTTATGATATAATGTTTTCACTACATTAATCTATCTATAGGAATTGGGTTCTCGAGTTTTATCTGTGCTTCTTACGGAAAGGAATGTTTCCAGAAAGTCAAAACAGGTTCAATTTGTTTATTTTATTTTCCTTCTGCGAGAGCTTATATGATATCAGTCGGCAGAGTATACAAAAACTGGTCCTTCGCAAAAGCAATTGCTGCAATTATTCATTCCAGGAAGGGATCGTATTCTGACGAAAGCAAAGTTTAATTTTAGTATCGTCGATGTGATCTCATTCTTCACTCTGACACACTTTATGCAACTGAAATGTTTTCAACTTTCTCCCCGGGCTCAAGAAGTAAAGTATATGTGGCAAAGGGAAGTACTGTAGCTATGCGTGACATACTGCGGGCCTCCGGGAGGACGTGTGGCAGGGGGGTTGCATAAAACGAGTATTTAATTATGTAATCATGAGGAATAATGAAGCGCTAAATAAAGCGAATCGCAGCAGGAAATCGGGGTTTTGGATCGGGTTCGCTGAGTTGTATAACCTTAGTTTATATTTGATTTCATCTGGGTAGAATGGTAGTAATTCATTTGACTGACACGTTGTTGATTTGAGCATATTATCAAGGAGTTGGCATCTATTAGGAATATTCTGTCCCATTGTTGCAATCAAAACGAGGGTTGGTGATTGTACCAGCAACGTCTTCAGTTTGTTACAGCGTGAAATAAAATTTTTATGGCGCCAAACTCATAGTCTAAAAAGCAGTTTATTATTCGAAGTTATGCATTATTGAAAACGGAAGAATTAAAATAACTTGATTAACTCCACTAAATATTTATTCTCACGACCCGGGTTTCAGCACTTGGTGTCATCTTCAGGTGAAAATACGTTTTAGGTTACGGTATATATGTATACAAAATCATGGTTGCTCCCCAACCATTATTTTGTATATATACCGTAACCTAAAACGCATTTTCACCTGAAGATGACACCAATGTTGAAACTCGGGTCGTGACAATAAAGATTTAGAGGAATCAACTTAGTTATTTTCATTCTTCCGTAATGGATAACTTCCAAAAGATCAAGCCTGCACCGTTTCCTTTATTATAGAAACGTTTTTCATCCATTGTCTTTTTATTATTTATTTTAACTATAGACGACAGAAGCAATGGCAAAGTAAGCCGAAATGTCCATGAAATAGCTAAAGTAGGTACATGAATATGTGTGATGCACCGAGGCTTTGCTGACGATTGATCGTGGCCGTATAGTAAGTAGGTTACTATCGCCATTGATTTGAAAATGAGCTTTATTGTAGAATAAATTTGTTTTATTAGAAGTTAAAAATAGTCCACCTCTTGCGATCACTGTCAATTGCTAATTTCTGTTATCGCCCGTGAGTAGTCGCATTCCAAAAGAAGTAGGACCCGCATAGTGCCTTGGCGAAATATTATGATACAATTATTATTTTCATACTTGCTGAAATCCAAAAGGCATAACACCTATGTAGTTTCCTTGTATTCTCCAAGATTGCCTCGAGAATTAGGAAATCTGAGTGGAGTAGTGGTCTGCGCATTGATTCAGCATGTCCGTGGTTCTATTCCCGGTCCGGGTGGATTTTTTTCTCACTTCCAATTCTACATATTAAGACGTGCCTAAATTCAATCCAAAAGCACTTATAACTCGAGTGTGTTACCTCTCTGCGCACTGTTTTATCATCACCATCATTTTGGCAGTGAACGTGCGCTTTCTTCTAAGGAAGTTCGGAGACCCTTAGACGTTTTTTTGCCGGAAACCGCGCACTCCAGTTGTAGTGCAAAGTTCGGTGATATTATTTCGCGGACCAGATTCGGCAAACATTCGAGGCCGGCGATTCTTAATGGAGTGCTCATGTACATACTTAGTTGATAGACCATGTGGGAACTGGTGGGTGGCAGATGCTGGGGAGGGGGGACCTTTTAGAGAGGCTCTATCGCCCACCCATCCTCCTCATCACCTACCGCACCCCGCTCTCAGATCAGCGAGGGGGTGAGGACGGAATGGGAGGGAAATTGATAGCCTGGAGGGTGGGAGGAGGAGAGATAATCCAAAGGAAAGGGGAGAGACGAAAGATTTGCCCACTCATTGCTCTTCCTGGAAGCGGATATGGAAGACGCTGGAACTTCGGTAGGTTCTCCACATTTTGTCCAGAAGAGCAATGAGTGAATATGGCTCAGTTCTGACGCTTGGATGGGCTAATGGAGTCAGGTGAGGGAAGTGGAGGATTGGATGAGAGAGAGAGAGAGTGGGTAAGATGGACCCGAGGGTTGGAGGAGAGTAGGAAGATCGTTGGGGAGGGGAGGGTATCATTCGGAGAGGTGGTGGAGTGTAAGTGGCAGGGGTTGTCCGTCCCTCCTCACGTCGGCGAGAAACTTTAAGTGGCCGAGTGGATGAGGAAAGAGGTGAGTGTGTGTGAGTGCGCGCCTCAGGCACCCTTGCCTCTGATGATGAAGGCTTGTGGAGGTATGAAGGTCGGGCGTAATGAGGGAAGGAGGAGGAGATTGGAATGCATTGGACTTGAGGCTGAAGGAGGTAGAGATGTAGGAGGTATTCTCCGAATCGTTGACGGGGATGGTTACAACACGGGGATCGGATTCGCGCAATAGAATCATTTCGTCGGATTAGGATCATAGCATTCAATCGCTGGCCTTGGTGGAGGCGGAGTGAAGTCTGCTAATCCTGGATCGCGTGATCGAACCCCGCCTGAATTGATTTATCAAAACCTATGATATGGGTGATTTTGTTATGCGCATTTAGTTATGTGTATGAAAGGGGTATACAGTCCTAATTTTGCTCAAATAAATAGGCCATATTCTCTAATGTAGTATTATTATATTATTTATTCAAACAAATAATGCGACCATATGATCCGTTCTCATTATTTGTGCAATATCTTAAACTTTCCGGGCTGAAATGATTGCTTACCAACTATAAACTACACTTACGTTCTGCAAATCTCAAAGGTCCTGCAATCAAAATTTAAAAAAAAAAATTAGTGTAGTTATTATTTCTTGAGGCTGGACCATTATCTGATTCAACGTGAATTTACAGCCTCTAAGTTAACGCCACTGTATTTTAATGTATAATATCCCCTGTATTTACTGCATGAAAACCCTTCTTCAGGTAGATATGTAGTAAAATTCGGAAATGGTCTCCATTACTTCTAGAGAAAAATCTCGCTCAAATTACTTTAGGATCAATCTTAAGTTTCCCTGACGTTGATGCGAGGAATCATGCATTTTCTGGTCTTCATCGGGTTGGTTGTGTCGACTGGCAACAGTTTCACCCGTCTTTCAGAAGTGGTGTTCAGGTCGAAGTGACCTGAAGACGCCCTTTGGAACGCGGGCGAAACTATTGTCAACAGATGCAACCTACGTGGTGAAGACCTGAAAAGTGCAGGATTCCTAGATTAAGAGGAAGGATTGCCCTACCTTAAGAGCAAGGAAGGTGAGACGAGTTGGCGCAGGAATGATTTCATACTTTTCCACTGCCTTCATTTCATATCCTGACGCCTTTCTTCACTGTCTGAAACTCATGATTCGTGCGGGACGGATTACAGAATTACGTGGTGAGAGGAGCGGCACGTAGTACACGAGGGTAGATGCATCCGGACCGTGGGCGCTGTGAGATCGATGCAGATTGAATCGGAGAAATGTTTCCATGGAGATACTCCCCCTCTTTTCTCCCGATGCCTCACTCCCCCCTCCTCCCACTTCCTCCCCCTTCCCCCCTAACCGCTCCTCCCCCTCTCCCTCCCTCGCCCCTCCCACCGCGTCCTTGAGAAGATGAGAGGGCGGAGGACGAGCACGAGGTGAGAACAAGGGGGGGAGCGTGTGGATCTCGCATCCATCGCAAAGAGAAAGGGTTAGGGGATCTCGCTGGAGACGTACGCACGGGCTGCGTTCGGACTGAATAGGCGGAAAATGAGACCGTTGGGGAGACTGGCCAAAGATAATTAGGCACCTAACTGATGGAATTCCTGGTCATAAAAGGAGGAGGGCATAAACCGTTGCAAATATAGCATTTTAATTACTTGGGTGCCCAGTACTTACCCTAGAAGAAAATGGGGATTGTAGCAAAGACATTAGGAAGATAATAGTTTTTGCGAAGGAAGCTTTTAGTAATAGAAGGGAGCTGATGACTGGGACCTTGGGTAAGGATATGAAGAAGAGTCTAGTGAAGAGCTTGACATGGAGTGTGGCGTTGCATGAGGCAGAAACATGGACTCAGAGAAAGGAGGCCGAGAATAGGCTGCGGGCGTTCGAGATGCGGGTGTGGAGGAGAATGGAGAAGGTTCGATGGACGGAAAGGAAGACAAATGAGGAGGTACTTGGTATAGTTGGTGAGGAAAAGAAACTTTTGGATTAGATCAGGGGAAGGCAGGGCAGGTGGCTGGAAGAGGTAATTAAGGGCGATGGGTTGCTCAAGGCTGTGATAGAGGGAAGAATGTTGGGCAAATGGCAAAGGGGAAGAAATAGGTAGTTTTTTTAATGGACGGGATGCGGTAGGGTAGGTAGTACGCGGAGAGGAATAGAGAAGTACTAGAGCTAGACACGGTCCTGCGCGTGTAAAAATGTGAAGGATTTTCTCTGATTTTCAATAAAACCTACCTTTTACGTTAGATAACTAAAATCGCTCCGCGAGGATCGCTCCTCTGCATTCCAGCGTAGCTCAGCAAGGTTACAAAGCGGGAACTGGGATTTCCATCGTGGCAGGCAGTTGGAGCAAAGGCTTCTGAAAAATGCCTGAATAATCGGTTGTCGATGGTTTGTGCGAGTTCCATGCATCTCGTGCGGTTTGGCCACGTCGAGAAAATGGATAAGTCGATTAGTCTGATAAGAGTCTATTGCGAGAGTAAGCAGTAGACTGAGAAAATTGGGATGCATTTGCTCTTTACAGAAAATAAGAATTAAATGAGTTTCGGAAAAAAGATATGTTGCATCAAATTGCATGATTATGATAAAAGGACATATATGTAATATAATAACATATATGTAAAGAAAGAGAAGTGTGGAAGAAATCTTGGGAGCACAGCCAGATTTCTAGGCCATGAGACATAAATATTGACTCTTCTGATTCCGTTTACCGCAAAAGGTCATGTGTAAGTACCTACTGTTTAAATTTTATTTAAAGAGAAGCTGTTTATATAACTTTATTTGTTGGCATTAGTGCGGTGTTTATTTTTTTAATCACTCAACGCCACCTTTTTTTGTTTTCATTCCAGTGCTAGGCTTTCCTTAGCCACGAGGATGAGTCACAATGGGGCGAAAAAAATTGACGAATAATATTATGGGAAACGCTTCGTTTGTGAGATTCTCATCGAGATAAATAGTTCTTAGAAACTCTTTTTGTGGAAGGAAGCGTCTTTGATTGCTCCCAAATTTATCTTCCAGTTCCAAATAGCAGTCTCAAAATTTGGTGCCTAAAAATCAAAGAGGCACTAAGGCTTATGGAAGGTTTTGGACCGCTGTCAATTGAAAATGAGAAATTCAGGAATTCGGCCTTTGGCACGCTGGGTGGCTTCCTTTCTAGTGACGTGGCCGTGAACCTTTGCAAGGAAAATCGATTACTTTAAACGTCATTTTGGCAGTCTATCTCTTCTCAATCGAATATTTGTTTCTCTCGCATCGGATGAATGGTGAATCAACATTACATTTCCCATTATAAAAATCTGCTGTAAATTCATAAAGAAGGAGCTGACAGTGATCACGCACAAAGGTCACGTACAAATATCAATTATCACATTAATTTGGAGTGGCATAAAAATTATATATGGCCGCCAACGAACGCCAATATAATCGTAATTTGAAAACTTTTTTATCGTGCATAATGGCATCTCTCAAGAAAGAGCAATTAAAGAGTTCGATATAATGGCATTTTATTTTTTATTATATGGCCGAAGGTAAGAAGCAACACAGGCCCATGTATTTTTTTCATTTGTCGTCCATTATTTAACCGTGTTTATCCCTCCACTTCCCTTCCGTATCCATCCCCCACTTTTCCCCATTTGGTATTGTTTGGTTCAATATCCATTACGTTGACAATCCTCATCCATCTTGACATTCCTGTTTTTAATCTGCACTCCTCTCCTTTCCCACTGTGGAGCTCCGCTAAGGCGCTCTCACGGTTCTCCTATAAGCGAATAATATGCAGCGAATCGCTAATCCGCTCCCCCTTCCCACCTCGGGTCAGGAGAAATCATTTGCACGCACTTGACCATACACAGGCAAACTTCTACCGGTCGTCGCCACTCCCTCTTGCGAAATTTGCCTCCAGGTAGGGATGGGGAGGTTGGCGCCACTCGTCTCGGCCTTCTGCCTTGCCGTACTTCCCGAAAGCTCTTTCCTTCAAAGCCCGGGTTACGCGGTGTGCTCTTCCTCAATGCATTCGCTTAAGCGAGTCTGGATGGATGTCATGCATGCTTTAAATGTTGTTCGCTTTCTTTAGTGCTATCTTGTTGTGTTTTGAACACGGATCTGGTGATGTTTTTCTCACTTTCAACGCTAACGGCTGTGGGCATTGCCACACGTTCTACTGTCCGTTTCAAAATTGTGTAACCCGAGTTTGAAGCGTAATGTCTCGAAAACTGGGAAAGCTATTTCTATCAATTGCACATCAAACTAAAGCTTATTATTTTCTTCGTTGATTGATAGCAAACACCTTTGTTAAATGTTGACATTGTTATACATTATTATGTTAAGAACGGAAAAACGGCCCTTTTTTTAATGCAGCGGGTTTGGTGCTTCATTACAACACAACTAAGAAAAGGGGGTTAATTTTCCTGCATGCATTTTGTAACTAAAGCTTCGTAGCTATGTGAAAACATTTGCCATTAACTTTATCTGTTTATCTCTTATTAAGCAATTTACGGAACTGCATTATCTCCTTAACCGCGCCCCCGCGAAAATCGTCTATTGCACCATTTTATAGGTCTCAGATTCAATATTATGAATCAACTATGGTCATAAGATGGAGATAACCGGGGTATTTCATAATATTTAGCAAATATTTAAGAAAAAACGCGCTCCGAGGGTACTGAAATATGCCTGAAAGAGAAAGGGTGTCGGGCGTGCTGTTGTTTATTCAAAGGATCGTCCACTGCAAACGCGAGAGACGAGAGTAGTGGTGGACTTGGTACTCATCTTGAATGAAGGCACTTTGAAAATTCCACACAATTTTATCAAAAATCAATCACCACCAAATTTATCAATGAAATTCCGTCAATTTTTGTCATCTTCAAGGTCACAAGGTGGGGGAATTTTTGTCGGAACTTTTGATACAGTGTGATTTTGATACTACGTGATGAAGGAAACGGTTGTTGGCTTGACCTTGTGGAATTGATCAATTACGGAATAATTATAATAAATTTGTTAATTCCACTGATTATTTATTTAAATAATTAGTGGAATTCACAAAGTTATTATAATTATTCCGTTACTACGTGATATGACTACGTGACTACGATATATTCGGGATGAAAATAAGGATAGAAAATAAAGAAAGTTTCACTACGTTACGACACTTACTCCTTTGTGCGTGAGAAAACTGGTTTTCAGTTTATCCAACTTCTTTTATCCCTCGAAGTCTCGCCTGAAGATCTTTGTCCCAAGGAAAACAATTTTCTCCTCCGAGAATCGAATCCGTGACCTTTGCGCTGCTAGGTCGGCGCGTTGTCATCCTGGCCAGCGCGGCTAGCCACTGCATCGCGTGATCATCGCTGAAAGGTATCGTGTTTTCCGAAGGTATTTCCGTTGTGAATTTTTTCAAACATGAGTATAAAGCCGTGCATCATGGATCAAATGATTTTGCTAATGCATTCATGCAGCCAAGAAACCTATTTCACGCTATTGCTTGAAATGACAGCACCTAACAACCACCGTTGCAGAGTATGCCGAGTCCTCTCGATGGCCACTGCGACTGTTAATGTGGTGGCTAGGAAGAGGATCGGTGAAGCGAACGAGAGCTGCAGTCGATACATCACAAGTGACGAGGAATGGCGAGCATAATATTTCATGCACAATGAACTCGATTCATAGTTTAGGGATTGGCTTCACACCATAATGTTCCGAACACTTGCTATCACCACCGAGGTCGCTTAAAATAGCCGAAATTAAATGTTCTACCATGACGTTATTCCCTAGTGGCGGGAAACTTAGATGAATATTTATCAAAAATATCTCCACCCATCTTCCTCGGACTTGTTCCTGCTCACTCTGCTACCTGAGTAAATTGATTAAACTGGAGAATGTGTTGAGCCATACGGAAAATTGGCTCAGGAAAGAAGTTTAGCTTTAAAAACTACGCTATGGGCCTTTTTGACTAGCAATTAAGGTAATTCGAAAAGAATTTTATTTTTTTGGTAGAATTGGAGCGAAAATATGATAATTTCTCTTGATATATGGTTTCTCATTGCGCCATTGAACACCTTGTAGCGATAGCCGAGATTTGGATGGATTCTAGTTGGAAAAATAACTGGCTTTATAATCGTGTAATGAGAAATTCATGGTGAAAAAATCATTCGCCTGGACTAAGATTCGAACCCAGACCACTCGATGTCGTGCCGAGTGCTCAAACCAGTTAAACTATCCAGGTTTCCATTCCATTTTGGATTTCACTGTGGGTGACTCCGTTGAAGTGATTGCGCGGTCAGTTAAATTTATTACCGTGTGATGACTCCAAATATTTTTAGACTTCAATGGGTCGCGCTGGTACATATATTTACTCAATTCAGCTTTCTCCGCGGAGGCGGAAAGGCCACGTCCTTCCTGTAGCTCTACCTCCTGCGGACGACATTATATCAATATCGCATCCTCTAATAACCCGGATGAGAGCTCATATGTTTCCCCTCCATCACTCGCTTCAAGGAATAAACACCAATCTTGACGATGACGACACTCGCATTCAGGATTTTTAACGGTAATTATCATCGTGGCGTCCCTCTTTCCGTGCGTCGTTATTTTTTCTGTTTGCGTGCCGTGCGTTTAATTCGCGTGAGGTCAACAAACGGAAGATTTTTTACACGGTGGATCGACGGGGAGTTTAATCAAACATTATAGCTTTGCAAAATCCTTAAATGTGTTTCATTTTATTTTATGAACTATAATCCACGAAAATTTTGGCTATGATCTATTATAGTCATTACATTAATGTAATAACAAGGGAAGGGATGCATTTTCTTATACGGTATGGGATGGGAATAAAGGTAGGGATGTCTTTCTAAATGGCAAGGGAATCGTGTTGGTGTGGTGGCTGGTTTGCCGGCTTCTCAACCCGGTGGTAAGAAATAATTTTAGATAATAAATGAAGACATCGGTCATGTTTTACTTCTTTTCAAATTTGCACTCCTGATAGTTGTGATTTATTCTATCTTTAAATACGATATGATTTTGAATCCACACCTTTGAGCTTAAATCGTACATTGTAACGTAGCACAACATCTGAGTAACGTGACTTTCTGTAGTAGTATGACGATAAAGAAAAGTGAAAAATGTTAATAGTCATTAAATCATACGTCGCAGTATTGTAAATTATTCCCCCGTCATCACTGTTTAAATGATATTTATCGTCTTCATTAGGGTGTCTCAAATGTGGATGAAGTAATTTTCAAACTGCTGAATAACTACGTTTGAAGTAAAAGGTCGAAGATTTCAATTCCATTTAGTTAAAGATTGTTGTCAATACTGCCAGGATTTCTTGATTCCGCAAAGAGCCCCACTTTCTCCCTTTTCTCCCGCGATCTCGTCGCATTTGAGTTGGAATTGTCCCTTGAGGCAACATCCCTTCCTTCCTCTCTCTTCTTCCGCTATAAGCAGAGAAATCTATTAATAAACCCGGTTTTGCAAACCAGCATTCCTCGTTTTAGCCACGTTTCGCTGAATAAGGGTATAGATTTTTTCCCTCGTCGTATCAAAGGATTCGACGCGCTGAAGACGAACTTTTAGCACTGAAGTAGTAATGTATTCTCCGTCATAAATATTGAATGTCGCTTTGCTGGTTAAGTACCGTCCCCCTCCCCGGTATGCATGTCAATCCTATATTCGCAGCTGCTAATTACTCATCTGCGCATGAAACGAGTTGCACCCTCGGCTTGCAATGTGCTCCACAACCGACAGGTGAGCGCAGTGATATTCAAGCATTGAAAGGGCGTCTATCCGTAAACGTGGCATCGTTAATCAGTGGTGTAAAGAAGCTTTATTATTAAAATGAGGATTGGGCGCATTCTTTAAAATCCATTCAAGTTAGCTGCTTTCTGTTTGCAAAACGTGAAAGAGTAATGGATATCAGTCGCAATTGATGCTCGTATTAAGGAGATAAGTCTCTTTGAATTTTTTATCTATGGCCCTACGAAATATTATAAGCGACTGAAATAATCCAGAAATTATGCGATAAAGGTGAAGTAAAAATTGAATGGTTATTAAAATTATACTTTTTTGTAATACAGAATATGGAATGCGGTAGGAAAATAGCCACTGTGATAATTTATATTCACTACAAAAATAGGAGTTCACCAGAGAAGAGAATTTGGGTCGCGTATAAATGTCTCTTGACCCTCTTATCAGTGTCAATACCATCTTTACGGCGAAGGATCTTGATTCGGCCACGATGCACGTCTATCTTATTTATAGTAACTTTTCATAACTTTGCGATCACCTGGAGAAAATATGTGCGATATTCCATAGAGAAAAATCATTCGCCTTGACCGGGATTCGAACCCGGATCCCTCGATTTCGCGCCGAGTGCTTTAGCCAGTCAAGCTACCGAGGCGCGTAAATCTAGGGATCCGGGTTCGAATCCCGGTCAAGGCGAATGATTTTTCCTCTGTGAAATATCGCACTTATATGCACGTGCGGGTGACTCCGTAAAAGGTAATACCGTGGCAAGTCCCGGTAACTTAAAAATTTGGAGACAGTATGTTTGCATGTTTGGGTATCGGTAAATATTTACATTCTCATTCTCTGCCGCGTATAGTGCGAAGTATTGGGGGAGATGAACCGAATATTATATGCATAGTATGAGTATGAACAGATCTCAAAGTGTGAGTGACTTTAAATAGCTCTTACATTTTTCTTGAAATCAAATTATGCAATCTAATATATAGATTATCATTCTTCGAGGATGTATTTCGTGTATTTTTTCGGAAATTGCATTTCATACTCTCTATTCGCAATTATTTATGGGTTCCTTAGAGATCTCTGTAATGAAAATTGTTAAAAAGTATCCAAGTCTAATGTTCGGTTCACTCCCCGCGCTCAATTATGTTATTTGGTGCGATAAGTTTTTTTTTGGAAATACAATGATTTGATTCTTCTAAAAATATGGTGATTATTACTTTTTTGCGCGTCAATGGTGGTGTCATTTCACCATGAAACTCACTCTAATGACTCGGCCGTTGAAATTTCCTATTATTTGGAAAATATAATTTCCATTGGGGAGAGCACACGTGCGTATTGTCAGCCTTCGGATGAAGGGCTATAAAATGTGACCGATTAGTCATCAGACACGTGCTATCATTCCACTGCGTCCAATCGACTCCGTTCTCGGTTGGGAGGGTGGGGGAGGGAGGATGATCACTCCTGAAATATAATCGAATGCGAGAAAGCCAGCAATAACATGTTTTCATATAGGATCCGATTACAACTCTCATCGTATGGGAAAGGAATTCCTCGAATATTTTCCCTCTTTCCTTCTGGTTTCAACCATCTCAACAATTTGTAATTAACGATCCCCTGGGGAACTCTTGCAAGCGCCGCTGTTGATGCAACTGCAAGCTGCATGAGAGAGGTCGAGCTTATATTCGTGTATTTTCTCGTCTCCGCCACACTTTATCCCTCCGTCAGACATTTTTTAATCCTTCTCTTGACTTCCCCTCTCACTTGTTGTCTGCAATATAAACCCTCACTCCTTGGTGTCGACTGGGTTTAAGAAACTCCTAAAGGTGTCAAGGAGGTCTCAATTTCGTTCGATAATAAAACCACGTTGTATATTATATGTATATGTATTGTATGCAACTATGTAACAGCCAGTACGAAAATGTTGAATTTTCACTCTGGGGAATCGCTATAACCGGCTTCTTATACCTACATAATTGAGGGTTTTATATCATCTATTCTGCGATTAGCATTATCTTTTGCTGGAATACATACCTCCGCATTTTTTTTACATTCATGTGGAGGATGATTACTGATTAGCTAGCGGCAGTGCCCCCTCAACTCACTCGTGCCTCATGATTCTGTGCATGAGCTTCGTTGAATCGGGAAATCTTGTGCGTTGGCTTTTTTAATCGCATCTGAGTTCAATAGAAAATGTGAGAATCAGCTTTAACGATTGATGGATTACATAAAATCCCAATTGGAGTGAATATTGAGTTCCGTCACTTGACTCCACAAAAACCGATGAAAATGTTCAATTTCTTACTTTCTCTACCAGAAGTTTCGTGATGATTTGTAAATACTGTTCTCATTTTTACTGGTATCCTTCTTTGAAATATATGATAAAGGATCAGCTTTGGGGTTCGATGAACCACGAAGCATCCCTCTCTTGCATAAATATCGAGTTCCTCCTCATGACTCTGCAAACACCTGTGAAAATTCTCAAGATGTTGCGTTCTTCGCCATGTATTTTTCCCGATGATTTTCAGATATTGTCGAGAAAATCGATTACTAGGTACGAGAGTACCTAGCAATCGATTCGAACGCAGAATGTTGGCGATGTAAACTGATATCTTGTGCAATGCGGCTAATGTGCTAACGGAAACGTTCTTTTATAGAAAAATCCTCTGCGAGCCAATATTTTTCGCACTCTCCGCATTAACTCACCTTCATCCGCGTCCCTCTCCAAAACTCATCCATTCTCCCGACGTTCTTCTCAGATACCACTTGCGTCCGCTTCCAAACCGCATCATCCCAGTCCAAGACTCGCGGTGCATTTCCCACTCAATTTCATTCTTTTAACGGCCCTTCGACATAACGGTCCATACCCGCATAGCCGAGGCAGGAGGAGGAAGAGGGTGGTATAGATACGCTGGCAGGGAGGGTATTGAGGCGTCAATAGAAGGTGAGCGAGAGAGAGAGATTAAAGTTTTTGGCGCTTAAGGTGGTTGTAGCGGTAATCGTGAGTCATTGAGTGCACATTGCACATTTTAATGAATTTCACGCATACACATTTCGGGTGAGTCGAAGAAAATTTCTAGGGCCAAATTTCACGTTAGTACATACATCTGTTTATGCGATGGAACTCACCATGCATGCAGTAATGGAAATAACACAAGAATGACATGTAACATTTTTTTTCTTTGATTAAAGCATGTTATGACGAGTTTTCGGTGTGGTACTCGAAATTTGGGCAAAAATTATATTTTAATGTTTTTTTTCGGATCTTTAACTCGGCGTGACATATTGATATAAGCTAGTAACCATTATGATAGTACATATGAGATATATATAATTTCGCATTTGAAAAAACATTTTTATATCTGTGATCGAATTATACGAAATGTATCTCATGTTCCGTATGGCTGCGTGCTAAAATAGGGTTGACTGGCCAAAAGGCCAAATCGGTAAAATGCATTTTTTTCACTTCTATCTATAGATAATAAGAACACGTATGGAAAGTTTCACGCAAATATGTACGTAGACAAAAATCGCTCCGACAACCTTAAGTTCTTTTTTCCCCTTGCACTGGCGAGAAAAGGGGGGGGAGCCGACGGCGCGTCGGGTCGGTTGATCGCAGTGAGTGTGAAGCGAGCGAAAATCCTTTCATCCTTCCCGCTGCCGGAATCGGGTTGCGAGCGAGGTGAAGAAGGAGATGAAAAAAATGAGAGCCATTGCCGAGGAGGAGATAGTCTTTGCAAGATGGAAAGTGGGGATTGAGGGTAATTTATGAGGAACGCGCATCGATAGTCGATTCCGTTGCAGTCGACGTTTTGTTTTCTGTGAGCTTTTCTCGAGGAGCGATGACTGGGGTGGAAATAAAACATTGCCCCGGATTAGTTTCCATGCGTCCTGGTATTAATCTATCTCTCTCTCTCTCTCCTCTTGTGGACGCCTTTGAGAGATTACCGGAGATTTTTTCCGCTTACGCTTTCAGACCTTTTTTTCCAGTCAGGTTTTCGCGTCGGAATGCGATGCCAACGAGTTGGGAGTCTCTGAGGCCTTTCGCCTTCATTAATATTGTTGCGTTTAAACGTGAGGATAAATTCGTTTCTAATTATTCTCATGAGTTTTCCACGATGGCTGTACGTCCAGTTGTCGGAATCGAGTAATGCGTTCCCTGTACGTGTTTCAATCGTTACATTTCCGAATTAAGTCCAATAGTTTTTTTCTTTAATCATTAATAGTTTCTTGTGTCTCTATAAGAAAATGAGAGGAAATCACTGCAGCGCTACGAATTTCGTCACCCGAGTTTGAAGCGTAATATCTCAAAAACTGCAAAAGCAATTGCGCTCACTTTCACATCACATTAAAGCTTATTATGTTCTGTGTTGATTTATAGTAAGCATCAATGTTAAATACTGATTATGTTCAGATTATTACGATAAGAATAGAAAAAACTTCCCATTTTTTCGAGCTCCTAATTGAAATCAGCGTGTTTGATGCTTCCTTATAACGAAATTAGGAAAGTGGGAAACATTTCCATTGTAAACTTCGTAGCTAATACCTTTGCAAGTACTCGTATGAAATTTCACACCATTAACTTTACCCTTAGTTTATTAGATTTAATTCACATAGCTTTTTTAGTAGAGTTTGTGGGAACATTCCACAGTCTTACAGCTAAGAAAATGCAGGTTATATTTTCTCTGTAAAAGCTTCATTTAGTGATTTATATTGGTAATTTTATTTCACAACTTACATGGAAGCACCTCTCGGATAATTATTTAATTTGTGAGAATGAAACCGGATGATTTCTCTTTCAAGTAAAACGTTAGGAAAATCTACCATCTTCCACTTATGCTTGCTAAATGTACTTTTCCTCAATGGCATTTGAGGGTATAAATGAGTGCTCGGTTTCTTGAGTGCTTAACCTATTTGTAATCATAGAATTTCCAGATAGGTGTCCTTCGTCTTGAGTGATGGAGTGAAATGAATCATTGATCGTCAAATATGGCTCTCGCCATTCATGCACGCGCGGTTTGAAATCGTGAATGCTAAAAAATTGCATTCCTGAGATAATTTTTTTTCTATGGGACATTCCTTCTTTAGCAGTTATTTCCAATCGCTTCCACTGGATCATTCCCTTCCCTGTCGGTTTTACAAACGGCGTTCTTAGGAGTAAACCTGTGTCGTTATGTCGTAAATATCTTATTGTCTCTGGATACGAGAGCGGCTACTCTTTTCGTTTTATTTTTACTTCCATCCATTGTTTTATCGCATTTCGCAAGTAACTGTCCTGTTCATGTGCCTAGACTTTCCTGTTAACGCTTAAGTTCCATTCTCGATCATTTGACTGCGCTGAAGGAGTTTTTTTATGGCAATGGGCGAGATAACAAAAAATTTCCGATTTTAACTGTCCTCGTACAATTCGAAAACAGAACGGAATGTTAAGCGGTTCAACATTTTCATAGGCTCATAACTTTTCGAACGCTGTGAAATACTAAATGCATACAAAAACATTCAAAACGTTATGTGATCATGATTTCTGAAATATAAAAACGTTCTTTGACTTTTACTTGTCCATGCCTTAACTTGTGGTGTCATTTTGCTTCTCTTTCGCAAATGATTAATAATGATAGCATGAATTTTCTTTTGCCGTTTATTCAAACTGTCTGCGATATAAATTTAAGCCTGACATGACCTAATTTTCTAGTACTTGCCTCAATTATCGGTATAAAATATGAGAATGAAACAACGCTGGTAAATACGGTAGTTTTAAAAAACTGAGTGTGCTCAATTCATTTATGACTTAAAAAACATATTTTCATTAGGAACTGTTGGCAAACTTTAATATGTCCTTTTCTGTCCTTCACAGGTAACGTGGAATGTTAGCGATGTTGATATCCTCAACGTTGGCTGGGGAAAGTTATGCAGATATCCAGCAGAAATTACTGGCACTGGTACTTACTGAATTTAAGTTATGGTATTTATTTCGATACGGTGGATTTGAGGAGAACTTTATGTTCACTCTCCATCCTGGTGAATTTGGCGTCTAATTTAATAAATAATTATAGTTTTCTCCTATTCATATCGCGTAAAATTTCGCATTGTTAAATTTGAGAGAGTGACTTCTTACTAATACACGAAACCAATGTAGATGATGGACGTTATCTGTGTAAATTCCATTTCTAGGAATTTTAGCTTGCTTATAAATCTCAATAATATGCCTCAACCACTTCATTTAGTATTTTTTATGATATACTTACTTGTTTTATTTTTAGACATGCTATCAGTCAGTGACTTTTTTTACCATGCACCCCGCGGGTGATTGTTAAAATTTGATTGTAATTTTCGTCCTCATCATTTACTACTGGTGTTACGTGTAGTTAAAATATAACGTTTTAAACATCAAATCTATGCCAGTTCATTTTGCTCTGAAAGTAATTAGCTTTTCAAAATTTATGGATCGTTACTTTTTCAACATACAAATGAAGTTCAATCATGAATTTATTCACTCGCGTTTATCAGTGATTTTAATTTTTTTTATTGAAGTAGTTTAACGCAAATGAAGGTGTAATTAGTTTTTCATCAGGAATTTAATCCTGCCTTTTTTAAAAATAAATAAAAATATGTTAGTTGAGGCTGAAAATCAGCGTGATTTACAAATTTTGGTTGTCCGCGACGTTGATAAATGAATATCAGAAATTGATCATTCCTAAAAATCGATTTGGCATAAAAATGTATTATCCAAGGACACCTTTTACGCATCAAATATCATCACCGATTATTTTTCTTAGAATTAAGGTGTTTTCCTCGCGAGTAATCTCTTCGGAGATTACTTCGCATTTTTAATCAGTATTCAGATATGTTTCTAGGTGGCATATTTCCCGATTCCTTGAGATTTTTACCGAACAGCCTCAAGAAATCCAAAAGTATCAGCAAGATGCTTCTGGGTACCGAGTTTCTCGCCTTCGGGAGTCACAAGATGATGGGCATGAGAAATCTGGAAGTCATAGAGGAAGCGAGCCATCTCCCCAGTGGATTGAACGGTAAGTGTCTCAGCTCGTTCTTATTTTTTATTGAGCCATTTGATCTGTCTCTCCCCTGCCATCGCATCGTGCTATCGGCCTGCCCATCACGTCTTCACCCCCTACGGACTGATTGTCCCAGTCGTCCCCGCAACGTTCCCCTCTTTCTCTCGGGTCTCTTCGAAGTTCTTTAAGCGGTGGAGACACCTGCGTGTCCTGCTCACGCTGTAGCCGCTTACTGAGTGCGCGAAAGACGGAACACCTGCACACAGTGGATGGATATGTTCACGCCCCACTCGGGCAATCGTTCCGGACACGCGTGCATCGTACACTTGCACGTTCCAAACGATCCCCCCCTCAAGCCCCCCCTCCCGAACGACATCCACCCATCCCTCCCTCTTTGCTCACTCCCTCCCGTGAGATATAACGTGCTATTATAGAACTTTGGAGTGAGATGAATTAAATATCGCCGAATCGCCTCGGTGTCATTGCAGTGTCGGTTATAGTTTGCAATGTGGCATGTCACATTTATTCTTATTAGCTAAGCAAGAGGACATGATACATTTTTTGCATGGCCTTAGGGTAACATATATTGCGATTACTCTAGACCCAGAGGAGAATTCATTTTGTAATAATATAAAGTTCTAAGAAAATCCGTTAAATTAGTCCGGAAAAAGTTGGAGAAAAAATAGGCTAGCGGTTATAGATCTAACTACTAACTAGTAGGTTGGGATTCCCTACAAACAATAAAAAAATAAGTTAGGTAACTTTGCTGGTACTGGAGACACTAGTTTACCTTTGACTCCGACAATATTATTAGGCTCCATCACTTAATTGGCAGATTTGACTCCCTGCTAAAATGATTTCCCTTAATAATACGTTGAATTTTGGAATGCAGAAAAAATACCCAACTTACGGATGCTGGTGGCACCTGGTCCGCCACGTCAAATAGTCTCGTCGGAAAGCCGTCTGTTTTTTTATCCGCCCCCGCTTCAGTTAGCACTAAATTCAATCCAGTCCTTTACAGTAAAATCATCGGGAACAAAATATATTAAACGGTTGAACTGGTTCATCATCAGTAGCCATTCGAAAATTGGTTTGCAACCGCTCTCCACTCCATTCTCCTCTCCGGAAACAGTTTCATTTATACATAATTATTTACTTTGCTTCATGTGTTTCATTCTTGGTTTTCCTCTTTAATTCTTCCCATTTAATTATCCCTCCAAAACTTTTTTCATTAGGCTCTTGTTCCGCTAAGTGTGTGGTATCAGTTTGCCTCTCCTTCTTTGCAGATTTTTCATTATGCTTCTTTTCTCTCCGTCCATTTAAACTTCGTAATCCTTCGATAATACCACATCTCCATTACTTCCAATCCCATCAGATATAAAATATCATTTTTTTTATCTATGAGATATTTCCATCTTAATCGTAAAGTTCTTTGCTGAGGATTTCCCTCAAGTGCTCTCCATCTGACGAAAGCCATTCCGAGCGGTGAGCATTCCGGAAATAAGATGCCCGCTTAGGAAGCTACTTCTATCCCGGCACACCTCCCTCCTAGGCGAATAGACGACCGAAGGCACCGATCGTGGTGTCCCCCTCCCCCTTGTCCCCCAGGTAGGGATAGCAGTCGTGAGTACGCACGTGCGCTCAAAACCGTGTCCACGTTTTAATTTTTACGCCGCGTCTCATTTTAACGACCCGTGACGCGCAAATGCAATTCTGAGATGGGAGAAGTCATAGAGGGGTGGAGGAAGGAGAAAGGTACTAAAAAGATAAGAGTCGCCCGCCTCCCTTAATGCAATTCGAAACGCAGAAATTGGTGGGGAGAGAGCGGTCGGTCTTCTGAGCGGTCGGTGGAAGGAACGGGAATGAGATGTCCGTTTTCCGAGGAAATACAGTTGAATTTGGATTTTCGATCCCCGCGTAGTACCTTGCTAGCCACCGCAAGGACGTGTAGCAAGGGTTATTAGGACACACACTCTCTCTCTCTCTCTCTCCGATGGCGCTACAGCCCAAATCAAGCCTTGACCTCCTCAGTTGTCCGCCTACATTCTCCTCTGTCCTCTGCCGATTTTCGCATGTACCTCGCCTCAAGTAGTTCTCGTACATCCTTGCTGATGTTGTCTTCCCACCTACTCCATGGTTTTCCCGCTGGTCTCTTCCTTTCCATCTGCCCAGTGAAGACATAAGGTACCATCCGTTCCTCCGGCATCCGCTGGACGTACCCTGCCCATCGGAGTCTCATAAGCTTAATGTGGGTAGATGTGCTAGAACCATTGAATAGATTGTATATTTCATAGTATTGTTCAGAGCCGTGTGACAATTTACTCTCACTTATAGCAGTTTTTAGCTAGACTCACGGCTTTCCTTTGCATTTTGCTGAGTTTGCTCATTCAATATTTCCGTGCTGGGTCCCGAATTCTTGCTGTGTGCTCGAAATGTGAAGCCTAATTAGAGTGTAGTAAAATATTCCCTTCACTGTGATTCGTACCTCGTCGCGTTGCCTCACACAGTTTGCGCCCCAAACCATGACGGGAGCCCCCGCTCGGGGCACCCGTCTTGGTTCGGGTTGAACCTTAATTACACTACGAAATTAATTCATTAATTGAATCCTCGTCTTTTTGCGATAGCCGGAACGCGTGGAGGCGGTGTGGGTGCTTAGGGCTCGCTATTTGGCCCCCCACGACCTTGCCCGAACTCTTATTCAATTATCGATTGCGAATCCATGTTTTACACACCATGTACGCATCTGCCGTCATGGTGCACTGAGTCGTGATTCCATGAGACTAAATTTTAAAAAAAGGTCATCCTTTTATCTTTGATGTGATTGGGGCCAATTATGTTTATTTATTACCAGAATAATAATAAGTCTCTACTTCTAACCTAATTTGGGGGAAACACAATCGGAACATTTGCGGTGCTACATTAAAGAAACTTGGAATTATCAAGCAAATAGTAGGAAGGTTCTCTGATGAAAAAGTGAAATAGAGATGCTACTTTGCTTTGGTTAGGCCACATGTTAAATATGTCGTGAGTATTTGGGGCCCTGCTCAGAAAGATTTAATTCGTTAAGTAAGTAAAATACGAAGGAAAGCCGCACCCTTCATTGAAAACAGCTACGTGCGTACAGAAAGTGTCACACAGTTGATGGAAAGATTAGGTTGGGAACCGATGGAGACTATGAGGCCACACGCTACGCTTAGATTACTTGAAAAACTCCGATTTTCAGTATGACATGGAGAATATTATTATATCCCCGCGCTATATCTCTGTAATTGATGGGAGTGAAAAAATAAGAGAGAAACACTGCTGAACTGACAGGTACAAAAACTCTTCTTTCCTCGCTCTATTCGTGATAATAACAAAAACAGCGAGACACTATATAAGACAAATCATTAAGATAAAATTGAAATCTGTACTCTCCCCCCTCTGTGTCCCTTTTCTCCCCTTCTTTCCATGGCTGGTGTCCAAACACCATCTACCACACGCCTCTGGGGTGGCTCGCAGGGTAGTATGTAAATGAAGAAGTGCCGCTAAGTATTAGCTCGGAGCCTATATTGTATTTTAAAGGATAATTGTCTTTTCAATCGGCTTGAATTTTTCTGTAATACCTCTACGAAAGAAAAGAGGACTGACTATATATTTGAATTTGCAAAAAAACAGTTGATGTTAGCAGTAGTTGTGCAATGGTTTTTTGGTCTTCGAGGTGCAGGTTTTACCGCATCTAATGGTTACCTTAGGATAAACATACCATTCATCTATGACCGAGGTGAGATTCGAACCTGTAGCCTTCGATTTGCGAGGCCGACACGTTATTGACATGGCTGCTGCGATCGACTAGATTATCGGGATAGTGCATGGCAACTCTACAAAATCCTTAATTAACTGTAATTCCTTTATTCAAAATCCTTAATAAACTGTAACCTCTTTCCTTATGAATATGTTTGTAACTCAAGTATAGCTCTGTAGTACAGGAGTCTATCGAGTACTTTTACTCCCTAGACAAATGCGCACTAATAATTTCAAATTTAATATTTTGTTTCCTAAAACTAGAATTATCGTAAAAGAGCATTGCTCGGTCAGATAGTGCATTCTTTACTTTAATGAAATATTTTTAATTGCACGATGATATATTTTCAGCATTTAATTGTTGATAGAGCAAAATTAGTTTTATCTCAAAACCAAGATGATCTTGTGCCCTATTGCGGTCAAGTAGCAGAATTTTTTTCAGGAAAGTGCTGTTAATTGAACTTACACTAATTATTAAGCCATTATATTATTTTGAAGCTACAATTAGACCCTTCAGTGTGTTTTTTCGGGTACATTTTTCAGTTGCTTACGCAAAGAGAATTTGAGATCAATTCTATGGGAAGTAAGTGTTGGTGCATATTTATATTTCTGAATAAAAGCAGTAGAGATTAATGCTTCAGCGCGAAGGTTTTAGCATTTTTGGATTCATTTTTTTAGTGTACGAAAATAGTGATAGAGATCGATTCTTTAGGGTGAAAGTGTAAGTAATTTTGGATGCAGTTTTTTTCTTGTTGATGAACTAGGTGATAGAGAACAGTTCTTCTAAAAACTAACTCTGCAGGCGTCCATTTTAAAGAATAAAAAGGAGATGTCTTGCAAAGGAAAAAGGAGATGATATCACCTCCGTTCTCACTCTCACTAATTTCTTTTTTTTTCATCCTCCTCGATGGGCTCAAAAAGGTTTTGCCTAGCATGAGAGAGAGGAAATCTGGTAGTGGTAGCGGGAATAGATTAGCAATGTTTTCAGAGTGCTCAGAATCCAAGCACATTCTTTAAATGGATCGTAAAACCGACGAAAGAATGAAATAAGACGCCATTTTGGTTCAGTGGTGATGGGGAGTGGAGAAAATTGTGCCCGTCGCCTTCACTTCCAACTCACGAAAAATCCGAAGGAAAAGCTTGGCGGACCATGGACGAGCGACATTCTTTTCGGCGATTGCTGCCGGTCAGTCCTCGCTTTCCTTTTTGATTGCATCCAGTAAGGAGTTTAATGTGTTGTTTGATGGGGGATGGAGGGTTGAGTTTAGTGAGTAGGTATTGCGAGCGGAGAAGGAGGATCGAGTTTAACCAAGCGTGAAATGGGAAGGCCTCAGCGGTGCTTTTTATACAGCCTTTCTTATGTAATCTTCCCTCCTCCCTTCCGTTCACTTGCTCTCCTTTATGTATTTTAAAAAATACCGAAGATTGCTCGGGGAACCGTGGACGCCTTCTCGATCGAAGCAGCTGCACAATGTGGACAACTCTTGTACGACGCCGAATCGTATTTTATGGCTGCAAGGTGTCCTTGAATTGCTCTATCCCGGCGCATCATTATTTACGCGCGTTCAGCTCTCACTTTTGAGTACCCAGGCTTAATGTGACAACACATATTATGCTTGTTGCTGTTAGGAAGGTAGATTTATTTTTACTGGACGATCCGTTTCCATCAGATGCGGAATTCTTTGATAAGGGTCTTTTTATTTTTAAATTCAAAACAATCACTTTCAAATTTGTCATCGACCGTTTATGTTGGTACTACCAGCTTTCTGAGAACGTTTTCCTGGTTAAAGAAACGTTAAGGGAGAAAACTGAGGTCGCTTAGGCTATTGAAGATAGGTATTCCATGAATGGGGGAAGTGGAGATAAATCTTACGACTTACATACCACCCAAATAGGGATCGGGATTTCACTTAACCCTGATCACACATTAAGGAAGCAATATTTCTCTTCCAATAAATTCTCTAATATAGCCTGCTTAAGAAATAATAATAATAAAGTCAGTTTCTTCGAAAAAATACTTTTATGAAAATATGCACAACGTAATTGATACGCGAATTCACCTCCGGAATAATAGAAGTCTCCTAATTATTTACCTTATCACATTCTGAGTTCGAGTGGACTAGCCAATTCTTTAGCTTGATCACTATATGAAAACTCGGATAGTCTTTTTCATGCAAATTCAACTTCGTCAAGATGGTAAACGTATCTCGCAATTTACTCCTGCTGAGTTATTAATAACAGCGGTCTTTCCGAATGCAAACGCGCGCATAAATATGTTTACTTGTCTTTTGGCGAGTGTTGGATATCGCACTGTAAATGATATTAGCTACGTCGAAAGTCCATTCAAAATGATTGTCTCCACTCGTTTAAGTGATTAAATGAGCGGGGTTTCAACGTTGTTTACCGTTGTCACCGTTTGCCGTGCCATTCCTCAGGCGTCCTATCCTCAACCTCAGACAGCGGCACGGTCAACCTGCGAGTGGTCATGTGCGGCGATTGCGGCTTTGGAAAAGATTTTTTTTCTTTTATCTTCCGTGCAGCGCTCGTTGCTGAATGCAGAACCTGATCCTCCTTGCATCTTGCTGCGGCCATACTGTATGAAATTAACCCCTTCAGCCGACCCAAGGGGGATTCGCGCATTTAAAAAAAGCTAAGCCTGTTGGATCGCGATGCGAAGTCCGTATGCGAGAGTGGTGTCCACTTAACGAACTAGTTGTCCGTGGTGTCCGAGTGAGCGATGCCTTGAATTAAGGTGAGCGCGAAAGATGCGTAATTGCATTTACCTCCATGGAGGCTCTAGGGAAGAGGGAATGGTCAGCTCCGTGGCGCTTACAAGGATTCCCTTTTAAGAAGGTTGAATGTGAATTATTTGGCCTTAGAAAGCCCTTGGTTCTCGAACTTAAAAATCAAGTTAGTTTCTATTACATCGACCCTTGCGTTGAAGTCACTTCAAAGAGTGTCTCTCATTTGCAAGTAGTAGGCTCGGGTAGTTAGATTACTTAAAGCGCCCAGTTTAACCTAAGACCTTAATACTGAGACAGACACTGAACAGATACCCGGGACGGGATGCAAACCTACGGCCTTTGGGTTGCTAGGCTGACTCCTTATCAGCCTGGTTACTGTGGTCGGTTCTCCCTTGTATTGATTGAGGCTACGCATACATTTTATCGAATAATCGGGTATTGGTTTAAGTTAAGTAAATGGTAAAAATGCATTCGGTAGATATTCAACTATTCTTTATGTTTTTAGATATATGCTAGGGTTGTGAATACTAATGCTGTTTAGCAATAAATAGTAATTCGAGTTTTTAGTAACTTATTTTCTGTAGTATTCTATTTTTTAGTAATCGCTGAAATGATTTTTGCCAGAAATATGAAATAAAATGTAAATCCAAACTCGTTCTGTAACGATCTCCTGTTTCGTTGAAATCTTCATAGCGGAACCTGGAGAAATTGAATATGGAATATCTCTTACCTCCGATCATTGGAAATTCTTCCTTGCTGCTGCATTCATTACAGAAATATAAGAAAAGTAATTTCAGTCTTGCATTTCAAAACTAGATCTTAGTTCTGCCACAGTAGATAGTAACAGAGGTCAGATTCTCATTCTCCGCAAAACTGTTTTCCGAGATAGCTCCCGTTATGCGATACCAACAATAAGCTCAATTAAACGAGCAATTAAATAAGTATTAATTGAACGCATGAAAAACTTTTGCCATCTCGACGGTCTGGCGAGCGATCCGATTACCTACCTGATTTTCCGCGAACTCGAATATGTGCTCCCGCGTCGGTCCCAGTCCCTTAGTCACCTCCGTTTGCTTTCTGTCGTTAATCTCGGGAGCCATCAACCCCGCATCCTAATTGTTTAATGTATTTGCTTGCGCCCGCGAAATGCCCTTGGGGAAGCGAGAGCCTCGTTTCAATCCGATGTCGCTCGCCTGCAATATGGCGCGCCGCGTATTGTTGATCCAGCTGCTTCCGAAATGTCTTCAGTCCTCCTGCTCTTCCATTTTTTCCCTCCTACATCGCCCGTGAAAGGCACAACGGCAGAAGTCAGTGACCACCTACCTCTCCTCTCCGACGCGGAGGTTGTCTTAAGCGGGAAGGTAATTTTCTCGACGATTAATTATTCATAATTAAAATGACATTGATGGCTATATCTTTTCTTTTGGAGCCGTGGCCAATGCCGTGTAGCCCCGGCACCGGTTCCTCGCCGTCTCATCCTCGTCTCTGGAATGACGGTTCTTCTTCCGCCGTGATAAACTGCGTGGTCCGCTTATAGTGACAGAGGTGCATTTATTATTTTAATTGGCCTTCGTCTTCCTTTCTTTCTTTCCTCCTTGTCCCGAGGAAATGGAAGGGGCTCTTGAAGGTTGAGAGACTTCAACGCGTGGTGGTGTAACTTGAGACGATATGCTGGTATCAGACTTCTGTTACAGAACCTGTTCAATCTGAAGATTTCTGTTTTCACGATTTTTTGTCCTTCTTGGCCTCACATACGATGCCATTCTTTTAATTTAATCGAGAGATACATTGCTGACTTGTTTTACAAAGATGCATCTTTCAATCAGAGTTTTTAGAAGTATTTTTTCTCGTTTTTCATTGCTGTGGAATGGGCAATGAAATCACAAATTACAACTTTATGGTAAAATTAATAAATCCTTCGATAATTACTTGTTCGTATCGCATATCATTTTATTATTCAAGGCTCCTGTAATATTGGCTTGTTGATGAACCAACAACTTTCTCGACTGATTTCTGGGACTGCTTCTGTGTATCTGTTTCCTATAGTTAGAGAAATTATTTTTCTTGCCATGCTAGTGAAACTAAAATAGCTGCTAAAATGTTTTTCATGCTGACCGGTCTATGAAAACGTTGATTGCCTCAACCTCTATTTTTAAACTAAAATTTGACGGTGATTTGTGGTATTGCTTTGGTTATAGGCCTTTAAGTTTCAAGCGGTGCACTTAGCTATTCCTAGGTTTCAAGAATCTCGAGATTTAAAATAAAGAAGACGATTGATCATTGTAACCCCACGAAAAAAAACTTTGTATCCTAACCGACAGAAATTTCAATCGCAGTCAATTTTTTAATTTTTTGATCAAGTGACCCTGGTTATCGAGGCGCGATGAAATCCGTGAAGGCTATGAACTCAGTTTTTACTTCAGCTAACATCTCCCGTTCCTCATTTTGAATCTCCAAACCAGGCGGTGCGTGTCTACCTTGGTTTTTTCTCCTCCATGGCCGTGTCGCCATATGTTTACACATGCGTTTCCTTTGTGGTCGCTCGCCGTTTTTATCCCGCCGTATCATTCGGCTCACTTCGCTGTTAAGTCTCTTTTATTTTGAGGAAAAATATGCCCTCCTCAAAATCTTGATGGCTGGACTGCATTCCAAAGTGAGCATGCTTGATGATCCTTCCCTTCGCGGAGATCCTTCACTGTCGCGCGCGTTGCGTCATCATATACGCTGCTGCACCCCCCCTTGGCCTCCCTCCTCATTCGTCCTCTCTTTGTCTTCGGCCGACACTTTTATGCCTCCTTCCCTATTCTCTTCTCCTCTTTGCGTTTCCCTCCTATTCTCTCTCGAGATATTTTCTACGTAAACCTTAGAAATTTCTATGATCCTTATCATCATCGGCAGTCATCAGTTCGAAAATTGGTTTTCTCTCCATTCCTTTCTTCTATCTGCCAACCGCTTCATTCCTTTTATTTTGACGTCCTTCATGCTCTTTCTGAGTATTCCATTCTTGGTTTTCCTCTTTTAGTCCTTCCGATCTATTTTTCCTTCCATTATTGTTTTTACTGAGCTATTGTGTCGCAAAATATGCCCAATTAGTTTGTCTCTTCTTCTTTTCAGAGTTTTCGTCATACTTTTTTCTCTCCAACTCTTCTTTGTTGGTTATTCTCATTTAATTTTCATCATTCTTCGGCAACACCACATCTCCATTGCTTACAATTTCTTATGATCTTTATACAAGATAGTGTTCTCCGACCTGCTAAAATTATTTGCCAACCTTGGTAGCCGCGTGGTAAAGTTCTCGCCTGCTAACCCTAAGGTAGGGGGTTTGGTTCCGGCCTGGGTGGATTTTGCACCATGCAAAGAGTTGGTGTTTGTGTGCGTATTTCGTCATGTGTAATAAAACCCTGATGTATAAGGCATTTAGTACTGTTTTCAGTGGGTGAGCCTGGTGATCCAGCACCATCACTGCCTTTTGTCTACACTTGTCGCCATGATACAGCATCATCAGCCATTGCGCCGAAGCTTGGTCGTGAAAAATAAAATTCAGTGTGGAATTGCAGTGTTCTCCATATCTTGCAATTCTGGAGAGGAGAGAATTCCACCTATCCAAGGCCGAAACTACTTCTCAAATTCGATACTATTTGTCTGTTTTCTTAGAGTCTTAAGCCTCCCTAGGGATATGGTTGGTGTAGTAGCATAGTGTACTGGTTTCCTATCCCGAGGGCCGGGGTTCTATTCCCAGCCATGCTGGGGATTTATCAGTGCGATTGCGGTCCATACTTGAGTGCTATATGTGAGAGCATTTCAGTGAAGTATTGCGCCCGTAGAATGGGACGTTAAACTGTAAAGGCCTTGGCACCTTTCGTTAAGAATAGGCTCATACCGACACCAAGACATAAAATTTATCCCTGCCCTTCCTCCATTCCTCAAATAGCGCCATATATTCTAATGTATCCGCTTGTCCTTAATGGTGCAATTAACTTCAGCTATAGGTCGCCTACTTTAACAATGGCTAAACTTTCTCTAACCCTCGTTATTAGCTTGCTGGTGTTCCATCTCCGAAGAGCATTGGATGTTTTGGGGTGTCGACTTTAGTCTGCATTTTCCGCCAAGAGCTCTTCAGTCGAAACATATTTTTTTTAAATAGGAAAGTGCCTAATTAAATATTCATCATGAACTTTGGTCTGATCTCATACTGGCACTAATTTTCCGAACGCTTACCCATTTTCTAATTTTCCTTGCCATAGACCATAGAAATGATGCGTTTTTTGCGATTGAAATATTTCTGTTCTCATGCCAATTGTTTGTTTTAATTATTTGATAAGCGGAACCGGACACACTTTCATCAAAAATTAATTTTATTTTTACATGACCCCCATTGAATATGTATTTTGATTACTCAGAATAGAAGCTTGTTTTGTAATAGGCCTTTGCCTACAGCGGAAATATACGAGTGTCGTTAAAGATGAGATGTTTTCCGTGAATATTTTATGTATTAAATGTTTCTTAATAAGTATAAAATTGCATGTACATTCATTTGAACCCTATTTGGAAAGTTTTCTAAACGAAAATAAAAATCGGCTAGTAAAATATTCAACCAAGGCATTTATTCGGGTGAACGAAATAGGAGAATTAAAAAAAAATCTGTCATTCGTGTATGGCTAAACTCACAATTTTCTATCGATACATTGCCTTTCGCAAAAATTCAAAATGTTATGATATTTAATCCTCCAACAAGTGTTTGACTGCAAAAATTGATCTCTAAGTTACGCATAATTTTATTTCTATACTGAATATTGTAAAAATTTTAGTCACTAAGTTCTCATAGGTTTATATTCCTGTTTATTCGTATATTATCACACAATTTGCATGCGATTGTGTCAAAAGTCCTACGGCATATTTTTATAGGTCACATGAGCTCTTAGAAAAACAGGTTTCCATGCGTAAAACGATGGCGCTTTCTGAAACATTTTCGCTCATTTCCCAATGCCACGAGACACGTTTACACGCTAGATTTTTTTTATTCGATTTCGCTTAATTTTTTTCTGCACACGTCGCTTCGCGGAAAAAGGTTACTTATTAAGGAATAAATTCGACCACGCCCTTAATGGCGGGTACAAAATGGCGGCCACTTCTCGGGTATCCGCTCCCCTCGGAGCTATGCCCTCCTTTCCCCTCGAAATGCGGCCCGCTCGCCTGGTGGCTCCACTGTCGCAAGCAGTCACTTTGTTTCTTTTTCACAGTTGTCATCGCCGATAACCATCTCTCTCTTTTTTTTCTCTCGTGCGCCTCTAAAATAACAAAACTCAAAAAAATCTCCCGTCTCTCTCCCCCTTACTTTGTGTCCTCCTTCCCAACCCAACTTGTCCAACAACACCCAAAAATCTCTTTTCACTGTTTTTGTTTCCTTTCGCCGTCTTTCCAGGCTTAGGCATTTCTGCCTTTTCCGCTTCACCATCTAATTCTTGGTTGACTCCCGCTTCGTTTTCCTTGTGAGACATATTCCATTAGATTCCTCGGTATTCTGTTCCGAGGGCATTCGTGGAACATAGTCTTTCCGGGTTGTGTTGTAACGATGGGATGTAGTTTTAGTTTCTTTGGCCTCAAAACGAAGCTCGTACATCGTCATTTCTTATTCTATCTAGCCTCGAGCACTCTTGTGCTCTCTTTAGGAATCTTATATTTTTAGTCTCCAAGGCCTGCTTTCTTAGCTGCCCATATTCGGAGCCATATAGTAATGTCGACACAGCCATTACTTTCCCTGTTTAAGTTTTAATATTTTTTCCAAGTGTAAAAATGTTTCATTTTGTGTATGAATCGGTTTCACCCATTCACGTCTGGGACACGCATTACATTACTTACCTGTTTTTTGTTACATTTTTTTCCTTTCCGTACTCTACAACCTTTCCGTCCACAAGACATCTACCGCCACCCTCCGTCCCGGTCCTCCGCTCCTTTCTAAATGTCCCCTCCCAAATATTTTTGAGAGAAAAACCTTTTCTTGGGTCGATGGAATGTCACCCATGTTCGTCTGTTTACTCCATCAACTTGAAAGAATTCCCTCTGGCCTCATCGTCCCAGATCTCGGCTCTCGGGACAAGATACACGTGAGTAATAATGGGAAGTAAAAGAAAAAAAGAAACTACGTCCCAACCTTATTTCAGTCTCCACCTATTCGTTGGATTTTCTCCTAGTGCCAATAGGAAGGGGAAGAAAAATGCTCGAAAAAAAATTAGTGCGTCTCCCATCCGTCGCTGGATCAAATGGAGCGAAAAACTGACCGGTCGGAATGTCACAAGGGAAAGGAAGGGAGGGGAAAACTACGTCTTAATGTTGCTTTTTATAGTCGGGATGGTCCCGCGTCGCTTAAGCAAATCCCCTTGGGAGTTATCTTCTGTCTAATCTCTTGGATTTCTTCCGCTCGCTTCACGAATTGGACGCTTCATTTGGAGATTAATTTTTCGAGGTTATTGTGCTCATTTCCGTCCGTGGAAACATGATAGATTCTTGTAAAGATAAGGCCTTTTTTGGGTGAAGGGAAGTCATCTCGTCGACGAATTACTTCTACTCGTTAGGACTTTTTTAGATGACGCTAAATACCATCTTGAAATCTGCAGGGCTATACTGCATGTTCTCGGAATTTCCGATCCTCGAAAGTGACGAAAGTTTGACGTCACAGCCTCTAAATTTTCAAATAGGGCCATTCAAAAGTTGAGATTTGTCGGGGGAAGTGACGTCACATTCACGGATTTTCCGAGGTTCGACCATGTCGAGTCCTTACTGAATAAGGCCCCTGATTAGGGAAGGAATCCGTGTTGTTTCTCTGAATTCAGCTTAAGCACACCTTAGTGGTGAACATTTATTTATCTCAGAGAACAGTAAGAAATTTTGGCGATGACAGACCATTCCCATTCCCATAAAGAAAGAAAAAGTTCTTGACAAATAGCGTGGAAAAAATATAATTTTGTTTACATATCTCCTACTATGTTCAAGCCTAATCCTTTATAAAAGGTTTCTTCTTCTGAGCTTATGAACGATCGTGAAAGACGAACAATAGGGCAATATACATAAGACAAGGAGGGGTTCGCACCCTTCGTCTCTTTCTCTGAGGCTGAATCCTCCTTCCAGTGGCCGGAGTGGAGGGTATTTCGTGGGAGGTGGGTCTCCCCTCATCCCTAGCCTTGGGTCAGCCACGGTCCGCGGAGCCCCAGCATCTGCGATTAGTATCTGGAGTGGAGTGCTATGTCGGGAGAGTGCAATCTGCCCCTCGTACTCATCCCATCGTCCCCACACTCTATGCCCCCCTCCCTGCCCTAGGGGGCACGTCCGTGCTCTTCTCAGCTCACGCCGTCCGTCTGTCTACCCGCCGCCACGCCCCCCGGGGGCCACACCACCACCACTCCACCTCCACCCACCGCTGCCCCCATTGCCCTCTGAAAATGGACCGCCCCCTTTTCCCTCCACTACACCCCTTTAAGCCTCTCCTTCGCCGAAGTTCTCTCCATCTCGCCTTCTTATCCTCTTTTTTTTACTTCATCCCCGCCTACCTGCCCGCATTAATTTTTTCCCAGATCTATTTTTTTCGGCCCATTTCTCTTTCCTCCTCCTCCACTAAATATTTCCTCCTCCCCGGTCGAATGAGTGCGATACGAATCCTTGAGGAGGGGAGGGTGGGCTGGTCCGTGGAGAGGTATTCGCCACGTCTATATTCCATCTCGCCATCACGGGGTCTTCGCTAGTGGCCTCCCTCCCCGCCCTGGCCCTTGGGATCCGTTCCCACCCCGGCGCCGTTTTCACGCGTTGGTCCGCGCACCGTCGATGCCTCTCGTTAATTGGTGCGCCCTTCAGGAGTTCTTGAAATGGTTCTCCAACATATCCTCGTCGTCTGGAAATTCGTCAACTTTTTTTTCGCTGTCGGAATGATCTCAGGTCGTGTTGTACTATCGTAACTATCCCCTTTCGTTATTGGAGGTCATTTGAAGCGATGACTAATCTCTTAGGCGTTCGGGTTGTGTTGAATACCCCGCTGTTTAGCAACTTCGAGCGAATATTTCCGAAATTGTGTATTTTAATTGTAGTTCATGTGGTACAAGCTAAAAAAAAATACAAATATTATTTGGAATATGCCACTTAGCATAGAAGTAGGCCAGGCCAAATTGTATTTTTTACCTACTGTGCAGCCCCAAAATCCATTAAGAACTCCGTTATACCAGCTACTTTCCGACATGGCGGCTAATTTATTAAATTTAGTGAAATGACGCTAATTGATGATCCTAAACTCGAACATGTCCGAATTTGCTGTGGATGTGCGTTTCTTGAGTGTTACTATCTACACGCATGCAAAGTTTTACGCTATGTTTGCATTTTTTTCGAATCTGGCCGCCGTTTGGCTGAATGTCGGATTGTACCGATTCCTGTGCACTAAGCGTCATTCCCGGTATGTATGTTCAAGCCAATTATAACTAAAAGCAACTCCATTACACTTACAAACGGTGTTTTGGGACGAAATTGCGCCCTTAAAAAATGACGGAAATAGAAAAAAGGAGGCAATAAAAAAATCATAAAATGTGAGGACACCGGCCATAAAAAGGAAGGGTAAAGGGAAAAATTGGGGTGGGAATGTAGAGGTGTGTTTTTACGAATTTGTGTTTTATTTCATTTATGTTGCAATCTTCCGTGAGAAAGAATTCTTAATAAATCTCCGTAATTCTAAAGTTTCGAACTTTCAGAACTAGGTTATAATTTCAGCTTTCTTGTTTGATTATTGGAACGTTTCTGTAGCTCTAAGAACAATTGCAATTATTTTTCGTGGGGTTTCTCGGTGCTTTCATTTTATGGCTGCGTCAAGAACTTCCGAGCACGAAGAAACCTTTGGGAATGCGCAAATTTCCCATTTAGCGTCGTGAATTTCATTCAATTCGATTAAATAGCTCAAGACTATAAGAAATCCTATCATTTATATTTGCATTCCCAATAAATCGTGATGTCGCAGTCACTCAAAATGGGCAATTAGGTACGCTCGGTTCAATTCATCCGAAGCATGTCTTTCTACGAGCGAGGAATAAGATCGGGCCCCTTGAAGGAGGAAATTTAATTCCTCATTTATCACGGAAATGATACTAAATTTGCTTGCTCTAGCCATTTTCCAGATTTATCATTACGTTTGCAGAATGCTCTACAATTTTCCCAGTAGAAGAATTGTGAACTTTATAGCCAGAAATGCTGGTGCACAGTTTAAAGCAAACCAGGAAACAAGATTTTATTCTTTTTGTCCCATTTTTCGTCCTTGAAGACTGCCAATCTCGAGTGAATGTATAGCTAATTCCACCTACGCCGTATGGTAGAGTAATTTTGCTGGTTTGGTACTGTTTGTATAAAAATAACGTTTTAGTTTTCTATCGTGAAACATCTCGAAATAAAAGCGGAAATTGATGATTCTGCAATCTTTAAAATAAACTATGAAATAATTTTATGTTGATTTCGTCGTATTTGTCTTCCTGGAAGACTGTTTATCATGAGTGAATGCTTAGCTGGTATCATCTCCATCGCATGATACAATAAGCTCTCTGGTAGTCATTGGAAACATTCGACAGGTTAATGAATCACCGTAAAGATTCGGCTCTTATCTCCAGTCACCGCAATCAGTGGAAATAAATCGTGCCGTCCACCTCGTTATCACTTTTACCTTTATCTTCGGATGAGCACGATCTCCGAGAGCAAACCCACTCACGCAGTCTCCCTCACATTCGCTCCGCCGACTCAGAATGACTCTCAGGGTTTACCCCATCACCTTTTTCTTTCTAGGAGGCTTAACTCATCCTTCATTTCTGCCACCCTCGTTTCCCGTCGTTCTTGCATTAGTCGGGTTGGTCCTTGTGATACGCTGTGCGGCCAGCATATCCCCTGCCCTGCAGGTCTCACCACCCTCATATCCCCCGGCAAGCCACCCAAATCGGCTGCTCCAATCTCCATCCATTTTCGGCCCTTCTCTTACCAACCATCTCTCTCCTCTTCTCTTTGTCCAGCCAGCCAGCACACCGTGAGAGCGAGATGGCAATCTTGACTTGACTTTTGTGCATGGTTGACCACGCTTCGAAACCGATCGGCTCCATCGTCCGTAATTAACCCAAGTCGATACCGGTGGAGACTTCGATGCGTACGAACTTGCCTCCCGCTCATTTCTCTCCCGGTGCAACCGCAGTGCTGAGTCGCATTGAAACGAACCTTGTCTTCGATTGTTATTTTATTCCGAGTCGCCTCAATCGATCCTCCCATCTACCAGTGAGATCTGATCGGAAAACGTATATTTCAATCCGAGAATGGAAGGAAAAGAGAGAGGGAGAGAGGTATTGCGGAGGCCATGTCAGCCGAAGGACGAGTGGTTGGCGGATGAGTGGAATGGAGGATAGTATTTCCTCGCTATCCGCGAGTAATGACTTTGATTGAGGGTTTTGTATTTATCAGATATTTCGCACTGGAGGCTGCGTGATCAATACACGTTTTCCTCACTTATCTTTAAGTACAGGTTTTAAGGATTGCACGATACGGAGAATTCGTCCGAAATTTCAGCTTGGACCCTTTTTTACACTCCTGCTGTGGTTATCAGTGAGTTGAATGTTCCTTGGATTCCAACTTTTAAGCTCATAGTTGTGTTTAAGTTGTTATTCATGCAGCTCACAGTGGTGTTTAGGTAAACAGTCAATTTAGATTTCCTTGGATTTTAGTCTCCAAGCTCTTAGTTGTGCTTAGGGAATGATACCTCTTGGTTACAGTTAAGGCTTCGAGTAAATTGAGTACTCATTTGATTTCAATTGGAGAGCTCACAGGTGTGTTTATGTTGTGATTCTCATTGTTTACGGTTGTGTTTAGTTTATGAGTAAGATAAGCATTCTTCGGAAATGCTCAATCTCTTTCAATAATCTAGGGTTTTTGTTCCTTCTCTATTGACATGACCCAGAAAATACAACGGAACGGCACCTCAAACGTCTTTAAATATTTTCCGAATTCCAATCCTATGCGTTTTTCTTCACCGCAAAAAGAATTTCCAGTCGAGATATCGGATTTCAAAAGCTTATTCGCGAATCGTTTTTGAGACTTTGAAGAAAAGACGATTTTCCCACTAAATCCCGACAAATATTTACTCTCGGCTTGCGCGTCTTAGGCGGTCTGTGTTATCTTTTCGAAATTATTTCTACATCTCTCCGCGGAGAGACGGAACCCACAAACAGCCACGAGCAGTGCCCCAGCATCGCACCTGCCTTGTTTTCCCAGCTGGGTCGCTGTCTCGACTCAATCACGTCCCTAGGAATCCAGTCGCGAGAGTAACTCACGTGTCATTGGCGCTTCTTCTCTCTCCTCTCTAGCGGAGAATAGCTCTCTCATTCAATGAAGCGAGCGAGTTGGGACGGGGCTAAGGAAGAGGATGCTGCTTCGGCACCGTCACTTTTGTGTCATCACGACTCAGAGCTCAGTATTCTCCTTCTTTTTTCTCATTTTGTTCCGTTGACGGTATGTCGCATCTGTGCAAACGAAGCAAGTCGTGAACGGCACGGCCGTTGAGAATAAACACGCGCCCGCCTGCTTGCTCTGCCCCGTGTGTGCGCGGCACGCGATATGGTGGGACCGAAAGAACACACAGAAATCACGGCGGTGGCCATGTTTCTTCTTCCATGAGCCATCTTTCCTTTTCTTTCAACAACCATCTCCAGTTCATCTTATTTCACTTTTTCTTCGAGCTTAAACTCTGTATGACCCCCGCCGTCTGAGAGAGTGACTGAATAAGCGAGGGAGAAGGTTTGTACCTTTGCGAGGGGTAAACAGTGATTCTACTGGAGGGATCTCCTTGTCCGTGTCTTTTGGATTCTTTAGTGTTGAGTCGCTTTCGGATTTTGGAGGATGTGATGTCACCACCTCGATTTAATTTTCCCCATGTTCCAAAGTAATTTCAGGTGGGTCGTATTTATTTTATGCGCATTTCTCGTGTGGAGATGACGATCAGGATGCACAGCCTTTATCTCCTCTCCCGAGCACGGCCATTCATCCGGTGGGGAGTCATCGTATACACTCTAGATTTTTAAGCGTAATTAAATTTACTGCTTGTTCTTCTGGGCATAGATACTAGTGTCGTGTAAAATTTGAATATAATTTCCTCGAAGAATGTTTTGGGGAAAGTGATCGTGGGTGAATTTAGGTGAGGATTTCCTTCCATTTATAATGCAGAAAATTCCCGTAAATGTATTATTTTTCCTTGGATTTTCATCGAGCTTGGCTATTAAGGTAACTATGCAAACCATTTGACCGTTTCGTCAACATCGTAGGTACTTACCTATTATTTTTATTACTATTGTACTGGCGAATTATAGTTTTCAGAATGTAGGATTCGTAACCACCTTTCAAATGTATGATTGAAAAGATTATTGCCCAAAAATTATGAAAAAAGTCTCTACATTTATTAGCCCATGCGATAATTCGTGTTGATCATTACTTTATATTGAAAAAAACTATAAACACTCTGTGGAATTGAGATTCTTGGGCAATCGAGAGTGTTTAGATTAAGTTCTACGACCGTCGTGCGCTATGCTGCGTAGATGCCTTATGGGCGACAATTCAGGAATGTTATTGGTTTTGCACGTGAAAAATAGGAGATATAATGAAAACTAGGCTCGGTGCATGAACTTCTGTTGGGTCAAATTTGAAAGTTATGGCACTGTTAAGTGGTTTTCTCTGGGCGGTAATCATATGCCTATCTCGCTACTTAGTCCTAGACGGGTTCTTTAAACAGGTTCCCGTGTATGTCGAGTGGACTAGGCGACCATTCGCTGAGCCTACCTGCACCTTGGGGCTCCCGTAGTCCTGGCGACTCTTGAGGGCTGATTGGAATGGCGAGCAGGAGGCTAAAAGGGCGAGAGATAGGGGAGTGGGAGGTAGGACGGCTCACCCGAGAACCGTCCGACCCTATCTGATTGAGTGTCAGTTAGTCCTCCTGTGCCGTGTTTCCCCTCTCCCCCCGCTCACTGCCATCCTGTCCGCACGCTCCTCTCTGCCCTTTGTCAGGACAATGGGAGAGTCAGTTCCGTGGCCGGATTTGTCCGTGTCCCTCCCCCACCTGGCTGGAATTTTCGGTGGCCCTCTCAGCATCCCCCCTCCTCCTTTGAACAGCGCTCCATTTCCCTCTCTTTGTCTTTCCTTTAGTAGGAGGTTTCGAAGATGACGCGATGTGGAAACAATCGACGTAGCAACAGCAAAAAATGCCCGTGTATTCATTTTATCAGGAGATGCAAACGAAGCCAGAAAGCTAATGTATGCAGCTACATGCTCTATCATGTTGGAGGTAAAAAATGTTAAGAATATTCTTAGAAGTGTCCCAGTCATGTCCTTCATTTATTTCCCCATTTGCCTACTTCTGCGGAATGCAGGAAAGAGAAGTTGACCATGGCAGCCTACTAGTAAATGGAGTTTTCCGTGTCAGCAATGCCTATAGTGGGTGTTAGAGGGGAAATATTTGGTGAGCGTGGAAGATTGAGGAGAGATATAATAACTTTTTTATGGCCAGAAGGGTGGTGAATTTTTCAATAGAGATATTTTTTCCGTAAAAGCAGCTTTGTTAAATGAACACAGGCCAAGCTCAAAATGTAGAAAGGATTGTCAGAGTACCTACCTACTGTTCAATCGGTAGATTATTTATGATTATGATGATACTTAGAGTAGCATCTCTTCAAAAAGTGGGAAATTTGCTATTGTATAAGTTCCAAATTAACTTATTTCTCTATAGTGGAGTCCAACCCTTAATTAATTGAGATAAATTCGTTATATCTCGGGGAATGAATTTACTTGGTAATTATTTCATGAATAGCAACTTTTATAAAATATACAATTCAGTTGTTGTGTTTTTTTGTCTGACGCTGTTATGAATTCACAAGTTAATGTTTTGCCGGCTGATAAGCGTTTATTTCTCGATTAGCACCTAAAGAAGAATAGGCGATCCCAAATTCAGAAAAATATAATGCGAGTGGAGTAACGTTCCGAGATCAAATCTAGTTTATGAGTCTCCAGATCCTCAAGCAAGTTTTCAACTGGTCGGGACGAGAGCACCCCCACCGCGTTAATTGCATTTTGATTGCTCATTAATGTTATTAATCGGGGAACGGAAATTTTCGAGCTGAAATCCTGTTATACGTTCCCTCCCCTCCAGAGTCCAGCTGCTAGACATCGCGCCACCTCTTGCTCCTGGTTGAGTTTAAATTGCGCTCGTTGATCTCCTCGCTTATAGCAGACTGCGCGCGCGCCGGACACTGGCCAAAGGATTACGATCTAGATGAAGTCATCAACCAACAATCATTTGTATGCTCCCGGAGGGTTATAATTGCTTCATATTTCACCCGTTTTAATAAAAGATAAAAAACGTAAGGTAGAACCTTCAGCCGCCAAATCGGTGAGGGATCCTAGCCCTTATGGGAGGGGAGTATTAAGTAACAGTTATTACGCGCCGCGGATCACTATTAAACGCAGACCAGTGAGCGAGTCGGTGTACCGAGGCGGGTAAACGGGGGAGACGAGAAGAAGGAACGGTTGCGACCACCATCATCTCACTCTTGTCGGGCAGGTGCTTGCTTGCTTGCTCCTTGCTTTCCGTCCATCGGATCCAATCCACTTTTCCAATTATGGTAATATGGCTCGCCCCTTCCCTTCGTGCAAGTTCTCGGAAATCAGTTCACGGTCCGCCTGGAGACGGTCTTCTTCGCCCACCCCCGCTTCCGAATCCTCTCATTCCTTCCTCCCATCCTCGCCAACCTCTTCTTTATTCTTCTTCCTCATCCCCTATCGCTCTTCCGTTACCCATCGGCTGCCGCACTCGGAGGGACTATTACGGCGTCCATTTGGGTTCTGTCTGCAAGGGTGGGGTGAAGAAAGGGAGGGGGGGGCGGAGGGTGGAGGTCTAGTTGTCGTGATCATTGCTTCTTCCGCTGCAGGGGATGTCTAGCCTTGCACTTCTCCTTCCCCGGACACCAAACCCGAAGCGCTTTCTCGGTGCGTGTCCGAAATATCCCCCAAGTTTTATCGGGCATTGTTTTGCATTCTCGGTGCCAAAATTGGTGCTTTCGTCGGGGGGTGCGTGCGATATCGAGAGCCGTGGTGGTGTCGTGTTAGATGGCTTTGCCGGTGTCCTATAGTGGGTGTGAGTCCGAAGTTAGTCTATTTTTAAGGTTAGTAACTATTTAAACGACCAGCTGATAACCCAGCAAAAATGACGGGCAAATACCCAGTCACCCAAATCTTACCAGTTTTGATAAAATATAAATATAGTATATATTATTTTAATATTATTAGTCCAGCATAAAAGTCTCCTGTGTATATACCTAAGTGAAAATCAAGGCTAAGATCCCATCGAATTACCTTAAGTTAGCTTTCATTTGATAAATTCATATTCCATTCATTCGTTAAATTTATCAAGATGTTGTTCATAGCAACATGGTAGCTTAGATAAATATCACACACATATCTTGGAGAATATTCATTTATTTATCTACTAGTTTTTTAGACCATGAGCACAAACCATTTAGATTAAAAATATAGATATATTCTAATACGAATTTTTTGGGGTTGTATCTATGGTTCGAATGATATATATTTAAAAAATATAGAAATGAAAATCACTTTCATTGAAATTGAATTCTCTATCGCAGCGCCCCTATCAACGTTACAGACTTACAGACACACCTAGGTATTTATATTTAAGCGATTTACCGTATTCGACGGTTTATGAAGGCCATGTTCCCGTTTCTCTGTTACACATGTATCGCACATAATTTCTTGCACAATAACTCTTACCGCCAGTTTTCACTCTGGGAGGAAATCATATCAATCTTCAAATTGGCGTTTTTTCACGACCAACGCCAAGCTGTTTCCAAGCTCACCATAATTAATTTAGCTGAAGGCAAAAACAACCGTAAAATGTTACTGCTGAGTACGCACGCGGAGAGCTTAGCCGCTCAAGAAGTGAGTCGTGAGGAATATTTGTGAAATTCTTCGAGCTTGTATGCACTGTAGAGGATCTGTGCAATATCTCTTAGGGTCTAAAGTATTATTAGGGTGGGTTTACACAAACATTTTACTACCGCAAGTTTCTTCTGTAAGAGCTAGCGGGGAATTTTTACCTTGGAGAAATATTTTTCACAAGTTACTACAGAGGGTACAGAGCCAGATTGATTGCTGTTTATAGTTATAGCGAAACTTGGTGGCACTCACCAGCGGAAGATTAGAGGGCACTGACCGTAAACCAAGCGTTGATGAGCGGGCAAAGTTATCGAAGGACTTTTTTAGGGTCCTCTGGAAAAACGCTCGGCCGCTTCAACCTACATCTCATGTATGCTTTCTTCTCCTGTGATTCATTATTTTCTCAAGCGAGTGCCACCAAGTTTCGCTACACCTATACACTAGCAACAATACGCTTCTGTAAGCGACTGGCGATGAGTTTTAAAAAGTTCTGCAAGCGGACTTGCAGAATCGTTTACACCATCAATTGACGTCTAAATTCGCTAGCTGAAAGTAGCTTGCGCAATGAACTTGCCAGTGTAAACCCAGAGGAAGGGCCAGAGGAAGCCGATTGTTGTGGCCCCAGGCAGGATAAGATTCGTGACTTTTGGATGGTGGAGTCCCTTTGCCTCGTTTAATATCCTAAATATCCTTATAAAATCACAAAGCGTATGGGAGTTTCGGTGGTGAAGATATTATAAAATGCCGCTTTACTGCACAGTATTTAAATGCTAACAGAAAGGAGAAAAGGCGGCATTCCGTAACACTTCCACGAACTAATAAGGTTTGCGTTAGAACAAAAAAGGGAGGAATCAGGCGAGATGTTGTGGAATATGAACATAATAAGAACTAAGATATTACAATTTTCCACAGATAAAGTTTTAATCGACCCCCGGGTCGATTAAAACTTTATCTGTGGAAAATTGTAACATCTTAGTTCTTATTATCTTGCGTTAGAAGATGGACTATTATTTTCTCCTTTTGGTCGCTCGTACTCAGTTTCATAGAAAAACCCGTGAAAATCAAATCATCTCTGCTAGAATGATGACACTTATGCGGTGAATGTTTGTGCTATGTCGGCTATTTTCCGAGTCTGACTTAACGCGCCTTGGAGTTGGAGTTGCTGTGGAGACATCTTTCTCCACTGAGGACGTATCTAACCTGTAAATGAAATAGATGAAAATAGCGATTATTATTACTATTAGTCACTAGCCAAACAAATGTTTTTGGTTTTTAGTTCGATTCCTGCCCGCGTGTAGCGCTGGGTCTTTTTCTTTATTTTTTATTGGAAGTTGCATCAAAAAAACGTTAACGAAAAAATACCCGGTCGATCCTAAAATCAGACTTACAGACGACTGCGTGCAAGAAATCTTGCAATTCCCATGTTACACGATACAATGTTTGAAAAAGGTTGTGATTGAAAATAAACTGTCAATTCTGGGGATTTTTCATTCTCGGAAGTCGATAAGCGGAGACGATTGCGTAAAAAAGAAATGTGTTTTTGTTTGCCATGCTCACGCTTAACGACGCTTAGTGGAACGTGACGGCGCTCCGGAGGTGCAATGATTTAGCATTAGCGCAATCTAGACCTCCCTCTGCTCCTCACTCGGTTTCTTTTTTGTGTCCGGCCACAAAACGTTCCACAATTACTGTGGTTTATGACGTAGCCTGCGGTTAAGGCCTTCGGCTACATGCCCCCTATGTTGCTTAATTTTCACCCCAATCATATCTTATCTTGTACAAGTTTCTTGGAATTGAACTCTCCTATTCCCTTCATTCCCATTTATTTTCAATGTATAGCAGTTCTTTCAACATTCATGAATGAGAACAGAATCTTCATTTGTTCTGTGGTATTTCTCCCGTATTAGGAAATATTTCATGGCAGTGGTGATAATAATGGAAACCCATTTCATGGTAATAAAGGCCACAACGATGCCAATTTGAGTTTCCAATAATATGAATGATGTTATCCATACATCTTTTTATTCTTTATTCAACTTTCATGTAAAATTAAAACTTATATCTTCGTCCTTTGTCAGCCCAAGCCGTTGCAGTGTACTCATTCTTAAATCCAGTCTTCTTAAAGGCAATCATTTCTTCTTAAATAGCAATGTTTATTGTATTAAGCATGCGATGCAGTGTGAAGATGTATTCATCAGGGGTAAAAGTGTTGCTGCTTGATGTAAGTGCAATGTCAAAAATTGTAATTGATTTTCTTCGAGCGCCATATTTAAAAATTGGCAGGATTTCCTCTGCCTTTGAGTTAGTACAATTTGAAAGGCCACTCTTTCCCTCCTTGCGTTTGCGCAGTGTCCACATTTTTATCACTTAACTTCGGATTCGTTTTTCGCTCAGTTAACGCTCTCTTCCCGCTTATCTTTTTTATATATACGCTGTTTCATTTCTCGTACCCGCAAAACCTCCCTTTATCACCTCAATCGATCATTTATTATTTTTTTGTTTTGGTGCATTCCCTCGACGCGGCGTAGTCATCAAAACCAATCATCACGGATGGGTGGCAGCGCGGCGTTTCCCCTCGTCTCGCCTCCGCCTGTGAATCACCCGCCACCTCCTAGTGTAGATACACCGACCGTACCAGAGTTCATCGCGTGGAAGATCCAGCCAGTTCCTTCGAATTAGCGACTCGATCAAGAACTACCGTACCTACTTGCCGAGCGCATCGTTCAATACCAATCTCATCTTGACTCTCAACCCCTCAACTCTTCAATCGTTGACTTCTCATTTCACGCCTTCCTCAACCGACTCGGCATTTCTTCGTTTTTATCCTCCTCCAACTCGCTAGCCTGAGAGCCTTCCGCACAAGCACTGGTTGGTTGGAGACCGACGGCTGAGTTCATTTTCGCAGCGTTGGGTTTGGTTGGTAGGTTAGTGAGGGAAGTATTGCGCGGGAAATTTGAGGAAGGTTGGAGAGAAACCTGGCGTCGGCATTAATCTTCAAAAGGTACCAAGCGGACCACAGTTTAACATACTATCGAACGGACGTAGTACTGCACTTGAAGTGCTAAATGCAAAGCACTCTGGATCGGAATTTACACTTGAAAAATCTTCGCTGTTGCCTGGATTCGAACCCAGGCCCTCAGAATTGGAGGCCAGTAAGTACTATAGCCATCGCACCCACCCCATTCGCCCTGGAGTTTTTCCCAGGGTTGACAAAAGGCGTTTTGTACAAAATTTATGGGCAGGATCGGAAAGGTTTTGCATGAAGAGTACGGAATTACTTTCGGAATGGGGAAGAGGAACCCTAAGTCGACATAATCCGACGATTAACGGAAGGCGTCAAAGGGTTTTACGTCCAATTCGAAGGACGGAATACTGCCCTTGAAATGCTCAATATTTGGCGTTCAACTAGGAACCGGGATTTCGCTGAAAAAATCTCCGCCGTTGCCGGGGCAAGAACCTGGGCTCGCCTTAGAGATGGGAAGCCTCCACAGGGAATGGGAAGCCTTCAGCCTCCACACCAACCAGATCCCCCGCTAGATTCTCCATTTATTCGGAGGCAGGGCTTACGTAAAATTAAAAATCATTAAGAAATCATCGGAATTCTGATGATTTCTCCCCGATAGTTTTTTCACTCCGGTGAACATAGAGATGGAGGTAAAAACATTAATAAAGATAATTTCCAGAGAATTTCTCCGACATATAGGAGCAGTTTATGGAAGCTAATAGTTATTCAATGGAATATATTGTTATTGTTGGTTTTTAAAAATTATGATTTGATAGCGTTTTCAGGCATAACTGAAGAAATCAGCGTTTTTCTTCAGTTATGCCTGATTAATTGTAAATATAATTTTTAAATACCTTGGTATTTTTGCGTGTTTATTCAGTTATATCCGTTTAAGGTATGGTATTAATAAAAGTCATTTTCAGCTTAAACATTGCAATTCTTTCGTCAAATTGTTTCGTATTACAGTAGACAGCTCACCGCATGAATTATACTTCCCTCCGTAACCGGGGGGGTCGCCCTGTTCATCCCGTCTTGTTCTCGCCGCCTGCCCGGATGCCTTTCCCACACAGCAAGCATCCTGACCTCTCTCATTCTCCCTTTTCTTTCCTCCAGCTTCCCTCCTGCGGCCCACCGACGGCGGGTGGGCCACGGAGGTCACATAAGAAGAGTTGACTCTCCCGACGAGGATATCCCTCCCCCGGAGAGAGGAGAGGTCACCAGTTTCACATTTCTCCCACCTCTACTTCATCCACTCCAATCTTCTCTCTCAAGTCTCCCTGCATACACTCCGGTCCTCTCCGCACTCTTCAGTTTTTTTCGGCATTTTTTCGCCGCCGTTCTCACGCGGGACATCGCCCGTTTAATGTTTGGGTAACGCTCTCGGGAGATTCCTCCACATTTCCCACCGTTCCCTCTCCTCGACGCCTCGTGGCCAATAACCCGTCCTGGTAATTATCTCCGGACCCGGAGTTCAGATCGTTTGGAAACCACGTTGCGCCTCTCTGTGCAGAGATGTCGTGCCGGCCGAGTCCGCTTTTACGACGCTCCTATGGATGGTGGTGGTGGTTTTATAAATGCCTTTTTTCGCGATTTTCCGCGTTAAAAAAGATAACCGAATCGCAAAACCGCGGTGGAGATTTTAACGCTTGACGCATCTTCTTTTCACAAAAAGTGAAAAGGCTCTTCCGTCTTGAGTGTTTTCGATAGGCAGTAATTGTAAGTGGTCGATCTCGACCTTCGGTTATTAGAATTACTGCAACAAATTGATTCAGCCTTAATTTTTTGTTACTGTTCCATTCCATTAGAATTGCTATAGTATATGTGCAATAGCAGTATTATAATTTTAAGTTCTATGGGTCATCCATGGTTTTTACAATAATACCTTGACGGAAAAAAGGAAAAATATCATCGAAATTAATTCTTGCTTCTCAGCCGCTGTATAACTTACAAGATTATGGAGGGGAAATAAGAATGTGTTCTTTCCTGATGTTCACCTGCATGTATCGCTCCTTTGACGTGATATTCTAAACGTTAGGCGTTCCAATTAAACGCCCCTCTTGAACCTCTTATCACTATCCTTAATGTTTTCTGGAATTAAACTTTCTGCAATGAGGCAAGAACTAGGTTATTCAGTACATGCTTTTAGTTGCAGAGGTGTGTTCAGTTTCTCTATCTCTTTGTCTCCTTAAAGAACATGCAAATGGCACCTTGGTTGATGCGGCCAACATTGGCCGTTACATCAAAGAATTAAGCGAAAGTGATTCATGATACGTTATATCCTCTTAGTGTTTCGAGACTTAATCAAATATTTTTATCAACGATCCTTTTTCCCAAATCGTTTATGTGGTAACATTTGCTCATATGATAGCTTCGCTATCTGTAAAAGGTTTTTTGCACATAAAACTAAAAATTGAATGTGGATAAAATATGTTCTACTCCTGTGAAGGTTAATCGTGCCAGCTTTATACCGGATTGCATGATTACTTCAAATGGATTACACTGGGTTACAGGTAAGAGAATTTACGTTATTCGGATACTTTTTTATCGTCGAAGAAATTTAATTTTTTGCTCTTATGCGGATCAACCTCAAAACGTCAACCTAAGGGAAAATTGCAGTCTGAGATCCCCATGCACTTACGCAAGCTGCGGTGTCATTTTAAAAAGTTGTTTTTGATTCCGGTTCTCAAATTCGCTTGTTGCGTAGTCACCCGCACTCTCTACGATTGCTCTGAGGGATAATTCAAGAGGTAAAAATGTTTAGCGGTAGGTGTATTTATTTAATGTGTTAGCGAGTGGGGTTGTGGGTGATGGTTAGAGTAAACTGCAGTTGTGAAGAAGGGTGCATTCGTTCTCTTTAATGAATCCTTGGTGCTATTGCATGTCATTTAACCTCAAGCCGTCGGTAATACTAGAGCTGCTTTCGGATGAATGATAGTAATGATATATCGGATTATATTGCCACAAATCACGATGTGTTTTAGCGGTTGTAAATACTTATTACGTATTTCTAAATGTATATACTCCTCCCTTTTAGTGATCGCTTTTGCCATCTACTTGAGCTAATTTTCCCGGGAGCTGCCCTCCATAGAGTGCTTATAAGGGTGGGTAAGACTATGATTTTCATCATAGAGGCGTCTACACAAAATATTATCAGAAAATAATATAGTTAATTTAAGTTTCTTGTGCGAGCTAATGTTTAAAAAGATCACGTGAATTCCTCAAACTAAGTGTACATGGTATTACAACACGTTATGGTAACCACTATCCGTCGGTAGAAAAAGGGAATAATATTTTTACAGAATTTGATGTTTCTCAGGTTGGCATAGCCGTAAATAGAATTACCTTGAGGTGCGAAAATGTGCAGATGCATAACCGGCTGGACTAGTACCGTTTTCTGGTCTGTAGATCATAATTTTTCCTTCGCTGAAAATTACGAAAGTGTAAAGAAACCGCGATCTCATAAATGATTGGAGCCAATTACATCACTGCGAGCGCGTTTACTCTACTCGCAGAGGAAACGTAAGACGCCTGCAGTGCGCTGATGACACTTTGAATCTTTTGAAAGTGAAAAAAATGTACGAATGAGAGAAGAAGAAAAAGAAGAATGTGGGTGCCTAAGGAGCGTGTTATGTCCAGGGTTCCGTGCGAGTGAACATCAACGTGGAAAAGTGAATCTCCTCTCTCCCTTGCTAATGGTTCGTTGCTTTGGAGTCAACTTCGGCGAGCACATGCCGTGCAGTTCTGCATTTGGCTGTCAAGTACGCCAGCTGTACTTATCAATTAAAGGCTCGCCTCTGTGTCCTTCTCAAGTTGAACCATGCCATCTGTTCTGCTATTTGAACGATATAGCTTTTGCATCTGTCAGTTCTATTCGGAGAAAGCGAAATTTCCTGTTCAGATAGATGTTCAGAAGACCTCGGTAAATTATTTTACCCATCGACCATGATAGATATTTCCTGAAACACACGGTGGTTATCAATATTCTGTAACGCTTCTTTGAACATCCCTTTGATTTCCAAAAAATAACCCCATACTCTTCTCTTTACGTATTCCATGTCTCTGTACAGTTGATCTTCGAGTACACTAGCATTATTTTTTGTGTTCAGGAGAGAACTTCTAAGATGCTCAAATCACGTATAATATACGATTGGGCTTCGGATGCTCCTTCCTCATTTTCATTTTAAATTATCATGGATCCCAGCCTTGTACATATGTTTTCACTTTGGTACTTTTACTGATAGTTTGGTATTCTTCTTTCATGTCTGAGTGGGGTATTCAAAAAGCTCCCGAGGATTTACTTCCTATTGCACACCAAAATCGCCAAGCAATTGCCTAAATTCTTATCGTCAAAGTGAGGGATCTTACATGAAGGGAGGACCAGCTCGTGGTGAATAAATATAGCCTCCGAATTTGGGTATTTATCATATCTGTTTTCTAAGAAGAGAGCGATTACTATTCCTTCCCTCGAGATGCCATGATGGAATCAGTAGTTTAATAAATAATTAGTTTCTTGATTCGAATTACTACCATGACTTTGTTGATTCGAAGTTTTCTGCGGGCTTTAATAAGTGGAGCAGATCAGATCTGAAGACGCCTGCAGGATGGCTGGAGAAACTGTTGTCGAGAGTGGACATCCCGCGGAGGAACGCCTGAAAGCTGCTCCACTACCACGTCTTAATTTTTTTGTTCACATCTTTTTTTGTTCACATCATCATTTTTGTTCATTTTTTGTGTCTGCATAAGCTCCTGGATAAGTATGCGAGTTTTTAACACTATTTCTGTATCTGTGACGAACCATTACATAATCTATCTGGAACCTATCTGTGTCTCCCGGCTTCTTCCAAGTGTACCTACGTCGAGGATGATGTCTGAACCATGTATTTGTAATTACTAGGTTATTTCTACGGCTAAACTCCACAGCTTTCTCGCCCCGGTCGTTTCTCCTTCCTAGCCCGTAATCGTCCACCTCCCACCCATCTCTTCCTTCGCCCACCACCGCGTTCCAATCCCCCATTACTACTAAGTGCTTACTTCCAGGTCTCCTATTAATTATTTCCTCTAGCTGATCGCATACCCCATCTACCTCCTCCTCATTATGATTAGAGGTAGGCATATAAACATGGATTATAACTAAATTCGTTGAATCTGCCTTTAGTTCCACAACTATAATCCTATCACTCACCTGTTCTGCATACACTACTTTTCTACCTAGTTTCCCATTCATTATGAATGCAACCCCGCGCTGACTTTCATTCCCTCCACTATAAATTACACTGTAGCCGTCGCTCCAGTAGTCCCCGTCATCCTTCCATCGTACTTCACCCAGACCCATGATGTCTACACCCACCCTCTCCATTGCTTGCTATATATTATCTAGCTTCCCCGCCCTCAGCATAGTCCTTACATTCCACGTATCTATTCTGATAGTTTCGTTCCTCTTCTCTATCTTCTTTTCCTCTGTTGTGACTACGTTTGAGCAGGGATTTCGTGTGATGACGACCGCAGGGGCCTTGCTCCCACCGCTGCCGGGCACGACGCCCGACCCTCTGGGCCGAGTCCCGTAGTTGCCAGGATTCATTATCATTTGAGAACTGTCCATAATTTCAAGATTTTTGTTTTAATTGAGATATTATTCCGTGGCCTTACTCAATAGTATTTTTTACGTGAGACCATCACTTCAGAGGCCGCCCCACTGGGGTCAGACGCCTTTTGCAGCCGCCTCACTGAGGTACAGACGCTACGCGGATTACCATTCGCCCGTCTCCTAACCTTCGACCAATCTGGCATGGGTGACCCTACCAGGAGCATTGCTCCCACCAGTGCAGCTCTTGGGTCATCGGAGCACGCAAACCCTTGATATTATTGATGTTGAATACCGTTTCCCTAGTTTCCCGTCCCCTTTTCTCCCTTTGCATCGAATTTTTCGGCCTGAGTATTGGCGGTGTAAGGTCCTCCCACGCCTGCCATCCTATGGGTCATGGGTTCGAGTTCCTCCTGGGTGAAACTTTTCACCACGCAGTGCGAGATTCTTTATGTTCGCCCAGCCTTAATATTTTACAAACACCCGCTATCAATATGCTGCTTTCGGGATCATGGAAAAAAAGCAGAACGAAAGGAAATTAAAAAAAAACATCGACGTCGACACACCTTCCACCCATCCTCTTCGTCAGCCTCCAGCAGTTCGTTCGACCGCCCACGCTCTTTTGGCTCCACCTTCCCTCCGAAACAATTTGACTTGCAAAGCTCGTCGCGTCGTCTCTCTATGGACGAGGACCGAAGGGAGAGAAGAAGTGAGATTGGCTTGCGCCTCCTACCCACACCACTCCCTTTCCTTCGGGTTTCCCCACACCCTCTAATCGCCAAAAGCTCATTGACTTCCTGTAATGATTATATTAGCCCTTCCCGCCGCGCGCCGCCGCCTACGATGGTCCACAAAGGCCGAGGAAGCTATTCACATGCTTCCCCTGAAGACTCGGTGACAGTTTAAGGGAAGGTTGAGCTACCGTTCCTCCCCTTTCCCCCTCTCTTCTCCTTCTTCTCGCCTCCGCCCATTGAGAGATGTCGATGTGTGGGCGTGATCTAATTTACAGTCGCGATTTCGTTTTATTTTTTCTTTTTCTTCCTTCCCCTTCTCCTTCTTCACGGACCGAGATGTGAAGATGTCGCTGGTTCTAATGCTTGATTATTTCTGTCGGCACTGCGATCGAGTACATACCTATAACGCCGTTCCCTTTCGGCGTTGGCATATTCGAAATAACTTACGTTAGATCTAGGTGTTAGATCTAGAAAACAGGCTCTGCTTATTCTAGTTTCCTCTACATTGCCCCATACTTTCAAATTTCCATCGGTTTTGCTAAATTCATGCATTGCTTCATACCCGCTTCCTTGTTCTTAAATCCTGTCCCGATATTTCCTTCTCTTAAGAGTATCTTTCCACCACATTCACTCGTGACTTTCTCGGTGTACTCCATCCTCTCAAACAATTCACTCCTCTGTCATGAAGCTGCTTGGTGATGCGACTGTTATCCCTTCTCTCAGCATGACCAAACCAGCGAAGTTGACTCTTTTCTAAAGTATCCATCTGTGGTGCATCCAATCTGCATTCTTTTATCACCCACTCATTCCTAAGTTTTCGTTTAAGTGCGCCTAGGTACATTTAGTGTGAGATAAATGTACTCTTGTTGGTTGAGATTTCTCTACGTGATATTATTATTGAGGGAACATACTGAAATCCACTGTGCAGTTTTGACCATTTGCTATGAATCATTCTTCCCTTGCGTTGCGAACGAGAGTATTGAGAACTGTTTCATTCCGTGTCCTCAGACCCTTCATCATCCATGGTATTACGTCATTGACAGAATTTATATTACAGTGGAAAATGCCACTTCGGCTCCGAGGATTTTTTAGAGATTGATATATTTTTTATAAATTAATTTTCCATGGTATTGCGAAAAACATTGGTGCGCATGTATGACGAAAAAGGTCATTTTTTCTTCTTCACATTTATTTTCTGCTGTTATAACATTCTAGCTCTTAGAATACTGGGATATGTGCGAATTTCATCTTAGGTGCCATGAAGTTACACTTTCTTAGGCTCTGCATAACTAGAGAAATTTTTTATCAGTTACAGAGTGATGTTTGCATATTGATTTGAGAATGTTGCAGGTGAAATTCATTGGAGTATTTTTTTATAATGACTTGTAGTTTGTACATAGAATTAATTACGCAAGAGCTCATATCTACGATTCATCTTCATTTTGTCATTTTTCATGCCCTCATTCCAGTTTGGATGTTAGTTGAGGATACAACCACGCGGCGTTTTTCATTATTTACTAGCGGTAAATCTTCATTGATAGAGCCTATTCAGTTTTATTTTCATGAACCCTTACGGTCTCACATCAAGAAGCATGCCCTTGTACTTTACTTCGATTCGTAAATCATTCTGGAGTCATTATTTTGTAGGTCGTCCGGTAAATATTCCTGAACATCATTGGAAATGTCAACCTTATTTTTGTTCGGGTAGGACGGTAGGTAAGATACATCCCGGAATAATTCCACGATCCACTTTACCGTCAAATCCCTCCATATTGTGTATCGTGGCCATATATACTTTCCAGACGTGAAGAATGTGCGGGCAGCGTGCTCCATTGTCATTGCATCCGTGGGGCGACCCAATTAATTCCCGGTAACATCCATCACATCATGTCCCTCGGTGAGATGTCCTGAATAAAGCACTCTTTTAAAGTTTTACACTCGCGGAGTTCCTCAAAGAACGGCAGTGTAACGTAATAGCGATCAAATTCTTGATTACCGCATGAATTGCGTACACACACGCACGCGTCCTGATGCGATGCTAGATGTTGAGATTCGGTGGTGTTTCGGGCCGGAGAAAGAAGCGATAAACAAAAACGTATCTCACATTGTTTTCCGACCGGATCGTTCTCGATGCAAACATTTTCTCGGGACAGGGAAGAAGGTAAAGGCCAAAGCAAGAGGGATGCTGCACATATTTTTCCCGAGCGTGGGAATGGAGCTCAGATCTTCGCCGACGAGAGATACACGCGGCTGGGAAGAGGTTGGAGGAAGTGAAATGAGCGGGAAGAGTAGATAGCTTGCCAAGGTGAAAGATATGCAGGGGGACGATGGAAGAAAGTTGGAGTGATATAAAGGGAATTGGAAGAAGATAAGGTAGTTAAAGGGAGAAGAATACAAACTTATTCGTGCTAAACAATTACTCAAAAGGGAATGTAAAACTCGCACGTTGCAAGCAAACAGAGCAAGGAGGAAAGGCATAGGGAAAAGATATTTAACTGGACAAAAATTGTTGGTGGAGAAGAAGGAAAAATGCCAATTCCAAGTGAATAACATTTTTCTGGTTCTGGATTCGATCATGTGGCTGGGGGAGTTAGAACGCGAGTGATGGAAAAAGGAGGGAATGGGAAAAATTATTGGGATAGGGAGGCAACGAACGGTGAAGTCTGTTGGGAAAATTACTGTCTCGTTCTGTATATATTGTAGTCGTGGGATAGTGAGTGTAGAAAGAATTCTTGTACTCATATATTCCGCTGGGTATCACTTTTATTTTGTTGATTATAACTTGGACTAGTTTGATTTGAATTTTTCTACTAACCCAAGCCTTGCATATAACTTCAGCCTCCGTCAAATGTTTAACCAAATCCTTCTGTGTTTCACTTTCTGCTCGTTCTTAATATTTTAAAAAGCGCGCGTTTTCTTTTCAATTATTTAGCTTGGTTCGCTCAACAAATTCTTTTCCGCTGGGACCGAAATCCTTTTAGCTTATTCTAGGCCTGACAGAAGCGTAGTATTATATATCTTTCACATTGCGGACCTAGCACCTCCCAACCCGGTTTGATAAATCCTGGCTACTTCAATGGAGTTCCACTTACAATTAGTTCCATAGCTCCACATTCCAGTTCCACAGTACTTAAAATGTGAGCATGTGTCTCTTCGGAAGGAGTGAATAGTTTCCGAGCATTCCAGCCGGGTTGAGAGGCTGGACACCGAAGTTTCGAAGGTTGACTCACCATCGACTTCAGTTAGATGATAGTAGTAGTAATGGAAGAAACCATTTTTAGAGGGAGCAAACGTTTTCTTAGATTGATTTTGAATCATTGAGAATTGGTGGATAGGTTAGTAAGAGAATAACTCTAAGAGTGTAGGATCAGTTGAAAGGATGATTCCGTCGTCAGTTTTAGCCTACAGCTAACAAACGGAGAACTCTTTTATGATATTCTTCACGATGGAAAGTTGGACAGAGATAAGGCCAACGCCCGATTATTACAACTGCAATAACAAATTAGAAAAATGGCGTAAAATATTCTGAGGCAGCTTAAGGCACAAACACGAGCAGAAATACCTGATAAAAAGGTTGTAAATGGGGACAAAATTAACAAAAACCTCGTGAATTTTCACCAGGTAGTGCTACTCTGAGAAATTTTCATTCTTCGAATAAGTATTAATACTTTTTTCTTTTAAAAAATAGCCGAGTGGAATTCCAACGTGATTCACAAGCGTGGTTTTTGAAGATCTTTCGGATAACACCCATAAGTCAGCAGATATGGAGCCCCAGCGCCGTGTCCCATAAAAATAAACACTTTCTCTGACCTCACACTTGGATTCCGTCCTCGCTTGACGAAAGAAAAGAAAAACACGACCTTAACGTTGGTGGAAGAAACAAAATAACGCTCTTGAAGCAAAAATCCACCGAGCCCAACTTGGATATACGGGGATTTTTTACAAAAAAATTCCTGCGATATCACGCTATTTCGTGGAGCGAAAAGTAAGAAGGAGAAAAAAAATTGGCGTGGCAGCGCTCGCGAAATTGATGAAATTCCGGGATATTAGGGAGATAAATGAGAAAGGTGAGTAAGTGAGGAGGGAAAAACCTTGGGAAAGATGAGGAGAGAGAGAAAGCAGATTGAGGGGATAACGAAAAATTGTGAGCGGAGCAAAGAGAGCGGTTGAGGTAATGCGAGAGGACGGAGTGAGAGAGCGTTCGAGAGATGAGGCGAGGAGATTGGCAAGGGAGGGTTGGTCGGTGCGAGTCTCCAGGCGCGCCGTGGAGTGGGAGAACGCGGAGAAAGATGAGCGGTGGTTGGAAGGAGAGCAGAGTGAGAGGGAAAATGGTCTTCTCCCGTGAGACGGGAAAAGCGAAAAAGCACCTGCAGCACTTCGTTGAGGGAATCACGCATGCTCCGCTTCTCACGTACGGAGTGGACCCGAACATCACCATCATCATCGCCATCCTATCTCTCTCTTAGCCCTCTACCTTGAACCTCCTCCACACGTACTAGACTGCATATATATACGTATGTATAAATAACTGCACGATTATTTTCTCTTTCCAAGGATCAATTCCCCTCTCTAGGGACGAAGATGTGACAAACTCGAGGGGATCAAACAAATATCGCTGGAGAAAGTAACACGGATCGGAGGAAGTAAAAAGGAGAGCACTCTTCAAGCCTTCCTGAAGGTTGCCTCCCTTCCTGCCCAAGAGGTTACCGGAACTGGCGCCGCGAACCAAGAATGATGAACTGTAGGTGTCTCCATAACTCATCCTCGCTTATGAGCTCAACGTAATGGCCAAACGCTAAATGAGAACAAATAGACCGTTAAGAGACGAAATAATCAATCATTTTATTAATCCCGCCGTGGAAGTTTACCCCCTTGAACCTCCCAATGCTTTTGCGAGGGAGACGTCAGAGCCCTTCGAATGCCTATCGATCAAAATTTTTCAGTCAATCGGCTGTTCCTTGACTTACCAAAGTTCAATTTTTCTTCGGGCCCCAGCGTGTGCGTGATCCGAGTTGGTGGGAACTTTCGTTTCATGTATCTCTTCCCTGATCTCAGGACCTTTTTTCTTGCCTTTGCCAAACGTTTGCGGTCTTTTTGTTGCATGTGGCACCTCCATCGGAATCCTACGTCGTGTTTGCCCGTTTCTGAGGAAATTCTATTTTCATCTTGTTAATCGGTATGTAAGCAGTTGCATGTCGGTGGAATCGTGCTCAAGAGGCGTAATTCTTTTTCTTTTTTTAATAAATCAAATATGGTTTGCGATGCGTACCCAGTAAGTCACAATGCATCATGTACAATGCGTTTCAAGGATTTGGCATCAATTTTGCGTTCGAGTTTGGCTTTGAAACATGTTTTACAGTGAAATGTTGAGAACTGAGCCAACGTTAGGTTTCATTTTTAGTTGCTGCATTTATTCTGCTCTTTAGATACATTCGGGGGTAGAAGCTTACGTGAATTTTGAAAATACATTGATTGGTTGAATGAACTTCCTTTCCTAGGATATCAAACCTCTATATATTACGTGGCATATTATCGTTCAACTCTGGTTTATCGGTGTGAATTGGAAAGAATGTTGAATTAACGAAATTTATAGACGACCAATAGGGTAGGTATTGGTTGATTTCAATTGACTGTTGCGCGTTTCAAATTTCAAACTTGAACCTTTTTCAAACGTTTTTTGTTTTCGAAGTGAGTAATTTATAGTAGATGGAGGTATGAGACTAAGTGCCTCTTGGAAGAATTACGTCTATTTTTTTAGCGCCCACCAAGTCGGTATTGTTAAGAATACTTATTCGGAGTGCGGAGTGTGCTCGACATAAATCCTTTCAGATCAAATTTATTCTTAACCTCGGTTAGGAGCTTTCCGGGTTAAGAAAAAGTATCCGGTTATGAAGCGAGCAAACTAAGCTAAGTATATAAGACTGTGCGTAAGGGTAAGTGTAAATATGATAAGTGCAAGTAAGCTCAGTGAAATGGTCCTCTCTTGGCTCTGTGCCCCGCGATACTTGCGAGCGTGTGCACCAGGACATGGCGCCTGTTGCCCACCTTGATGTATAATCATCTACTTATTCTTTACGGTGTTTGCGCTTTATCGGGTGCAGCAAAACTAAATAAACCTAATTTCTAAACTGTCTGGCGCCATATTCCCACTTTTCCCCCCGCCATTTCGAGTGCCGTAATGCCATTACTTCGTGAAGTCGTCAATGTGGTTAGTAGTATATGACTTCAAACCGTGATACCGAAACGCTTGGACGGAGGAATGATGAATATTTCTTTTAGACGTCCTTGCATGGTTTTTCTTTATTGCTTTCTACCTGATTTTTCATCCACTGTCATTTCCGCCGGTCGTTTCTCCATTTTGACCTTTATCCCTCTCTTTATCATTTTTTCTCATTCCAAACTCTGTGATCCTCTCACCTCCTTCTTCGGCCTCTCATTCTGTACATCTCTTCCCCCGACTCTTTTATTGCTTTGTCCCTATGGAGAGGCTCCCTTGCCAGACGGGCGCATTCCTTCACGGTCTGCGCTCATAATTCCTCGCATAAGTCATCCCGAAAGAGGTTCCTGTGGCGCCCTCCAGCGCCGCCTTCTCCGCCATCGATTCCCGCTTCCACGATGGAGGGTATATCTATTATGGAGATGGCCTTGTTCGCTCCTGTTCATCTCTCCTCCCCTTCTCTCAGTTATTATTGGCTTACATACCTTTTTGAGTGCTCGTTCGCACGCAATGCAAACTATTTCGGAGCGCTTCTCACTTTTGAGCCTTGCTTCCCAAATAGGCGGCCATTTTACTATCGTGACCGCCATTTTGTTTCGCTTTTTCTTTTCCAAAGTCTTTTCCATGAATGCGCCAATGTCCGTTGTGAATTTCTATCGGGAAAGGGAAATAAATAGAATAGGCTTCGTGAATGGGTTGAAGAGAGGTATGCTGATATGAAGAAAGAAATCGTGTTAGGAGGTAGAGGAATGCGCTTGTAAAAATGTAAGGATTTTTACTATTTTCCATTTGAACCTCTCATAACCGGTAGATTACTCTGATGATAATAATAATAGTTTCTCTTCTGCCTGATGAAATACTGATTCGTATTTTTGGGCATTACCCAGCTCCTCGACTCATTCACATAACTAACTTCGTCGACGGCCAATTAGTCATCATAACTACAATTTCGTTTCGACATTTTAAAATCTCTTTTGCCAGTGAATCCACATATCTTCTGCTGTGTTTACAGTCTTTTTTCTTTTACCTTCTTGAGTACTCTGTCGTAACATAAATCATTAGATACTGCGCTACACCTAATGCTGACTCATTCAACTCACCTCGGCGGAGGCCATTTCGCCATCGCCTCCGCCATTTTGTTTCAGCTCATTTACCTCCGCATCAGCAATGGTTCTGTCAATATCCTCTGCGGTTTTCCATAATCTTTGCCGTGGACACCGGCTCGCCGGTGGTCTTCGGAGTGGGTACAAAGAGACGAATAAGTGAACAGCGTCGACTCATTTGCTTTTATTCCCGCTTTAAATCTTGGATTAGCAAGGCCGACGCTTTAATTGGTTCTTAGGGACGGAAAGGGTGGAATGAGACGGTTTCGTTGCGGATTTTCTCCGTGAAAGGAATTATTCGCGCCTGGCGTTTTTAATGTGGAAGGCGCTCGTGAAATGCTTCAGATTCCTTGGGGAGATTTAGGTATTCTGCACAAGAGAGGAATGAAATAACTACGAAAGGAAGGCAAGTAATTCGTGCTTCTCTGGGATTTTCAGTCTGCTTCTTTTGTGCGTTTTTGTGACCCGAAAGAAAGAGGAAAAATAACTCAAGACTCCAATCGTGCCTCGGAAATTTGTATACGGTCTCAGATGGCTCTCGTCCTCAGACAGTTTTAATTTCCCCTAAATTGTTTGCATGGATACTATAGATTTTTTTATTTTAACTTTTTCCATTCCAGAAGATTCTTATCTCATTCGTAAACATACCTGCCTGCCTATACCTCGAGCGCTGGGTTTGTTCAGGTGAGGGGTATTAAAAAAAAGGCAAGGGCGGTCGTTATGTTTTTATCGCCATTTTGACGCAAATGCGCGCGGATAGTTTGCTTAGCGTTTAGTTGCATCTCCGTCTAAATTAACGATGTGAGAAGGAACGAGAAAAGAAAGAATAGATGGTGAAGCATTGCTAATTTGAAACTAAACATCAAACAAAGCGGAGCTCGCACGCTCTTCGAGTAATTGAATTATTTTCCAATTAAACACTCCGGAGCGCATGCGTTCATGTTTTTAACTGTGTGCGCGGCGCGGGGTTGGGAACCCGTGGAAAATCGTCGTAAATTTCGCGGCAAACATTTTTAAATTTTGCGCAAGAAAAAAGGGGCTCGTGGAGAACTTTATGGCCTTATTTCGGTGAAACTCCGTCTAAATACATTACGGGTTATTTTACAGCGAAATTCGACGGCGCCGGTGAGACGATTACCTCGTAGTCTTTCACCCCGGGGCACGAACGCAAAATATCATCAGTTAGGTGTCCTCGAAAGGTCCTGGATTGTGACCCGGATGTAGTAATGTTTTTCTTCGAAGAAATTTGGATCCTATTCGGTTGCGACGTGGAGAACACGGTTGAAGTGCACCGTCCGGAGGTAAGGATGAAAAGCCGTAAGCCTCTTAGTGGCTTTCGTTTAGGTTGGGGTGACAGCGTGGTTCTCCCACTTAGTCCGTGCTTCTCCTTCCTGAAATATTCCTTTATCCTTTATAGAAAGCCCCTTTATCCTCATCATTGGTTTCTAACCCTCTGGAACGCTATCAAGAAAAACATTTAGTGTGTCTCTCGTCTCTCCATGGGAATTTCTGATAGGTTTCTCCGCATGATATTTCGCTCTTAGTTTTTATGTTGCGACATTAGCAAGCATTCTATCGCATTCTCGACCGAGCATTAAGGCCGTTTTACACGGGGCACGTCATTGCGCAGGTTAGAGCTGCATTAATTTCTAATATGGCGGGCAATTGCGCGAATGCATGAATGAAATTAGAACAGGGGCTATTTTGCCATATCGCATCCATGCATTCTCGCATGCGTTCTCGCAATTCACCGCTTTACACGACGCAATTTTGACTGCGCCTTCGGACATACGTCAGATTGCGCAATGACGTGCCCCGTGTAAAACGGCCTTTAGAGCCTTGAAGGAATCACAATCCATTTTCTTGAAATTTCTTAACTGTGCTAAAGAAAACTGGTAGAGAGCGTCTTGCGAGCGATTGGTATTTATTTTTTCAAGCTTCAGTCAACCGTAAACCCTGTTTTATGATAAAAATATCAAAATATTCATTATCAACAGCAGTCATCAATCCGAATATAAAATGCAGATTCAGGTGTGAGGCGGTGAAACCGTTCCATAATGACAGAAGCATAACACCTAATGTTTTCCACTTATAACTTTTATTAGTGGAAAACTGCAAGTGTTTTACGCCTGTCATCAACCGAAGATTGTTTTCCTGCAGCTTCCCACTCCACTCTCCTATCAGCTAAACGCTTCATTCATGCGTAGTTCTTTACTTTGGAGGTCTTCATTAATTGGCTGATGTATTCCTTCCTTGTTATACCTCTTTAATTATTCCCATTCATTTCTCCTTCCATTATTGATTTCAATAGGCTATTATGTCACAAAATCCGTCCAATATGTTTGTCTGTACCCCTTGTTGTAGGATAAAAATATCAAAATATCCAGTAAGCTCAAAATCAGAGTAGCTCTCTTCATTCTGGAATAGGTAAATCAGAGTAGCTTTCTTCATTCTGGAATAGGTACTTACAAACGATGAGTCGCTCTTGTAAAAAATACTCCTTTTGTTGTGTTGCGACAAATTATATGTTGTTAGTACGCTATAAATAACGGGCGTTGTCTTCCTAGGAGCATATGTTGGGCAGATGTTATCTTTTGGGTAAAAAAATTTGGTCGGCGTGGCCTCTTGAGATAAGTTCAACCTTGACTTCTTGTTAGGATTGGCTAATTAAAGGTGACATTGAAATTCTTTGCAGATGCTTACTTATTCTATACTAACCGCTGGTCTTTAAGCTTCCAACGAATCTTTCCCTTCGAATGTTTTAAATGCTTGGCATTTATTTATTTCCTTTTCTTATTTTGGTACTTGAGAGATAGCTTTTATTTCTGAGAAGTGGTCCTCAATTCGTTATTTTTTGTTGAAAGTTTTTCTGGATTTATTTTCTGCGTAGAGTGAATGATTTCTCAATCAAAAGGAGTTCATTCCGGCTTCATTCCTGCCTTTAGGAGCATGTAGCTATTCTTTTAATTTAGTTATTTATTAATATGTACAACTTTTACTTCGATATGACTTGTTACCGGATGGATTTATCAACCGTCATTATTATCCTTTTTACTTTGTGAATTCTGCACCACCGTTATCACCACAATGGTCATCGTAGGGTTGTTATATCGTATTTATTAAATGTTAAATGTGTTTTATTGCTCCTTTTATTATTGTTTTGCCGTTTTTTTGTATTTCTTTTGAGCAAGGTACATTCTCGAATTTTGAAGTTACCTCAGAGCAACTCTGAGGAAACTTTAAAAGTTAATTAACTCAAAGATTGAGCAACTCTGTGGTGCTCAATCTGAGTCATTGATATATATTCACTTTCAGACTTTAAAAAATCATCGATACATGTTTTTTTAAATTTAGTTTCTCTGTAATTATAACTTTATTTTGGAAATTTAAGGTAAACGGAAGTCTCTCATGACATCCAAGCCTGAAATCGAAACCTCAGGACGTTAAATTCCACATTAGCTCGACCTAGATGCTCCTGAATCTTAGAGTTACGTAATAGGCAAATCAAAAGAAAGACTTTGTCGTGCCTTTATCTCATGAGTAATGCTCTCCATAAAGCGCAGTTTACCACTCATGATACCCATCGTTTAGCCCTTTAATGTGAATCCTGTTGCATAGAACACTCTTAATTCCAAGGACGAATGCTTTCGCTTAATCTTCTTGGAAATCAAGAGGGATGAATGGGTGCCTTGGCTTTTGTTTCTTTCCACTTACGACTCGTGCTGTTTATTCTTTGAATAATGTGTCTTTTGCTTTTAACGACACCTTGACTTCCGCGTCTTTTTTCATGAATTTCTTTTCCATCAGCGAACGGCAAATTATTTTCCGTCGTGTAGTATTCCTCGGCAATTCTCTCAAGTTTGCCAAAGGCAGTGATTGAGGAGCGGTGCTCTAACCATCCGCAAACGGAACATAATTCTAAGCTTTTATGCGATGTTTCGATGCACGTCATATTTAGAGCTGCAATGATCCATTGCAGGGCTTTGGGCGACCATGACACAGGCCATGGTTCTTGTTGGTGAGGGTACAACCGTAGCAATCTTGATGCTATCTAATATTTAACTAAATCTGACGGGAAGGAAGAACTTTCTAATCATTCTTTATTTGCAGTTACTTCTCTAGTGATTGCTTTTTCGCCGTCAAAGAGTTAACTTTTTTTAGTGTTCAGATGCATTCTTGTGAGAGTACCTCTCCGGTAGATTGAAAAATTCCGATCACGCGAGTCTCAAGATTGACGCGGAAGATGTTAGTTTGACCCCACACTATATCTCTGGAACGGAATGAAGAATTAAAAAAAAGAGCGATGCATTGACGAAATGATTGGTCTTCTCACGTTGCATTAGTAAATACAGCAAAACAGGGTGGGACGATGAGACTGTCCATTGATATAACATACATCTTCGTCCTCTCCTTCTTCAAATTCCTTTTTTTTTCTTTTTTCTCTCTTTTTCATTGCTCATGTCCTAACACCGCCTGTCACACGCCACTCCGGCGGCTTTTGGGTACTATGCACATATTTAGAATTGGAAGATAATTTTTCCCTCTGTGAATTCTTTGGCTTGTTCTTTCCAATATGAACAGCGGATCGATCATGCCGGGTCTGGACGCATCGATTTATACGATAACATATTATAATACCTTATATAATATGCAATATTCCCTCGTCAATGGTACCGTTTAATAATGGAGAAAATAATACGCTACCCTGTATAAGAATTATCTTCATATTTGAAATCAGCACTAGCGGTAATTGCGAGAGTCTTTGCGTCGGTAGAGTAGGTACCTTGTGGCGACTCTACTAAAGCAAAACATGGTGTCATCTACCGTAGATTCTTCTTCTCCTTTCTGCAAATATTAGGTAAATAGCCTCTTACGACCTTATTCAGTCTTGGTCTTGCTATCTCTTGCGTGGACGTCCCAGAGATCTCCTGCCTCTAGCTCTATATTTCCATATTTTTTCGGACATTCTTCCTTCAACAATTCTTTCTACGTGTTCTCTCCATCTATTTCTGTATTTTAGTTTCGTATCTTGGATGCTGTGTGGGCACAGTTCTTCCCTTTCATCCGTATTTATTTGTTTGTCCGTTCGTGTGTGGCCTGAATCTCTTCTTTAAAAATTCATTTCAGATGCTTGTACCTATTCTCTGTTCATTTGTTTTTGTAACTGTCCAGCTTTCGCTGCCGTGTATTCTACAAAGAATTACTTTTTTTTATAAAATTTTACTTTTGTGGTTTTTCTTTTATTTATTTTCTTGGCTTTTCTTATTTAGTCTTGGCCGTATTGTACCGTTGATGTAGTTCTTTATGATTACCGTAGATTAAATTGGAATGAAGTGTTGGCCGGGATGCATGCTCGCCGGCTTTCCATGCGTAGAAAAGCTAACGCAAAAGTAGTGGTGCGTTCTCCTCGATGCTTTCGGCCGTTTCGCCCGGACATTTCTCGCGCTCACCGGAGTTCGTTCTCCCTCCACAGTTCGTCTTCCTTGCAGCCACCTCATCTACCGCCCACCTGCGCGCGGTCCCTTTGTGAGCCCGCTGCCGCCTCTTAAAAACAGCCCCCCCCCCAATCCCCATTTTCCGTCGTATAGTACCTTTAACGGCCTCCTGGAGGAGGAGAAGAATGAGAAAAAAGAGCATAGGGAAAGGGGGGAAAACCGCCAAACGAGAGGATGTTTGATTATCCTTATAAACCCTTCATTTTAAAACCGCCCTTCCCCTTACGTCAGTGCCGGCGCTTACGATACGCCTCACGCTCACGTCAACTCGTCACTCATAATATTCCATCTTGCGCCCTCTTGCGTTTTGTTTTGTTTTCTCTTCTCGCCGCTGCTTTTCTTTCCCGGATTTCATTTCGTCCCGGTCTTCATCGTCGTGTAATCACCGTCTTGCATCGCCTCCTCTCGGCTCTCCTACCAACCCCTTTACTTCGAATCACTCGGAGATTCTATTTGGAAAAATAAGGCAACTCGGAAAATTACCTACCTCCAGACCCCACGCAGTGGACTCCCCGTGTTATTTCATTTTAATCGCCGAGAGCTTCCAAAATCTTGGAGGCCATGGGCTGTCATGTTCTTTCGTGTCACTGCCTCCGTTAAGTGATGCTCCTGAATTTAATCGGCATATCCTAATCTTAAAAGAGTCCTCCTAGGTGTATTAATTTGGTTGAAGTAACGTTTCTTGAGTATGAAGAGTCGGTATAATTCGTTAATCTATTATATTGTGTGTCACTTTGCACATCTGCATCATTCAGCTGTATTTTAAGTAAAATGTCCATGGTGAATAGTTACTAGATTTTTATATTTAGCCTATGGTTTCTGTCTGAGGGAAATAGTCCGTATTCGGTAGATGGCAATGCAAAGTTAGGTATTCAGCAACTCTTTGCGGGAAGTTCCCTTTTTTGTCGTCTCATTTATGAGCGAGGCAAAAGACGACATCAATGAACAATCTCCTCTTTTTTTTACCCGCATTTTCAATATTTCGTTCGCCCATCTTCTTCATTCTTTAATTCTTCAAAAGGGTTCATTTCAGCACCACAAAGGAGGTAAATAACAATGCTTTTAATTCAATGCTCAAACCCAGTTGATTCCCTTGGAAAATATGGCGATCCTGCTTTCGTCTCTGCCTACGAGAGCTAAGTACGCCTTAGTATTTCTTAGAATGAAATATCCTCTTCGTGTTTTCAGTGTTTTACTATCCTATGCTCTTCTTTGAACTTTACTTTGGAAGATTAAGGGGAATCATTTGATTTTCACAATCATTTCGTAACACATGCTTTGGTAGACATTATAATTTTCATTTCCAATGTTTTTGCTAGTTCACTGCCGTATAGCACACATTTTCAGATGTACCTACTACCCTAGGGGCAGAAACATCAAGTTGAGGTGAATTTCTATTAAAGCGTTTTCCCATCTTGCCTTTCTGTTCGCCCTTTCCCATCTCCTTCCCTCATTTACGTGCATTTGCATCCCCTCGGCTGTGTACCCTGTGCCCAGGGTCACCCGCAACAATTTTTGAGACCTCGGGCGAAAGTAGGCTGGGGAGGGCACCCGGAAATAAATAAATTGATAAATAAATGAAAATTTAACAAATTTTTTAATACAAACAAGGGGAAATATAACATTAATCCTTACCTAAATACTTTTAATGCTAAAATTTCTATCTATTTTTCTACAAAAGCCCGATGACAGGTCGACACGAGCGCGGGGTCAGGACATAAGCCTGGTTGTTCAACTTTAGGGTCATTCCTGCCAGCGAAGGCGATATTTGGCAAATTGCCTTTGCGCAATTGAAACATAACTTAGACAAATATATTTCCTATTATTCCAAATTTTATTTGAGTAGCCCCGACCTGTTTTGACACTATAAACGCTCCATTCTTGAGGTAGCCAGTGCGTAATCGTGAGTGCACATTTTCATAATTTTTTGGGTAAGCCGAAAAAAAATTCGTGGATCATATTTTATTTGAATGCGTTTATGCATTGGAACTCACCATACAAGCAGTAATGGAGAATATACAAGGATTATATTTTTTCCTGAAATAAAGCATGATATGACGAGTTATGGCGCTGTATTCGAAATTTATTATTATATGTTTTATTTTTCGATTATTGGACTCTGTAAGACCCTTCGATATGTATTAGCAACAATTGTAATGATAAAAATGTATTATTTCCAATTTAGAATAAAATGTGTGCATATTTAATTGAATCATTACAAATTTTATGTCATTTGCCATAAGCATAGGCACGTGCTAAAATAGCATTGAATTTCCAAAAATCCAAATTGCTATGATGCAATTTATTCAGTTTTATCTATAAATATCACAAATGAGAACACATATTAAAAGGCTCGCGCTAAAATCTGTACATAAACAAAAATCGGTCCACTACGCAACGAGAACTACATATAAATGTCCGTCAATGTCTCACGTATTCTTGCTCTCTATTGGATAAGGTGAAGGATTTCTGAAGGGAGGGATTATACAACTCACTATTGCGGATGAATAAGTGCTTCAGAGGGCGAGCAGAAACGCCGTCACTGACTTTGCCTCCAATATTTGCTGTTTTCTTCCATTTTCCGCGATGATAGCCATGTCCTTACCGAATTCGCCATTCGCCTTATTTCTGGTCGACCCCAAAAACCACCTGTCACCTCACGGAACCGCCGCTAACTTATCTGTCGGTGGTTTTTCCCCAAAAAAACCCCCTTCCCACCCCCGCACCGTCTCCCCATTAAGACTTATTGCCCCGCTTGCCACCCGTCCCCTGCCCTCTCTGTCTCACACATTCGTGAAACCTCCCCTCCCCCCCAAAACCTCCTGAAAATCCTTCCCTGAATTCGCGTGTCATTCGTTTTCTGCCGCCGTCTCAACGCGACCCCCCATTCCTCACGGAAAGGAATTTCAATTCCCTCTCTCACCCCTTGGACGATTTTTCTGCTTTGAACCTCACCCCTTCCCACTCCAGTTGCTCTTCTCTTTCCTCCCTTTCACACACCCCCTTCATGTGCGAGTGCTTTCCTAATGTGGGTTTTTTTTTTAATTAAGGATTAGAGCCAAATCGTTTATTTTCCCCACAAAGGTTTCCACCTCTTATTTTTGTTAATACTGTGTCAACGGTCATGCTTATTATATAACGCATACACTTTATGACGCGTATATTGCTAGCGGAAATCCATGCCTTTCCTGATTGTAAATATTTCCATCGGCAAAATTTTAACTGCTGATCTCGGCTTCTTACTTTGTAAAATTGGTAATTCTCTTCCATGGGACCGAAATATAATGCTCGGGCAAACGAAAATATTATTACCAACAACAATAGCGCGATGTGTACTCTTTAATTGAATATGTGGCTGATTTAAGATGGAAATTACCTACTTATTTCCCTTAAATTTAAAAACGCAATTTTATTATCAATTCTGCACCCTGAAACATTCTGCCTCCAGCATGCAGCGTAATATTGCCGTACAGTCCTTTATTTGGAATTTTCGCAGTGTACTTGCTCGGCCATCTTCCTCGTTTACTCACGGTTGCGATGGCAATGTATCGTATCCGCGCGTATTTGAGGTAGACGCTGATAATCGTATTACAAGAAAAATAAATAATTACTGCATTTCTTCACAAAAAAATAAAAGATTTATTGCTCAATTATACAATATTTTTCTTTTGCACGCATACTAATTGTTCCATTTTCGCCTGAAACAATTAGCGCTAGTAGTAATCCATACGAGATATCACAATACCGTCAGACCTTTGAGATTCCTCTGAAAAATCTTGCCCACATCCAGAAATCGAGCCAAGTCCTTCGGAATAGAAGCAAGTGCCCTCTGACCAGGGCCGTCTTAGGACATGCCGGGGCCCCTGGGCACACAAACGTTTGGGGCCCCGTTGGAAAGTAAAAAAGGGAATGACAAGAAAAAATATTTTTCTGTTATGATTTTATATTTTTTATGCTTATTATGAGTTAATCCGTTTTTAAAAATAGCAATTAATACAGACCTATTTATTATTGTTAAAATGTTCAATGTTCACTCTCTGGAAAACATTGAAAATCTGACTGTAATTTTAATAGGTATCTTCTTGAAAACCGAAAAAATTTGAGCTTTTTCTTTGTCTAAGCAATATCGGCATTTCGGGTCCCCCGTGATGCCGGGGGCCCTGGGCTCGGGTCCCGTGTGCCCTTATGGTAAAGACGGTATTACCTCTGACCCGTGCCAACCCCCCCCCCCCCCCCCAAAGGTGAATTCCTTCCCTATCTACTCCTGCTGATGCTGCTTCTTTCCGCTCCGAGCGTAACGAATGACATTAGAGGAGAGTCGACGTTCGTTTTATTTTCCAAACCCCTGCGGCCCCCTTTTAAGGATCTCTCCTTGCCAGAAGACCCGGAGGAGCGAAAGACCCACATAATCCTTCTTTCCACCTTCACACCGAGACGGCTGACTCCCCCGCCGCGTTCTCTTGCGAAATTCATTTTCATGCCCTCTCTCGGTATTTCTCCCTCTCACTCCACCTTTCCCTTCCCCCTCGCAGGGCCGGGGTCAACCTCGAATCGAGTCTCCCACAGGAGGGGAGGTAATTTGTTACCCTCGGAAGAAGAAGACGCTCTCTTGAGGCTGAAGAAGGCAAGCCTGGCTCCTTTGTTTCGCGTGAATCCTCTTTAGGTTCAGGGAGGAAGGAGTGAGGGAGGTGGAGGACGAAGGGAATGTTTTTGTGAAGCCGCGGTGGAAGAGAGGGTTTGAACAGAGGTAGGAATTCCGATGTATTATCTGGAAAGCAGGCGGGGTCGTGCAAGTGACTGTCTATGGGGAATGTAAAACAATCCAATTTCGAATAGTTAACAAGGCGCTCCAAATATTTGTTTTGCTTCTTCCTTCTCTCCGATTCTCCTTGCAACAGCTGGGTGGCGTAAAAGAAGAGCTTACCCTTTTACTGCCAGTAAATTTCAGGTACAGTGTGTTGAGGGCCGCCGAGGCCGTTTTCGTAAAATTTTCAATGCTTATTATGTAATTTCAAGCTTATTATGTAATTAGCAATTATTTTAATTATTGTTCCTATTTTTTCAAATTTGGTTAAAATTTTGGAATTTGATAGAATGAATGGAATGATGCTTATGAATTCCGATTTGGATACAATGCATATTATCGGAATTTTATAAGAATTTGAGAGAGCTGCCTGCATATCGGCCATTGGCATCTGTCGCACAGGCAACAAGGGCCGATGTATTGCCCGGTTGGAAGTAAAAGCGTTAAAATATGGCGCTTGGTTAATGTCAAAATGAAGAATCATGTTATTAAATCATGCATTGCTTCCGTGGCCAAGTTTTACTCATTTCCAGTATGTGGTTGTTTTTAGAGAATCATTATCCCTTAACTCTGACCTTACTATAACATTAAAATATGTTTAATCCAAGTTAGAACACAACAAAATGTTACAATAAGGATACGAACTATAATCGTTAATTATAATGAACATCAATTACATGAATCACGTTGGTCAAATTACAAGGTTCATTAAGGCTTAAAGTTTAAGCCCGCCTGAGACCTCCTCCATACATATTTCTCCAAGAAAAATATATTTTCTTAAAATATAAACCACTGCGTAAAAGTTGGGAGTGAAATAGCAACCTATTCTGTACCGTTTAATGCGTCATGGTATAATATTACTATTGCATGATAGATTTTTCTCTGAGTTGATTCTCAAATTTCAATGTGAGACCTCCCAAATAATTTTTTTCTAAAAAAGTATTAGATTTGAAATTACACCGCAAGTACCCATGACAAGAAATGAGATTATGTTCCCTGGAGTTAAACCACGGCTGGGTAATCATCTAGAATACTTACTGACCCCTTTCATTGCGTAAATGTGGAAGGGACACTGGAGAGTGTGGAAAATACATTTCCGACGACTAGTTTCCTATTACCTGAAGTTCTTAATGGCTTCCCTAAACCAATTGGGTTTACTGCGCAATCTTGATCACTGAAATTGAGAAAAAAACGTGAGATGAAATAAATGCCTTTATCTTTTATATCATTACACAAAAAGTCCACTTTTGCCGACTGCGGTACATATACGGTAGAATAATCGTTTAAAAATGCATGACTCCTGTGTTACTTCAATAACCGCGTATATTACCCGTGTTTCGCTCCTAATCTGGGAACCTCATTGTTTTTTTTCACCATCGGTGGGGTAATTAGTTGTGTCTCTATACTCAGCCCAACTGACTGTTCAATAACCATCATCTTTCCCCACCAGCTCCTGGTGTCTTTCCTTTAATTGGATTTTTCCAGGATTGGTTCCGTTTCTTCTCATTTCAGATCTCCTACGGTTGTTTTACGCCCCCACTCAACGGAGTTCATTAAACCCACAGAAGCAATCTCTCCCGTAAAAATACTAACTTATGAAAACTATTCCCTACCTGTTTCTTTTACTTTCGTCTTTCTTTCATCTTTTTCCTCTAAAACCATTTACGCGCACAAATAATGTAAATGGTCATTTATTCAACCTGAGAGCCTAATTGCTTCCTTTGCTCTCATTTTCTGTTTTCATTTTGCTCTCTTCCCCATTTTCTCGAATGTGAATTCATGTCAGGGCATCAAACATTTTTCAGCGAAGTTTCTTGTGTCGATAATACGATCTTCATTTTGCTCCCTAGTTCTCTGTCGTATTTTTCTGTTTTGTTTCTTAAGAAAGTCTCATGATACATGTTACTTTATATTGTTCATGAAGGTTTTTTCACAAAAAATATACGGGATTAATTTATGTATTTTTAGCCGGCCCAGGTGGCGGCGGGGTAAAGTCCTCGCCTGCCGAACCAAAGGAATCGGGTTCGAATCCCGACTGGGTAGAAACTTTACTCCTCCCAGGGCATGGTTGTGTGTGTTCGTCTAATAATATATTAAATTGGCAGTAATTGGCGTTAGCTGTTGCCAATCTAGAAATTATTATTATGCGGAATCTTTTGTGTTTTCTTTGCTTTCCCTTGTAGTCTTTCTCATTCGTACTACGATTTCCCAGAGCAATCAATGTTTAATCTGAGAATCTGAATCAATCGATAAAAACTGTCTCTTCTCTTGGTTTTTGTAATGCTATTGCAGATTATAACATTTTCAACCAAGGGAGAAAACCAGTCGATAAAAATTAGAATAAAAGTGAAAATAACTGATTTTTAATAACTTATAAGAAGTTTCGGAAGAATGAAACGAAAAAGAAAGAAAAAAAAGAAAAAGAAATTTCGATTTTCGTTTAACCGTTTGTAATATTATTTATACTGACTTACTGTTATTTCAGTTTATAATTAGCACCTTTTCCCCTTATTCCTTGATACTTATGCTCCTACGGTGGATGTGTTATCGTTAAAAAATTGTTATTACCTTTAGCTTGCCAACTGATTGATTATCCTTCAATATGCGCCTAATATTTACATGTTAGATGTTATTTGATTTCTAAATAATAGTGTGAATTTCAGAAACTCTTACAAGAACTTTTCATCCAATCTCTGGGCGAGGTTGTCCCACTTGACCTGTCATGCTTCCGACTGAGACAGAGTGAAAGTGGGATTATAAATTTTAATTTGATTTACTTAGCTCCTGGAAAATGTTCCTGTTCCTCATTAACCTTATTTGAATTTCAACGAAAACCGTTAAGGTTAGAGTTTTACTTTGAAACAAAGCGTAATTGGCTGTTAAGGGAACTTGTGGGGGGGGGGGGGAATATATCCTTATAGCAGTAGCCCCGTGTGTCTCTGAACTTTAACCCGAAATATGATGTGCATATTTTTATGTGATTATTAAATTATAAGATATGCAATTTATTTTTAATTGCCTTTTTGAAAAAAAAACACTAATTTGTGCATGTTGTTAGGAAAACGGATTGAAATTTCTGGGACATACCTAGGAGGAAAGGTCCAGAAATATCAATCCGGTACGAGGCTTAGGTAATAGGTTAATGCTATATCACAATCTCCGAGCTTTGCGAAATCCACTGTCCGTTTTCATCACGTCAGGTACCATCGATCCCGCTCTAAGAAATACGTTTTCGGCGATTGAATCAAACCGAAATTTCTAGTGGGTTTAAGGTTGTTTGAGCGAGATTTGGTTCTAGTCATATTAGAGACCATATACGGATTTTATCTTTGAATTTCAGCAGGTATAAGAATTACGAAGGAAATATGGTAATATTAATGATGCAAAAATATTGTTTAATATGACTGAAATTCTCAGTAATTTACAAAATAGACAAAGATTAGGATTCAGCTTAACTCATTTTTTTACGCTTTATGGTGAAAATGCATTCACAACAGAAGGTTTTTTTTGCAATTTTGTTTAAATCATCATGATGAGTAATATTTTTATTTTCTAAATATTAGAGAAAGTATACGAACTATGCATCGTTAAATTTATGATGCGATCGATGAGTTATATCTTTCTCGTTACTCAAAAAATGCTCCCTGGAGCGCATAGCTGTACCATATACCTTGGAAAACAGCTTCTATTTTTTTAATACATCTCGAATATTAGTGCGGTAATTGGTCACCATTTCGATATATTTGGAAAGGTGAAACATTTGTCTTTTATAATCAGGCCAAATTCGTTGAATTCAATGCGAAATGATATCTCACTCAAACTACCTTAAATGCTAATTTAATTTGGTTATCGATGGTAGAACTCAGCGTTTTTGGTGTTTTCACCTCTCAAAAGGTTATATATGAAGCGTGATCTGAAATAATGGAACCTGAAGGACGGGAAGCTACTACTCCAGCCACCACCACCACGCCGAATCCTATCCCCATCTCGTTGTTTCCTATTCGCTTACGGAGACATATTCCAGTTTCGCCTCTATTCCTACTCCCCCAAACCCGTTGCATCGTGCCGCCGCATCCTGTTTAATGGCCTCGCGAGCTCCGCGATCCTTTCCGACATTTCTCCCCCCCCCCTCCCCCCCCGGTCCCTTTGCCTCGTCTCGTATTAAGTCGCGACTGCATTTCTCCGCCGCCGTTCTTCTAATCACGCGCCGCAAGGCCTTCCTCGGGTGCGGTCAGTGCCGCCGGCCAAATTGCAACCGGAGAAGCTCTTCCCGCCCCGCACTCCCCAGTTCTTGCATTCATTTTTTTATATTTTTGTCCTCCGGACCTGTTCTCGACATTTCCCTATCTCAAGCGATGCAATTCCTAATTTTTATGCAAGTTCTCCCTCGCTTACATCGGTCCGAACGTCGACTTCCTTCTTCGCTTTCAAGGAATTGAACGTGTAATCTTATCAATTGTCGTCTATTTCCGTCTTCGCAATGCACTGAGGAGTGGTTGATTCGGGTTTTCAGGCGCTGTAAATGATAAGGCTTCATCGCACCGTCCAACTGAAGTCTCAAACTAAAAAATAAACGCTCCAGAGGGGGTATACTAACTCGCAGCCTTTATATTGCCTGACCAGCTGAACTTACCTGAAATACAGTAAGCTGCAGGAAATGTTGAAGGCTTGGCAGCAATATTTCGAATAACAATGTGGATTGCTTGGTTGGTTTTTGAGGGAGACGACCAGAAACTGAGGTCATTTGCGCCAGGATAGACTGGTAAAGGAAGGGTTATTCGGGGATTGGTGAAAGGGAAGAATAAAACCCATCGGTATTAGCCCGCTAGCTTAGCGAATGTCGCCAAGAAGACTCATTTTAACGTCTCATCCGACCTCCGCCACTGCCGGGACTCGTTCCCTAGCTCTCGGGATGGGAAGCCAGTACTCTAGCGACCACACCAAGCCGATCTTTCAATAACTTGTACATTCGTTGTTCTTGAATCTAAGATAGGACATTCTCAGTGTCTCATGAATTGCTTACAAATACCATTTCAGAAAATATATTTTTGAAGTGGGACACTTCTTACGGGCAATCTCGCCGACGCCCGACTCTCAAATAGATATGTATAGTCGTTGCGTGGTTACGTGTGTACAAGCGCGTCGAATTAATTCACAATGATATTACTGGAGGAAAAAAGTGTAACTATGTCATATGAATATTTTTAGTTCATATGAATTTCATGCAATTATCATTAATGTGTGAATATAATTTTCATATTCATATTTTCAGAAATATTTATTTTGTAATTTGTTAATGCATACATAACACTGTGTACTCCCCGCAGCCAGTCATATACATGCTCAGTGTTCCACTTTTGTCGGCCATACCGCGACGACCACACCTTTTTGTCCTAATTCCACTTGTTTTAAAGTTTGATGTTTTCGAGATACAATGTGTTATGCGTGAGGTGGTCGGTTTTGAAAGTTTTTATCAGTTAAACGGCAGAAAAAAAAGAATGAACGTTTTGTGCCTGAATATCACTGGTTATTCTTAAATAGCTAACATTGTATCTTTACAAAAAAAGGCTACATTTCTCTCTTGAGACACGATTTTTCCGAGTCCGCTCCCGCGGAGAATCCACACTACGCATACGAGCGTACCATCTGCTGTTGAGTGCCGTTCGCTAAATTCCCTCCTTTTTGCTGCCCATTCTTCCTCCTCAGCCGTTTGCGGTTGCAATCCAGAAACCCAACTTCGGTTTACCTCAATTTAGAGCTTGCTTCTCCGACATCTGGTCGTCTCATCCCTTGTACGTCTTTATTTGAAAACCCTCTCGACATGATCTTCATTTCTCGTCTTCCAGCCGCCATGTTGAAATTAATCCTCACGTGTATTTCTGACTTCTGCTTATTGAGTCACTCCGCTTGTGGCTATAAGTATCATAAATTGTAAGATACTTGTCTTCTTCTCCTCTTCCAGAAATCGATCCTTATCGGTGAACGAATTTCAAGTTCCGAATTATAGTTTCTCTGGGATTTACTGGCTAATGAACCATTACCCATCAAGTTACCTGCAGATTTATAGATCCTGGTTGGAGTATAAAGCTAAACTGCATTTTCCTTTGCTTCGGTGTTGTTTCAAATTTTTCTTCCACTTTGTCAGTATGCTATAATAATGAAAGCGTCCGTGTTGTATAAAATTGTTTACATTCTGAATACGTTCATTTGGAATGTGGGTATAATTCAGTCTTATGCTGCTTAATTAAAGGAGGAAACTTCTGTGCTCATTTACTCATTTCTACTGGCTGATAAAGTAATCATGTTGGTCGTCATTGAGACTCATCTATTTTCTCATTTCATCAGTTGATGGTTTGATTTGGAATGTTTTGTATTCCATATTCGAATTATACTTAAGAGATGCCCCATGACGTTGAGCTTAAATTTTACACAATTCATGGCTCGCGAAAAGCCGTTTAAACTGGCTATACTTTAATGGTAGTTGCATAGACGATATTAGTTATATACATGGTGGATTTTCAGAAAAGTAGAGCATCATCATAGTGGAAACATGGAATTCAAACATGAAACTAGGTGCAATAAATAGACAGTATGGTAACTGCTTTTTTCAGTTTGCTGGAAAAGCCCTCTTTTTTTATCCATCGTCGGCAAACTTGACCTGTCTAAGTCGATGAAATGGCACTCGTCAACGCAAAATAGCTTCGTTGAATGTTGAGCCGCGTATTTGAAAAGGAAAATTTTTAAAGACCAGTTCACGTACGTTCATCGAAGAATCAAACCGTGTCATTTTCACGACAAGGAAACGCACTCAACGCCGTCTCCTTATCAGAACAAGCAGTTTGGAGCGGAGATAATGGCCACCGCTTCGATAACTGGCGATTATATTTCGCTTTATCGATTTCGATTTTTTTTTCGAGTCAGAATACGCGTTTTCGCTTCGAAACTTTTTTCCCCCACTCTCACACTCTTCTCCGCTTCAAACGCGTGCTTTTCCAGAACGCCCTTGAGTCGACTAAACATCGCCATTATTACTCCCTCCCCCTACACCCCCTTCCAAACGCGCACTCTCGCTCGTGCTGTTGTTGCCAACCCGTGCTTTTTTCCCTCGTCCGAACTCCGCGGAGGAACTCGCTCCTCATTTCATTTCAACCTCGGGGAGGGTTCTTCGCAATCGGGCCCCGTCATATTCCTTTTCTCGGGGGGATGAGTGGGAGGGGGGGGCCAATCCCGAGACCATCATTTACGTGCCTCGATTAATGACCAAACCGACTACTCCGGAGCCGAATGATGCAGCCTTGGCCCTCTCTCCATTTACTCCGCCTCACACCCCCTCGCATCACGCCTCTGTCCGTCCACCATCCTCCACTTCGCGCCCTCCGTCCGCCTTCTCTCTCCTTCGCGAGAGCCACCACCACTCTCATTAAGTGCCCCTTCCTTCATCATTTCACCCTTCCTTCCTTCCTCCCTCGATCCCATATTACGTGTCTTGTCTTCTTCTCTTTCGATCTCCATCCACCTCTCAGAGAGTACCTTTCAACGATCTCGCATCGGATTCCTACCGCCGACGCCTTCCCGTGCGCGCTCGGGAACGTCCTGAAATTCTGGGGTTATATTCGTACCAATGTTCCGAGGGCCCCGAGTGGAAATTTCTATTCGTATTTTCTTGGCAATTATCTGAATCCTTAATTAATTTTCCCCACTAATGTTTTAACCTTCAAATGTTTGTTATTATTGTATTTACCATCATGTTTAATTTATAGTAAATACACTGTATGACGTTTTGGTACCATAATTCCCAGCCCATAAGACGCATTGTATAGTATGGGTTAGATTTTTGGAGAAAAAAAATGCAAATAAGCATCTGTTAATGTTAGTAATTTGTGGGAATAGAATGGAATTGTTTATTTCCTAAAATAGGAAATGTATTAAAGTTATCTGTCGTTAAAGTCTAGAAACAGAATGATGGAGAGCGCACCCTTAGCTCGCTACCACAGTAAAGTCTGGGGTGAAAGTAGAGAGATAGGGAACTCTAATTGCAACGCAAATTTGGTTGCATCAAAACATAGCTTTATCCCTGGCTCATTAGTCACATACTTATTTATGAATAAATATTTAAGTTTAAAAAGGGTGTTTTATGGGCCGGGCAATACGGTATATTGGTAATTAAAATGCATATATTTCCTGATTGTAAATACGTGTTTCCACTGACAGGGCTCTAACTGCTGCTCTCAACTCCTTTTTCTATAAAGTTGGTAGTATTCGTATCTCTTACCTTAACATTTCGTGTCTGTATTTTATCGTCTATATGCGTTGTCTGTATCATTTTATCGCATGCGACAAGAGATTAGAAGGGGATCTCGAGTCTCTATCCCATATAATATAATCATTTATCTACCTAACAATAGATCATGATTTGTGTCTCTGCCGTTTATTGCATCTTGTTGTGCGCATGGAGCAAACGTTGTAATTTCCGTAGATATGACTTATATTACCCTAAGAATAAGATTGATCTTAGAAAGGAATTGACCGACCTACCTATTGGAGAGTCAAATTATCGATATATATTACTTACGGTTGATACTTCACAAAGGAGGAAAACTCAAAACATTTTGTGATGCGAATCTGAATTCAGTTCTTAAAATGAAAGAAAATTTAGGGTTTCGTTCTGTATTTTTCATTTCAAAATCTTCTACTAGAAATGCCCGCCAGAGAAATCGAAAGTATTTCATTCACTTAAGCAAGAAGAAAAATGTTTAATCATTTTCTCCGTTCGCATTTTGAGCCTCCAATGGACGGGATGAAGAGAGGACGGAAGCCGAACTGAATAAAGAAATTGTGGAAGTAGGTAGTTAAAAGCGGTTGTAAAAGTTAAGTAGATATAGTTTACTCTCCATTTAAACCTACCTCAATCGATAGATCATCCCTTTTAGAGATATTAAGGGCGTGGGTGTTGGTGGCATGGGGACGACTCGCAAAGATCCAGCGACGTTTTGGGGCGGTGAAACGGAAAACCGCGGGGAAATTGCCTCGGGCGAATGATGCCTCGATGATTCATGAGTGGTTTCGACGGCAAAAGTGATACCCATGCGGTTAGAATACGCTCGCTATCTACTCTCGTTCTGCCAACTTGAGCGAGTGTTTTTTCCCCGGAAAAATATGTGGCTTTCTTTTGACGCGGTATGTCTCATAACTCGGTACGGACGGGGGGCACCTATGGCTGACGGCGATAAAAATATCGTATGTTTTCCTATCGCATTTCTCTATAACTCGGGAAGAATATGAGAGAGATCCGAACGAATAATATGCCGTTCGAAAGAGGAAAGTTCAAAGAGCAAAGTTAACAGTTATCTCGGAATCGATTGCGTCGTCGTACGAAATAACATGGCATCCAAATATGAGTATAAAATTACGTGCTTTCACCTGCTTAAAATTAGTACTTAAACACTGAAAACATACTCGGAGTTCGAAATTGGGTCATTTTTAAAGTACTAAGATCGTTCTAAGGGATCATATCTTGAAACAAGATCAGTTAACAATTGTTTTTAAAAGTAATGAGGTTTTTAAGTTGTGAAATATTTAAAACGTTGTGTATTCTAGGGAAAACGTCTGAATATCTACAAAATTAGAAAGTGGATACTTAAAAATAGGGTTACAGGATTTAAGAGCATCGAATCCTGAATTTGGGAAACCAAGACTGTCATCCACGCATCTTTCCAGAAAACTTCCGGAGCGACAGAAACTCAAAGCGACGGCCGCGGCAGTGCCTACTGAAAATTTGAGACAGTGGGAGCTGACGGCGAAGTTGGTACTTTCATTTATTCATTTCATCTCATGGACATCCCTTGGTCACAAGAAGGCGTTTCACACAATAAAGACATTCGTAGTGTGGCGGACACTATGAGTTATATTATGAGTTATAGACACTATTAGTTCTTTGCTCCCTGCACTGAACCACGGTTTGGATTATAGTTTTTTAGACGACCGGAAACTTATCATCTGAGTAGAAGAAGCCGGCCCCGGTGGCGGCGGCGGGGTAAAGTCCTCGCCTGCTAATCCGAGGGTCGCGGGTTCGAGTCCCGCCTGGGTCTGTTTTTCGCATTCCCAGGGTATGGGTGTTTCTGTAAATTTCTGGTGGTTCCGCCCCTGAGAAACCTGTTGACAAGCCAATGGCTTATCAGGATCGCAGGGGCATATGGGCCACCAGAATCGTCCGAGAGAGCAAAAGAAAAGTAATTTGAGGCGTCACTTTGTGAACATTTCTAACGTTCATGATAACCAATTTTAACTTTGTTCTATTTTCACTCTTATGTTATCGACCGACCAAGGTTTTAACACATTAGTGTCAATATCATAGTACATAGTGTCACCATCAAGGTAGTGTCATTATCAAGATAGTTTCATCATTAATATCTTGATAATGGCACTAATGTATTGAATATTTGGTCGGTCAATAAAATAAGTGTGAAAATAGTACAAAGTTATAATTTTTATCATCTGAGCCATTAGAGATTTAGAGATTAGAGAGTTGGGGGGTGGGGGGTAGTGAAAGGATCATCTTCATCTATCTAAATCGACGTGATATCCTTGGACCTACCTCAGGGATTTGTGGCAGCGGGTGGTCCCAAAGCATTATTTGGGGAACAGGAATCGTGGAGAGAAACCTGGCGCCAGCATCAGTCTGCTCTTGGTGAAATTCGCCAGGGGGTCTACGGTTTGACCCTTTCTGAACCAAATTTTTTCTGCTGGGAAAAGGTTTTTTCCTCCGTACAATCTAATTATGGAGGTTACTGGAAAAAACAAAAACTGTTTAAAGTATTGATTTTTAATTTTGTCCATAATTTTCTAATGTATCGAATTTGGCACGCTGTTATTGGTAAATGAGCTGAGAGGACTCCATAGGTACAAGCCGAGTTGGACACTTCAGACAAAAAGAGATAACGTCCCATCCAACGGACGAAGTAATACACTTGCGTTGCAGCCCACATGGCACGGAATTAGGAATCGAGGTGGAAAAATCACCGCTGCTGCGCGCTTCGAACCTTGTCCCTCAGTGTGGAAAGCTGGTCCTCTATAGGCATCACGCGATCACGATTCCCCTGTATATAATAAAGGCTCCGGAGGACGCTCCCATTTTCCCCTCGGTCCACGAATCTCATTCCAGAGCGATATCTTGTTTCGCGTTTCTGCGTGTTGAATAATGAGTGCCGCCACGGTCAAGCCAATGCAAGCGAATCCCCTTCCACCCAATCCGTCGTAGATGCCTGCAAAATTCATTCATCACTCGCTTTATTTTTTGTATTCGCTCGCCTATAAAAAGTAGCAAATGAGAGGGAGAGGAAGAGAGAGAGGTATGATATTATTCGTTTGAATATATAAACCTTCGTGCTAGTTCTCTCCTCGGAACGTTGTATTTCGTTACCACGGTAGCAGATTTAATTTTCGTGACTACTCCCGTCTGCAGATGAATAGCATGCTCTGCTCACCTTGATATGTTCGTGTCTCCCAGGAGAACGATTTTTCATCCTTGCTCCTCTGGCGTCGCCCCGTATTCCCTTTGCCTCGCTCGCATTCAGCGTCTCATGTCACACGTATACCTGTGCCTACCCGACTGCGGCCGCAGATACCTCTTCTCCTGAAGGAATGATTTATAAGTGTTTACTTTTGTGGAATGCTAAATAGATTGTGCTGTTTTATTTCTACCATTCCTGTCGCATTTTTATATACTTCAATCCTCAAAAGGAATTTTGTTCTCATTCTCTCCAGTTACGACCGAGATCTTATACCTAGGTATCCCGCCATATTACAAATTACCATTTGCATCCCTCCAATTCGTGGTATTAGGAGCGCATTAACTTAATAGATGAGTGCCAAAACCGGAAAGAATCTGCCTTCATGGTTTAGGCTCACGAATTTACGTGTTTTAATCATTGACAATATTTCAGAAATCTAGTTCAACTTAGTGATAAATAGACAATTCATGTCGTTTAGCACGCTACTTGAAACAAATGTTAGGATTAGTAACTATGAAATAATAAGCCGTTTTTCATGACATTTTAATTTCATTTTTTGTGAAAGGGAGAAAGGTTATACGTTATTGTTTATCGTTGGAGTAGTAAGGTCTTGTAACTCGTTAATTTCATAATTCTGTAACGGGCTACTTGAAAGGATAAATGACGCCAAATAACATTAATTGTCTCTCGACACCATTCATTACCATTAGACATAGAATGATATTTATTCGTTGTGTTGACCAAGATTATTTATCACTTAAGATATAGAGTCAAACTTTAAGGGTGGGGGTTTGGAGATGAATGAAGAGGATGATCTGGATAGTAAAGAAAACAAGCGAAGTGTTTGGATGTTCTTTTGGAGAAAGAAAATGATAGTGTGGATGAGAACAATGTGGTAGAAGTGGATGGCAGCCTTATCCAGAGGGATTTGTGTGTTGACGAGGGTGGAATAGTAAACAACTCTCCGTAAGCGTGGATGAGGAATGATATTAATTAGAAATTTGGACGAAGTTAGGAGAGGCAGAATGTAATAAGACTTATGGCGGGCTAATATGTGTTTAGCAAATTTAAGTTATGACTTCGATGGAGGAGTTTTGACCGAGACTGTGTGAAAGCCTACAAATCTATTGTTGGAATAACAAGTGGTGATGGTGAAGGCAAAGAATCTCTGCGTGACAATTCGCCAACCATTGATGGACCCTATCCTCCAACTTTCTTGCTTCACCCGAGCCCTTCCCGGTGGTTCGGGTTGGTGTGGTGGGTAGGGTACCGACTTTCTATCCCGAGGGTCCACGTTCGAATCCCGGCAGTGGCGGAGATTTTGGTGGAATCCCTATCCTCGTAAGGGTGCCATGTCGAGAACAGTATTAGTTTATAACTGCGTCCGTAGAATGAGATGTTACTCTTGGACTACTGCATACCTTCTATCAAGAGCCGGCTATTGCCGAAGCCGGGTTTCTCTCCACCATTCTCCAATATCTCCCCGTTCTCAAATCTCTTCTCCTTTCCTCTTCAACTTTTGGTGCATTGAACGATATTTTTCCCTAGACATAAAAGAGACCGTATTCGAATTTTAGCTTTTTTCAGCAGCTGAAAAAAGTGCGAAGGAATAATTTTGATATTAATGGTACAAAAGTATTGTTTTATATAAATGAAATTCTCATTAATTAAATAAATATACATAAGCCTTAAGCTTGACTCATTTTTTTCACGCCGTACGCTAAAAACTCCTTCACAACCGAAGATTTTTTGCGATTCTGTAAAACTTTCTTCGGTGAGTAATTGATTAATTTTTGAAAATAGTTGAGAATTAATACACACTGACGAGTTCTACGCATTAGAAATGTTTCCAATTTTTTAGAGTAAGTCTCTCTGGAATGCATACCCGTACCATTTCCCATGGAAATTGACAGGTATTTTTTGGCAGATATCTCGAAAAGTAGTGCGTTAAGTGGATGATATTTTGATATATTTTGAAAGATGGGATATTTTTCTTTATGATAAGGCTAATTTCATTGAATTTAAATTGAAACTGTATCTCGCTCAAACTACCTTAACCACCCTAATGGCGCAAATGGCCTCAGTTGTGGGTCGCCTCCACCAAATAATCTAAGGCAATATTCTAGTCCCTCCTCTTCTCCCTGCCCCCGCGACACTCCAACATCGGAAGCGTACGGCGATCAGTGGGTCGATCGCCGACCCGCATCCGTAATGGACCGTGAAATTGCTCTCTTCCAGAGGGAGAGGAATGCGTGGGCCCGTTGGAGGGAGTGGCACGGGAAAGTCCAACCTGGCGCGGGGTGGCGTCAGGCGGTTTGATCGCCATCCAGAATACGTGGACCTGGGGATTATATCGGTCCTTACTCCAAAGACGTCGACAATCGGGTCTGACTTTTGGACTGTCGAGTCCACGGCTCTGTCCATCGAACTTGAGGTCCTTTTCGGTCCATTTACTCCCTGGTGGCCGTGTGGCCAATAAAATGTACAAGGCATCTCGTTTCTAAACCTTCCGACTCCAGTTTTTTGTGGTGTGGCAACCTAGCAGGTGGAGCGTCCAAATAGTTTGCATAGATTGAGACCCTTCAAGTCCATATGTTGGCTTTGTTCCCCAACAAGGCCATTGGTGCATTATTGAGCATTAGATTTTTCTTAGCAAACCACGAAGCAATGAGATTTCCATAAAAAGAATTGCCCCATTTCTCAATGTGCAGTTGAGCCCTGGTGAGCTCAACGCTCACCTTGGTATTGAATCGGAATATGAGATGGAGGTTATTTTTATGATTGAACTTGAGAAATGATCCACGGGTCAAACTCTTGTCAACATAGTCGTGTATAGTTTAAATGTAAATTTAATTTTCGTCAAATTTCCACTTTATTTAAATATGGATTAATTTTATTTATATGCGGTTAAACTTGATGATTAATGATTTTTTCTTGTTTTTTTCTTTCATATCAGGTGGAATATCAGTGCATGGCACAAACAAAAGTGGAGTTGAAGCTGGCTTCCCGAGCCTGTCATGTCCCGGAGTAAGAGGTGAGCTATTTAATTGAAATCAATGCATGTGATGGTTACTTCATATAAAAGGAAATTCCTAAACTCTCAGTTACTACACCACTAACGTATTATAAATCTGAGCACTATTAAACTATCGTTACAACGGTTATAACCTTGTAATAGTTCGTATCTTACCGATGTTCACTGCCTGCATTCAAATTGGAATAATTTATAATTTCGTTCGCAAAGTATCGCTCTTTGTACGGGTACTAATTCATTTTTTATATACATTATTGTTATTGCTTTGAAAAAATTCTTAAAAATACCAGTTTAGTTTTAGGTATTTCTGTATGTAGTTCGCATCACAGTTTCGACTACATTTGTTTGGAAGGTTCTGAAAGTTTTTTCTCCCACCTTCACGGCGCACCAAATCCGCCATCACTCACCGGAGACGATCTTAATCTTCACCGGAGAGGCCTCGAAAGGAAGATGGATCTCTCTCTCTCCTTCTACCTGCATTCCCTCTCCGGAACGGTGTCTGACGGGAGGATGGGAGACGAGTCGTGACTTCGGGTCTCCTGCGTGGAAAGATTTTTCGGGGGCACGAGTTCGATGAAGCCGTCGGGTGGCTAAGCGAGTGCATTCGGTCGTGCACGTCACTGTCACGGGGTATGATGACACGCTCTGTTTTTGGGAGCTTCGATCTTCTTGTTGCGTGTAAGACGTAGCAGGTTGATATTTTCTATTGCAGTTTGTATTGCTCTTTTGGCTTCGCTGTTTTTCTTCCCGTATCGCTGCCCTTAATCTTTTTAGTGAGACGCAAATTTGTCTTTCAATTTCAGAGGAGTGTCGTAAGAATAATCGTTGATAATTCTAGGCGGCTAACAGGTATAAATTGGTTCTTGAATGGTACTTATACACGCAAAATAATTTAAATGACCAGTGTTTGAACCATAAAAAAGATACTTTACATCTGGTTTGACTGGTTGTCATCGACGATATACTACTTTTCCTGAAAGTTAGTGTGATGTCTTAAATAGCTCCCGGATACACAATATAGGGGAAATATGTTGTTGATCCCGCGGCCTCAGTCGTTCACGAATATTTTTCTCGCTCGTTTCTGTCACTTTGAAAGTATTTCGAACAAGTATACCATTTCTGGTGCTAACATTGTTCAAAGTGAGTAGCTATGCTTTCCGAATGCTTGGTACTCGACATTCGGGGGTTGGGATCTAATGGAAATCGACGGCCCCTGATTGTAATCTTTAAAAAGTAATCCATGGTGCATTGATAAAGGGTAGAAATTCATGGTTCATGGAATTTGATGGGTGTAATATTGGCAATTTAGAAATATTTCGTGTCAATAAGTCTATCCATTTGTTTATTCCCTGGACTAGAGCCAATTTCCGGCATCTGAATATCCATCTCCTTCAGGAATGATATGAAGTGACCTTCGAGAAGTAGAATGTATATAAAGTCAAATTCTTTTCTGTTTTCTTCGCATTTTAAAGTCTGGGACTCGAATTTAATTGCCTCAAGCCTCATCCGATATGAGTCCTCCCATGTGTTAGCCATATTCGTGTGAATAAACTCATTCATGAACTAACTCCACTCTCTCGTCAACAAGTGGACTCTTTGTTTGAGGAGTGGCGACCCTCACGGGGTCCTTCGCAAACACTTTTATATTCCGTCTTTACCTGCGCCCCCAGCCCTACTGCCTACACCTAAATGGGACCTTCGTCCTATTTTCGTCTTCCTTTGCGACCCTTAAAACCACCCTAAACTTCCATCCTCCCCAAATCTCGTCCTAAAGGAATAGAAAAAAAACGAACCAAGCATTTGTGTGTGTGCGTGTAGCATGCACCGCTATGGGTGGTTTGTAGTGTCAGGTGTTGACGGAGGGTGTTGCTTCGGTGTGGATTTCAAATTCGGTTCTTTGGTCGGGGGGATTGTTTAAGAGTAGAATTGGCTCGCCCGTCCCAGACTGGGACTAAGGAATGAGAGGAATGGTGGACCCGGAAAGTCGTAGGCAAATAGACATAGTCCCGTCTTGCGTCTGGGTCGAGGCATTTTCATAAACTGGTTGTGGCATCGTGGTCGAGTAAATCTACGAATATCTCCATCCTACGCTTGCGTCATACCTGGCGTGCCTACTCGAGGACTTAGAGCGAAGGTTGTTCGGGGACCAGATTTTTTAGGCCGTGTCGGAACATGACTCTAAGATGCCGTCTCTCCTTCGAATCTAGCAAAGAGATTTCTCCCGAAGTGACGTGTGTGACTTCATTACCGATGGTATCGTCTGGAGACCAAGAGGTTAAACGCCATGATTAAGTTGGCTGGTGAATTCAATTTACATGGACTCAAATGTGTACCCAATGGACATTCCTGCTCCTAGCTACATCTCTTGGTCGTACGAAAATGACCGAATGCACTGTCGAACACAAGACAGATATATTTCTACAAAACATAAACGGCTAAAACGCAATAACTTTTATATATTAGGACACATCTTCTTCATCCCATTTTCTTCCCTGATTACATTTTCTTTTCTCTAATTTTTCTTCTTGGCAAAGATATTTCAAAACACTCTCCGCCTCTCCCCCCTGCAACGGCTAGAAGTATAAAGTGCATATGCATCATGTTGATTTGTTACTACTTATGAGTTCTGTTTAAATACAATCAAGAAAAAAAAGAAGAAAAGCGGGATTTTATCTTTTTTTGTGATTGCTAGGTTGATTGGAGGTTCCTAGGATACTTTAGGAGATATCTGAAAAACGATATTATCGATTCTCATATTTGAGTGCAGGAACGTAATTGCGGAAATCATAAGATGCCTGAACGAGAATAACAGTTGGTAAGTTAGAGTTTTATGACAAATTTAGTAAATCATACGTCAATTTTATAAGGTAGATAAATCTATTCTTATCCTCCTTTCTATCTAACCTCTACATATCCTGTTTCCACTGTTAACAAATTCTGTGGTGACCAAATGCTTAGCTCAAAATTTGGCCCAGCTCATCTGCGGGAAAAACCTCGTCATTCATTTTCTATCGCATTTGCCTCGCTACCATGTAATGAATCCGGGTTTTTTATAAATATCTGCAGCCATACACGAGGGTTATCGTCAAGTTGTATATTATAGCTTTTGACTTTATCGGTTCGGGTTGATCGCTGGAAAATCTTCACCGCGTGGATGTAATTTGAGTTCCGTTTTCGGGTTGGTGCGGTGGATGTGCATTTTTATCCGTTCTAAACTCGTTTCATGAAAGTCTCCCGAGTACCCACCCGCCACCTCGTTATGGAAGGATGGAGAACTAAAGCAGTAATCTGTTAGCCCGTTCGTTTTTGTTTTTCTTTTGAAGGCGGTAAAAGAGAAAGGTTGAAATCCGAAGCATTCCTGTTTTTATCTCGGGTTCTTTTGCCTTGCTTACTTTGAAGACAGCGCCGTCAAAAAAATTACTCTGAGGAAAATAAAATGATATTTTATGAAGGACCCGGTCGGATATTCTTATTTCGATGTATGACTCACACAATTTACGACTAACCTAATAATCACGAATGGTGAAGTGTCACCGGAGCTGAACAGCTCACCACATCGTCAAATTAATTAAAAGCCGTACTTCGCAATTTATGCTCTCTCATGCACCGGTTCCGCTGTTCGTTTTACTGTAGCGACAAAGGTAAATACACCAAAGTAACTAGTTTTGTTTGTCCATGTTATTAGTCTGATATTAATCAAAAACTTAGAAGCTCAGTGTCGCCATTATCAGTCGTTGCTGTGCCCTGACAGGTTGATCGCCCGGCTACTGACAGGAAGAGTCCCAGGATAAAATCCGAGCGGTTTCGCAAAAAACCTCATTCTGTGTGAACTTTCTGGACCCATCGCGCAAATCGGAACACATCAGCGCACTTCAGCACAACAACGACGAATGGGGAGATGAGTGTCGTTGAAACGTTTGATGATCTGCCGGTAGGTAGCACCCTGTAGGTTCACAATAGTCACGGAAATGTTGTATGTATAGTTATGTAAGTCGTTAAAAAGTATTTATTAACGCAATATTTTTGCCACGGAGTGAGTAAAACTTTGTGTTATTGATGCTTACCTGTCTACTCAAAATCAACTGAAGAACAACAATCGCTGTTTGTGATTTTCGAAGTAAATAGTAGATTGTGCGTTGTTGTGATAGCCAGTAATGATGGCGACATGTTTGAGTTTAGAGAAGTAAAAGAGGTCGTTGACGTTGTGTATATTCTTTTCTTAAAACACATTGCTTGTTTTTAACCCCACCATAATCCGAGAGTAATATCGCCAGCGATTGCTTTCAATCCTTGAGCTCGTGCTAGCGGTGGGAAAATGTCGGAGTTAGACGAAAGCTGACTTTTGAAATATTAGGGATGTGATGTGGTGGTAAGGCTGTGTGGAGAAGGGAACCGGATGGTAGGCCTCCAGAAAAAGTTGAAATATTGATATGTTGACGGTGGGAGCATCGAGGCCGTCGCCATCGAGATAACGATCGGGAACGAGACGCGGAGCCAGAGAAGGGAGACCGATGGACCTAGGGAAAGGAGAAGACAAGAATCGAAGGAAGGAAGGGTAGAGAGAGAGAGAAAGAGTTTAAGTACGGATAGGACCTGCCATCCCCCGAAATTACCTTGATCCCTTGATGACCATGCTACTTGAATGATGGCTCCCCGTGTCCCCCGTATGAGATTTGGATGGCAACTTGTTCAGGCTAGAAGTAGGTGGCTAATGGTGGTGGAGTTTTATAAAAAACAAGCATTAGGTCCTTAATTTGCGAACATTTTTCAGCTCGGATCCGTGATGGTTCATGGCTTCCAATATGTCCCGATATGCTGAAGGAAACTTGTGACGACTAGAAGCAAATGTTTTACAATAGAGAGGAGTGATTAAAAACATGAAAATTGCTTCTTTTGACCACGAAAATAATTCCAGTGGAAGATAAAACGAACGAATGGTCATAAATGTAGAAAAGATGTAGATATTGTAGGCACGGGCCCGCTTACCTCTGGGTCACGCACGATAATAATAATAATTATTATTATTATTTGTCTTTACTACGTGTGAATTTAGGTATATACAGTCCTCTCTTACAACTAAATTGTTAAGCAAGCACAGACATCCCCTGGGTGGTGAAATGTCCACCTAGGCGGAACTCAACTCACGACCCTCGGATTAGAAGGCGAGGGCTTTACCCCGTTGCCACCGGGGCCGATAAAGTAATTCGAGAGAGCTTGAAGGATCTAGATGCTGTAGTATATGAGAAGAGGAACGAGCAAAATAATTATATGAATCATTTTACTTTTCTCTTAATTTTATTGATTATTCATATTGTAGTGCATATTTATTTATTTTTAAACAGTCTCAAATCTTCTCTTAACCCATTAACCCTGGCTATTTCAGGTAATTGCATTGGGAAATCCGAATATTAAAAATATTCGATTGTATCGACCAAATATTTCGGCTTTCAGATGAGAAAATATGGTGGGATTTTGTTACAAAAGCCGCATTATGTCAATTGAAAAATGCAGCTTAATTGTGTGGAAACATTGCAAGGTGAATATTTCCTTTTGCTATTGAAAAATGCGCCTAGTAGGCCATTTTAGAACAAGAAATGTTTTCTGTGATCACGCTAGGCGTTAAAGGGCTAATCTATAGGCCCTCATATGAACGCGATCTGTTTATCTAATCGACGTGGACCCACATCTGTCGCCATTTTCCGAAGTTTTCTTTGCCCTTCGCTTCGCATTATTGGACCACGATGTTTGTTCGCTCCCTCACCACGTTATTCGTCTTCGTTTCTCTTTACCCGAAGCATTCTCGAAGAGCTTTGCTAGACCTCAAGTACGGATTAAACGTGACCAGGCGAGAGGACGAGAAGATCCGGGATCGCTTAAGGGGGGGGGGGGGACCTAGCTGGAAGCTTCGCGAGGCCTCCCACTGCCCTCGCCCGGTGGTGGAGCCGAATCAAGTGGCCACTGGGGCGGTTGTATTCGGGGTGGAGAGGAGGTGGGCGATTGGGATGGGATTACTGCCGAAGAGTTCGATTGCGTGGCCGGGTGGTGGAGGAATTCAAGCAGCGTCCCACAGCTGTGTTATCTTTGAAGCGGAAAGCCAGAAAGTGGAAGATGGAGATGCCACGGAATGACCACCTCACCTGCCGTCCATAAATCATTTGTGTACACAGCACGCTCGTATTTATTTTTTTTTCGTTTGAGCGCCGTTGCAAGGATCGAGTGGATAATGTACACAGACACATATGTACTGGCTAATGACTCGCAGAAATTCTCGCGGTGTCCCATTCGTTCCCCTTTTGTCTTCGTTCGTTCTTTTTTTTTAAACCGATAAGTCCGATGCCTCCTCGACTCTCTATCAAACGATTACCGTGATGCCATACACCATAGGTGGTCGATTGGGGGGCTTTTATTTTTCGAGGAGGCATATCGTGAGTCGGAGTCACTCGAGACCACCGGCGGATTCATGACGAAGTCATCCATTCACCTCTTCGATCCCCTCACTTGAATTCCATCGATATTTTTAAGCACCTACCTACACAAGTGACGGGTTCAATTTTTCGCAGAATCCTCAAAAAATATGTTTTAGTTAAATTTTACTGCCTATTTTTATGACATCATAAGTATCAATTACATTTTTGATACATCTCTAACTTCTCGTAATAATAATAATATTATGCTTTCATCATATGGACCTCAATTATTCAAAGGAATAGTTTTATCGAGGTAAGGTCGGTAATCATAAACCAGTTTTTATAAAACCCAGTCGGTAATCATAAACTTTACCAACGTTTCGGAATGCAATGTATTCCATCTTCAGGGCTGAAAACAATACAATGAATTGTTGACCCTTATTGTATTTTTTTAAGCCCGGAGGATGGAATACATTTTATTCCTATACGTTGGTAAAGAATCACTGTTTTTTTTATTTCCGACACTACCTCGATTAAACTAATTCTTCGAATAAAGTTATGATCATAAATTCTTGTGGCAGTAGGGCGAAGGATATTGAATATTACGGTATACTGGACGCGATCACACACAATGTAATTACTCGATGGCAAAGACTTAAGAATTGCCTCAGGGAAGGGCAGAATCTATAACCCCTCGAAACCTGGGGGGAGGGCGCTCGGCGCATGGATTGGGGCCAGAGGAGGCCCGCAACTTTCTCGAATGAATTTATTTTTTAAAGCTTATTCTTTCAAAATGAGATAATCATATACACATTTTTAACTACTCATTTTTATTTTCTTTTTCTTTGTTTTCCCTTTTATCTTTTACATGAAAGGAAGTTATCGAAGAGGTGCCCAGGATTTGTAGATCCTCTGCCTCGCAGGAAGATATCATATTTCAACGTGGTAATCGGGTTGCCTGCATTAAATTGATATGGTTTGGTGATCAGAGTACCGTGTTTCCATCCTGAATCAAATCGTCCCAAGTTCGCATACCTCGATTGGTGGAGATATTTCGATAGAAATCCGGTCTCACCACTGCGTACCGTGTGGAGAGCACTTCAAGTGCTAAGACTCCGTCCTTCGGATGGGACGTTACTCTGTGGACCCCTTGGTTCCTTTCGTAGAGAGTTGAATGCCAAGCTGCAGGGTAATTCCGAACCGTAGATTGATGCCGACTATGGATTTTTCATAATGAGCAATTATAACTTTGCACCATTTCTACACTTATTTTATTTTCCGACTAAGGTTTCAACACATTAGTGCCATCATCAAGCAACTTGATAATGACACTTATGTGTTTAAACCTTGGTCGGAAAATAAAATAAATTTCAAAATAGTACAAATTTAAAATTGCTCATGATTAATATTTTCTTTTCTGGAGAAATACGTTAGGTATATATTGTACTTTATGAACGTTAGAAATTTTCACAAAGTGACGGCTCAAGTTACCTCTTATATCTGGGTTTTTCCCCACTCTTTCTCCATCCCTCAAGCATCCCCTACCTATAATAAATAACCTGCTCGCCTCTTCTAAACGACTTCCGCTGTCGATCGCCTCCCCTAGTTACCGCATAGCAACTACCTACGCATTGTTTTGAAGATACGTGTTTATTTGGTGTTTTTTCCTATTTGGTTTTTTGCTCCACACGATTAGTATTAAGTAATACTCCGATAAATATTCAGTTAGTTTTTAAAGGCGTCTTAATCTGAAGATGGCTTCGTCAAATTCTTTATCTAGTCGTTGATCCAATTCTTAATATAAGTCGGAAGATGTAATCTTGCTTATCTCTTCAGCCAAAGATAACATTATCTCTTTTCTCAGGGATGAGACACGGCATTGAAAGTTTTTTTCGTCCCGCCTTATTTACCGGGAATTGGAAAAAGCGTGATACAATCTGGAGGTACATACGTGTGTATTCCAGGGATAAAACTAACTCAGATTCCTCTAATGAAAGGAGGGAGGAGGAGACAGAGAGAGAATTGCGCAGAGTCGGCAACACTGATATCCATAAGTGCTTTCGGAAATCGGCAACGTGGACTGCACTATAGTGTTGAACTTAAATATTATTTTAAATGAAAAATGCTAACATTTTATTGATTACGGTGGAACAGTTCCACTGCCGGCCTAGATAATATGTATAGCTCGGTTGAAAGTTCCTGGCACCTACGCAGGCTCCCGTTTTTTGCCTGAGGGAGTCTCTTTTAATGAAAAAGCTAGTAATGGAAGGGGTTATAGTGTTCATTTACTAGCTTAAGCACTCGGTGCGATATCGAGGGATGCAGTTTCCAGTTCCGGTTATGCCGAGTGATTGTTTTTCCTCGGTGGAGCGTCCACTTATGTGCACTTGCGGGCGACTCCGTAAAAAAATGATACCGTGGCCAATTTCGGTATCCTCAAAATGCGTGTTCATTCTCTTTTGGCACTTCAATAAGTTCACTTGTGTTTGCTGCCGACATCACTGCTCTTATCTCATGCCGTTCTACGTTTTTTTATGTGCCAGGAGCTTTCAACCGAGCTGTATCAATTTGCTTGTATATTGCATATATGCTTATACGTCTCCACGTTTACTCATTTGCCTCTCTCTCTTTCGCTCTATCTCATTCCCTCCTCCCCCTTTTCCCCTTCATCCATCTCTCTTTTTCTCTCTATCTCCATTCCATTCCCGTGCCCTCCAAACTCCACGGCATCTACGTGTAACATTATCCGTCGGGTTCAAAATTAAATGGGGAGATGGAAGTGGCGCGAGATAGTTAACCGGTATCCTTGAAATGGGAGTCGTACACGACTTACTTTTTTTCTCTCTCGGACTCGAGAGGAGCAGCGAAGGGGGAAATGAAACGACGCTCCCCCCTCTCAGGTATATTTACGGTGACATTTTTAAAAGTGGCTACATTTTTTTATTCCCCAAACTGCGAAATTAAGAAGCAAATAAGTGGAAGATTTTTGGGACTACCCTTTTTCTGCGTCTCTTCCACTATTCCCCTACCGAGATATTTTATTTTCCCGGAATCACTCGACGCTTCTTTCCCAATTACTTTTTTCCGAGGAAGGTTAATTTTTTCTCTTAGAGTAGTCCTCTTGTGTATTGATGTGATATCCTCGGAAGGCTACAGCTGGTAACTGAAGTAGTTGGGTGGAGTTCAATTTTTTTAAATGGGTTTTTGACTAGCTCACTTTGTTCATCTTTCGTGAGTTATTAACCCGCGAAACTGAGTTTGCTATTTCATTTTAAATTTCATCGCCACTCCTAGTATTCGTGATAATTGATTTAGGCCCGGATTTATAATGTCTGGATTACGAAAACCGCAGGTTAACGTTCCCTTTTCGTTAACTAAATGTGAGGGTCATCGATGGGAAAACGTATAAACGACGGTATTAATACCAGGAAAATCTTTACTGAAAGATAATGAAACTGGGCCATAATGTTTTCTTTCAATTTGACTGATATATACTTTGGGTGAGTTCGTAGCCAGTATTCATTTAGTGCTCCACTAGTTCATTGGCAGGTTTTTGGAAAGTCACTATCTTAGGCTTACGCCATTTATTTTCACCTCAACGATCCTGACATATCTATGTATGCACCAAACATAAAGTATTTTCAAACCTTTTAATATCTTCTGCCTCCCTATACGTCGACGTGAAGTTCTATTTACTTCCTACCTCTTCCGCGCTTGCCCAATCACTCAATAATTGAGTTGTTATGGCGACTAGAGTACTGGCAACTGGTGGGAAACCCCTAGTACCAGGGTTTAAATACCGTTAAAGATTCATCCTAACTGTCAATGAAAGGAAAGGAATGTTGACCTTTATGCACGCAGGTGTTGACGAGATTTTAAATCTCCCTGTCGATGGTCATCTGGATGACCGAACTGCATGCATATGAGTCTAAATTACTTTGCTCTCATTGACAATTTGGATAAATCTTTAATTTAAACCCAAAGTAACCAACTGACCTAATTTTGCTCTCTTCTATCACTCTTTTCAACATTCGGTCCCCCTTTCTCAGTACGACCCCAAATCAGCATCGTTATTACCTTGTAGTGTTTTCAAGTATTTGAAAACAAAATGAAGGAAGTTAAAATTGAATCAGGCGACAGAAAGGGATCTTCGATCAATTTTACTTCAACTTCGATCACCATCATTTCTACTTTCGTAGAGCGAAAGCTGAATAGTTGAGCGAAAGAGGACAAAGAAGAGGTCCCTGAAAAAATGTTTGTCTCTGGAATGGTGCTATCAAGCGGGGGTGGGGGGGATAGAATTTCCACGTTCCCCTCCTGCACACTTCCTCCCCAGCCGTGGTATTCAGCGCCATCCCAATGTCCAATCGCAATATTTTCATGGGTCGCTGAGGGTAAGGATGGCGTGGCGGTGTCGATGTGACTTTGGTAAACGTGTCACAAGGCTCAGCGGAGGTTTCTTCGCTCGGAAAGGGGACTCGAAGGGGGGGAGGGTGAATCGAGGCATTTGGCGGTGTCGATCGTGGTTCTTACCGCGGCGTCAGCTGGTTCACGTCGGCAATTCTGGGAGGTCTCGCCCTGAAATATCAGGCTCCTGAGCATTCAGGCTTCTGGTGAGGAATTTGGGATAAAAGGAGCGGAGAATATCTGAAGGAAGGAAGGTAAGAAATTTTCGTCGGATAGGATGGGAAGAGGAGTGCTTAGGGAATGAGGAGAAATGCGAAGAGTATTTTTCGAGTCTTCGGAAGGGTTTCGGGATATTGTCTTTTTTATTTTTCTTTTGCCTTTTTAAGCATTCCTTCTTGAGAGAGAAAAGATCTCCTTACGTGTTCTTTTCTCTCCTCCGCTTTCCAGACCAAGAAGAATCATCGCTAGTATCATCGTATTTATTTTTAACTAAGAGATTTCGCGAATGGAGACCACGATGGCCAAATTAACTGCGGGTTGCTCTCCGCATGTCTCGAATCAAGGAAGCTTAAAGGAGGATGCATGAGAATCTCAAGTGGAAAATATGCTTAACCCAAATTTGTAATATCGAGTTTAACACTTTATGGACCAAGGGTTTTTTATTAGGCAAGACGTTTTACTCTTTATCCTTAAATGATGGAATTTGCAGTAATAATATTAATTTAAGACACTGTCTCCGGCGTTACTTTGTGGAACTCCTTCATTTTAATAATAAAAAAGCACTTGGTTGTTATTCCACACTTTATTTTAAAGAAACGACCCGGGTTTCAGCATATCATGTACCTGAAGATGGCATGATATGCTGAAACCCGGGTCGTTTCTTTAAAATAAAGTGTGGAATAACAACCAAGTGCTTTTTTATTATTAAAAAACATTAATTACCTACAAATTGAAGTATTTTTAATTTATATATAATTTTAACGAATTGGGCATTGGTAAATGTGATGGGATGACACCAGAGATATGTCCCAAATTCGGAGCACCTGTCATTACAGGAATAACATTGCAGTCTGAATATATTGAGTACACTAGCAATACGAGGCACCCATAGGGCATATGGAAGGTGTGTTAGGACACCAGAGATATTAGCGTCATTGTAAATGAATGAAATTTTTCCTGAAAAAGAAATTATTTTGTATTTAGAATTTGGCAGCTGTGCCGAGATTCTGTCTTTGTGCCGGCCACGAATAAGAATATTATAATAAGATTATCCAAATATTAGCATTCTTTTCGGTGCTCGTTGATTAATCCTTTTCTCCACCAAACCTGTGGGTTCCTTCATTGATTTTAATCCGCCATCAGAGTTTCTTTTGAGCTGAGAATTGAGCCTTATGCCAGCTGATTGGTAGATTTTTGGACATTGCATACTCTTAATTTCCCTCTTTTTATCAGCTTATCAACAGCAGTGATTGCGACTTTCCTATAACGTTCAGCTTTTTAATCAATACAATTCCATCTGTATTTTTTATCCTCTCAAGGATTTTAGATTGTATTCGCTAGTGTGTTCTGCAAAAATTAATTACTTTTGCAATTAAAAACATTATATTGCTTCTTTGTTGTCTTTAGCATGCGTAAAGAAACTGTCATGCATCCTTCGCCTTGTCAGCATTCGTAGAACCGGATCCACTCCGTGTTGGTGTCGTCGGGAAAGATTTCTCCGAGGAATTCGGAACATGCACCATTAAAAACCTCGCATTCGTTGTCTAATATTTCCCTTAATGCGTTGGGGTAATGATTTTTTTCTCTCCTTACGGACTCGCTATATTTTCATGGAATCCCCGTTAACCTCCCGAGAGGTCGGCCGTAAATAGTCACCCGGAGACATGATTCGGGCATTTATGTATCTTGGCCCTTCGTCGGTGCCTCCTCTCTCCCGGAATGCCCTCGCGGTCTTCCTCGCTCTCTCGTGTTTGCCCGGGAAACTAACTGCGCACGCTCTCTCGAAACACGAACGCCCAGTATTTCACGCTTGACAAAATTACTGCTCATTTCAGCGAACATTGCAGCGGCGAATCCTACCCCCGAAACACCTTCAAACCTCCGCCTACAACCTCGAGGATTTTCATCCGTTCGCCCAACTCAGCCTCCTCATCATTCTCCCTCCTTATACCACTGCTCTTTTTCATCCTTCACCTCCCCCTCCTTCCAATCCCCCCTCCTTATCTCTCCCTCCGTTTTATGCACCCTCGCGAACACATAAATCCGTGGAAAAACCTCCCATTTTCCACGCCTTTTCTTCACGTTTCGTGACCCCTCTTCAACCTTTTTTCTCACTCCCCTCTCTCTCACATCCCCCGCTTCTACCCCGGAGGCGTGCACCGCTGGGTGCCTTTATAGCCCTTCTAGCCGCCTCCACCGCCAACCTTCCCCTCACCCGCCCCCTGCATCTCCGCCCCCCCCCCCACCTCCCCCCAAATCCGAGCCGAACACCATAGGAATGCAGGCACCCATTATCCTTTTTTCCCATGAGAGAGAGTCAGTCTCTCTCTGGAGTCCATCCGCGTATTAAGGTACACCAACACGTCTACGGACTGGGGTGGAGTGCTTCTCTCTCTCTCTCCCCCTGCAGGCATCTCTCATCATCCCATGCCTGCCCATCTCGTCCGCCGCGCGTCCGAATCCTCTGACCGTGCACCAATCCTTTCTCTCTTACAACTAGAATGAAAAGCAGTGCTCCACCTTCCAGCATCCACCCTCACGTCCCAGCTGCGTGCTCTCATATCTCCGAATCGACGGCATTCAAGCGCATCCCACGCCGTTAGACTTGAGCCATCGCGTCGGATCCATGTGTTCCTCTACAACCACTTAAAGTTGTTGGAGCAATTTTAATGCAAAGATTGACATGAAAATTTGCATACCTATGTGTTTTCCTTAGTTAGCAAGTTAAACGGGGTCATATCGATAAAAGTTTAAAAAAAAGTGCATGTGAATTGCTTAATTTCTTATTATTATGAAAGTTACTAACAAATATCAAGGTGTCACGCCGAGTCCAATATTTAAAAAAAAAACATATTTCAATATAATTTTGTCTAAATTTCAGATAGCGTGCCGAAAACTCTAGTCATAACATGCTTTAATTATGGAAAAAATTAAGATATAATTTTTTATCATTTCCGTTACTGCCAATATGGTAAGTTCCTACGCATAAACAGATGCATTTCAGTGAAATGTGGTCCAAGATTTATTTTTGACTTAAAAAAAATTTAAAAATGTGCACTCAATGACCCACGTTTACCGCTCCAACCACCTTCACACCCTGGAAGCCTATACTAGGGCGTCTGGCACCGATTGTCAGTCATGAAAGAGTTATGGGGGTGAGGAATAAAGAATGGGGAGAGGAGAAAAGAGAAATATGTGTTGGTGCAGTGCATTTTCGATTATCCGAGGTAATGTGGGTTGAGGCCGCCTTGGATAATAAAAAAGTCGGAAAATACGGAAGGCTAATGTGGGAGCATAAATGAGGTTGAAAGTAACATATTTCCATTATTGTCGCATATAACTTTTATGAAATATAATTTTAAAATAGTGATGTGATTATGAATGCAAAAGAAGATCGATTTCATGGACAAATTCTGACATACCTACGTTTGCATGAGCTGAACTGTCTAGGTATGACACAACATAAGCATTTGTATTGCTTGATATTATTATATTAATTTATAATAAATAATTAATATATAAATTAATATATAACAATGTATTAATATATTTGTAAGCTTGATAAATAGGGACTCAGATTATCGAGACTTAATAATATCACTGTCGAGCTCTTTGTGCTGAGGCTGAGGATGCTTCGATGGAGGCCAATATTTGAATATATCTTTTAGAAAACCTCTCTCTCTTTTTTACTTCGTCACTATTTTCTGGACTTACGACGTAGCGTAGAGAAAGGATAATATCCTCAATGGCTGGCGTAATATTGGTTGAAGTCTCTGAAATTAATTCAATCCAACAATTGGTGTTGCTTCTTCTCCAATAGTTCTATCGTAGTTTTTTTTCAAAAAAATAATGTAACTCTTGCATTATTTCCTAACATGTGTCCCCGAATGGAAACTCTATTTCGAATACCTACCTAACTAGTTGTCATATTTAACGTTGAAGACATTTTAGCCGAGTGCAATGCTTCTCTATTCCCAAATGTGTAAGCCTATGGTCTGCTGGAAATTCAAAACGAGACTGATGACAGGGAAGTAAACTCCCAGATTTAAGGTCAATCAAAATTTATTCTTCCACACGTGCATCATTACATGATGGTTGTCATATTTTGGGGTTTGTTTCTACTATAATATTTTTATTTTTTTAGATAGTGTCGTTTAGGGGAGCGTGGTGGCCTAGTGGGTAGAGCGCTTGGCTGCTGATCGAAGGGTCCCGGGTCCCTTTGGATGCCCCCGAAAAAAAATCCTCGGAGTGCGAGGTGGCCCACGGAAAGGAACTGACCCCCCTACCCTGAATGTGTGAAATTCACACGCCTGTGTCTTAGTCCAGGTTGAGCTCTACCCTCAACTATCCAAACCAACCTTCGGGTTGAATCACTGAGTGAGTGAGTTTATCCAAACTATTTCTCAAAGTCTCAGAAAATGCCAGACGTGGGTCCTGTATGCAATGATGTGATAAAGGGCGTCAACCAAAGAACGATATTTTCTCTGCTAATTTACTAACTTTGCATATTGCGTTGGTCATTTCCCCCCCTGCATTGGACCCTCTTTTCCCAATCTCTTCACGTTGAAATGTGCTTTTTCCTCCGAATGCACTCCCAGAGTCACGACTTGTAAAGCTGACTCGATTGCCGACGCGCCGCAAAAGCACGCAATTAATTTTTTAATTCCTATCATAATTATCTGCAGATTACCATCTACACAACCCTTAGGTTGTGCAGTAGGGAGGTGAATTTTCACCTTACATACACATTCTTGCAAGTTTTAATGGCCCATTAAACGCGATGGCGGCTTCTCCGCCGACAGCGCCATGCCCTTCCAGACCCGTAAACTCAAGTGTGTTCCCCCCCTCCCTTCCCATCATAACCCCCCCCCCTATCACCCTCATAACAACAATCCATGCATCTCCCCTCCCTTTCCTCCAAGGGGGGCACCCGCCATTTTGTTGTTTCGTCCCCGCGTGTTAATGGCCCTCATACTCACCCCCTCATATTGCCTTCATCGTGTGAATTAAGGGGGAAGGGACGGGCCCTCGTAATGACCGGGGCCCCGGGCCCGCCTTCTTCGCGCATGCGTGGGTCCATTAACGCACGTGGTGCTATGCGAGCGTCGGGATTTATTTTTCTTTTTTTTCGATTTTTTTCTTCTCATTTCGTCTCACCCCTTCAATCAGGCGACAGAAATGGGAAATTACGGGTGTATAAGGGAATTTTAGTAGGAATGGCAGAAGTGAAGGAGAGAATCGGATCGGTGTAATTGCTGTGGTGGTGTATGTGCTTCCCATTCGTAGGTTCCAGGTTCGAATCCAGGCTGTAGCGGGGATTTTCTGTGGATCCCTAATTGGGTGCTGTGTTTAGAGCAATCCCAGACATAGTACGTCCGTCGGATAGAACAAACTGTTGAGCTCTTTGCACCTTTCTTTATGAGCAAGCGAACGAAAGCCAGGTTTCTCTCCTCTCTCCCCCAACAACCCAAATACACTTTCCCTCTCCTGTCCTCATTGGAGCGAATGACCTCAGTTGTCGAACACAACAAACAACCAGCTCAAACAACCAACCTAGAAGAGAAGTATTTAGTCTTTTCTACATTCACTTCCCCACGAAATACCAATGGGGCGGACAAAAGTAAAAAGAGATATTCGCCGTCGGACAGATACGTTCAAGGATTCTTTCAACCCGCCCAGCATTCGCGACTGCAATGAGAATAGATGGTAATACATCTATCCTACCAAAACACGTAATACTGATCAGCCCTTTTCTCCTTAAAATTCCTTTCTCGTATACCATTTTTTTAAATGGCTTTTAATGGCTTTACCTTGCATCGCATAAGGTATATTATTTATAAATTTAATATTCGTAGATATCGTAGCTAGATTCGTGTATTTTGAAAAATGCGTACACCCGCGCCATGTGACAGAGGAGAACGTATATGGGAGCTCCCTTGCCATCTGCTGGCTCGCATCTGAATCATTACGCCTAGCAACTTAATTATACGTACGTACGCGTCGACTTTTATATTAACAGCTCTGTTGCGGAAGAACTATCGCATCCTCGGAAAAATTTCTAAGAAAAATTTGCCTTAGATTTTCAGCCAGTTGATAAAGTTGGTTAGATTCGCGGACGAGCAGGCGTTGGTTAGTCGATCATCAGATTGATTGCAAGCTTTAGTGGAGGCATTAAGAATTGGATGCGGGAAACACGGAATAAAGATAAATCATATTTTAAAAAGTAATGAGACTCTTGGACAAAGAAAGGGAGGCTGATCATAAAAGAGTAGGGCACAAACTGGAAAAAGTAGCGCAATTTAATTACTTGGGTAGTACGCTAGATGAAAATGGGCATAGTAGCAACGATGTGAGAAGGAGAATAGCGTTAGCGAAGGAAGCGTTTCGTAACAGAAGGGAACTGCCGATGGGGACCTTGAGTGAGGATGTAAAGAAGAGGCGGGTATAGAGCTTGATATGGTGTGTAGTTTTGTATAGGGTAGAATCGTGGACTCTGGGATAGGAGCACGAGAATTAACTGCAGGATCTCGAGATTTGGGTGTGGAGGAGGATGAAGAGGGTGCGACGAAATGGAAGACAAATGAGAAAGTGCTTGAAGAGGTAATGAGAGGCGATGAGTTGCTGATGGCCGTGATAGAGGAAAGGATGCTGAGGAAGTGGGGAAGGGGACGTAAGAGAATAGGTTACGTGGACGGGATGCAAAAGGGTTTAACGTACTCGGAGGTGAAGAAAGAAATGCTAGAGCTAGTTAGGGCCCTGCACGTGTAAAAATCTGGAGGTTCTTTCTAACTTTTTACGTACATTTAACAGGAATATTACTTGAATATTCATGAAATAATGAATGAATATATTATATGGTATTGGTTAAGCATTGGTATTAATAAAAGAATAAATGTGTTAGTCCCTTATTAGTGTTAACCATTTTCTTCAGATCTTATTCATAGGCTTATTTGTATTTGCTGGGGTCCCCTCCATACTGATGCCGTTGGTTTCGAAATCCAAAGGGTGACCCTGGTTGTAACATACCCTTGCGGCACCGTCCGAGACAGTCCGTAAATGCGTATAACGCTGCGAGTCGCCACAATGAATTGAGAAGGAGGGTGATTTATCGCCAGGGTCTTACCATAAAGGAAATAACTTCAATTTTTTCCCTAATCCCATAGTAACGTATCTCAACATGTTATAATTCGACCTTCATTGCATGTTATCTTCGATTGTAACCTCTTTTCTCCGCATCTTTCAAGACGGCCCACCCTTATCTTATCATTCTCAAGCGGTTCTCGCCGAGTGGCGGAATTAAGAGACAACTGTTTTGTTTCTCTTTGTTGCTATCCTGGAGGGAGAATACGCGGCTATTATTCCTTTACGTCCGCTTCCTCGTACCGATATAATTGCCACTCCGTTGCTAGGCCGTTTTCCTAAGGCCGTTGCAAGACCTCTATAAACGGTCCCTACGCTACTCACACCACTGTGAATGCATAACAAATGAGGTATCCCACATTTTCGTTTCATGCCACTTACAAGGTAGCTTGAGCGCGATATCATTTCGAATAAAATTCAGTGGATTTAAATAAATATTTCGAATAATAAAAAATATGAGCAACTCAATGCATTACTTTTCAAGGTGTTGGTAAAAATAAGGAGCCGTTTTTAATGGGATATGGTACAACTCAGCGCTCCGGAGTAACATTATTTGAATAATGCGAACGTTCTGACTCACGGATGGCGTCAGAAATCTATCGGTTGGTATTTTGTAAATTTCCTAAATTATCTCTGTGACGAAATTCATTATTCACAGAATTTATTTTTCTAAAAAAACCTTCGGTTGTAAAGGCACTTTTAGCGTACAGCGTGAAAAACCTAGCCAATTTAAAGACTTGAATACGCATATTTAGCTAGTTAATGTGAAATTCAGCTATATTAAACAAAGTTTTTGCGTCATTAATAATACCATTTATTTACTTCTTGCTTATTACAACGGCCTAAGTTTTAAAATAAAATTGTAATGTGGTCTATATTATGACAAGGGAAAAATCACTTCTTCCACTAGAAGCATTCCATTCGCTCTAGTGCACTACGTACGGGATAAGCACCTGCGACCTTTCGTTTGCCAGTGCGGTCTGCTCCTGACCTAGCGACCTCAGTCGGTGCAAGCCCTGTTGGGTGACACCACTCCTCGCCAGCTCCATCCAGAAATACCTCTCATATTCCACATCCAAAATCGTCCATCACACTACTTAACAAATGGCGCGCGTTGTAGTGTACCTACCTATCTCTCAGTTATATCACCCACGTTGAAAGTATTAACATGGGAACATAAACACCTCTATGAGAGAGGCTAGTAAAAGTTTCCCACAAGTCGTCCCGGAGAACCGCGACGGTTGTAAAACAGTCTAAACTAAGCTCTCGGCCATTTCGTCCCTGCCTCCTCCCTGGGCTTTGAGGTGGGGGGGGGGATCGTCTTCCTCCTCTTCCATACCTACCGCAGACAAGTTTCTTCGGCTTCACCTCTCCATCACTCCAAGAAGAACGTTATCTTATCTCTCTCCGCCGGCTTCTCTCCTCTTCCATCTTCCAGACGGAGGAGGAGAGAAAGGTCTCTCGGATACCCAAGACGGAATATTCCGCTGAGGTTATGACGGAGCTGTCTCCGCGGGAGGTGTTTGGTCCTTTTCCCATGCTCCACCCCCTCTCTCCTCCTCTCTCCCTCGCTACCTTGCATGTATAATATCCGTGGCGTGAGGGTGTTGGACTCTTTGGAGGGGTGGCCGGCGACGAAATATGTCAGTCTCGGTGCTCATATTTTGTCGCCGCCTTGGCTGGATCTGGAAAAATGTATTAATGCATCATGCTCAGTCACGAGGGTAGTTCGTGTGGATTCCAGTTTTGGTTATTTTCAGATGAAGTTTGACTGGGGGCGACCTGACTTATCGTGAGCTTAATCACTAATCCTATTTTTTAAACAAGTTTTGGGAAATGTCGTGGCCTTCTGGTTTAGTCGTACGGTATCTTCCCGGATAAAAGCCGATACCGTTAATTCCAGATTTTTAAATACCTGAAACTAGTTTATATTCTAGCTCAAAGTTAGGGCAAAGCTCAATTTGGGATTGCAACTGTGCTATACAAAATATAATGTACCTACCCTCAGGTAAGCACATGCATACATACCCATCACGTCATTTTCTTTCGGGGCCAAAGAACTTCGTTACTGCTGTTAGGCCTAGAAAACTGGCTCTCTTTTAATAATTTTCTCCGTAATGCCCAATCCTTGCATACCTATTTCATTCTCTTACACTCATGCATTGCTTGATACACGCTCTCCTATTCTTAAGAATGCCAAAAGTATTGTGACCATAAAGGAAACAAGGCAAGGAGAGGTGCTATCATAGATGGATGTTCCTACGATTGTTTGGTTCTTCAAGATCTCGAAGAGAGGACGACGTATGATTTCACCACTGTGATATTTAACAATGGCTATCGGCTTACAATCTGACTAATACGATTTTAAGACACTTTTTCCTTATCTTCATGGAAAAGTTTCGTTATAATGTCGATGACTCCGATGGTATCTATTGAAATATTTACCGTACGAAATCTATCATTATCTGTGCTCATTTTATCTCCTTACCTTGGCTGCAAGTGGACAAAATGCTATTAGTGCGTTATTGTTCGGCCACGAATGTAGCTTGTGTAGATTCCAGTAATGTTATTTTCAGGATGGCATTTGATCCAAGGAGTCTTAGCTTCTTAGATATTTTTTGGCTTGAAGAGCAAGATTAGGGAAATATTGTGGTATTCTGGTTTATGCATAATCGTCATTTACCTGTGTTAATCTTCTCAGGAATTATCTTTTTTTTATGTGGGTGGCTATTCTGATTAATCATCTACTCCAGAGCGAGCAAGAGATATATTCGAGATCATAAATCTTATCATAATTCCTCTTTATATCTGAAAGTAGCCATGGATGAAATAATTCACCTCATGCATTTAAGATGATGTGACTAGTTCTTCTCTTGGGTGGCCATGCTACTTTTATAGATTTCGTAGGTACTTTTTTGTGATTCTGGGCGTCGACAATGTTGGTGTATTTGGGCAGTTATCGCCACTTTGCTTTGCCATGTAAAAATTACGACCCATTGAGAAGCAATATTTCGGAAGTACTTGCCTAAACGATATCCATAATAGTTTCTTGCTAAGGGTGCAGTTTTCAGTTACAACAAACAAGGAAAATGTTCCTCCTTCTGTGCGTTTATCCTGTGGCTTGAAGTTCATGCGCGCATCCACGCGTTATTGATCGGTGAATTGTGCGTTTACAAAAGAAATTAGAAAAAGGCAGATGCTTAAGCTTTTGATTGACACTTTTGCAGTCTTTCAGCATCGCGAATCACTTGGTTAGCCTCGTATACACTCAATTTCACTTCAACTCTTCGCATCTCATCCCTCTGGAAAGAATAAAATGCTCGCGGGGACAATATCATTTAGTCATGTGATTGCGCTGGCACGAATGAATCTGCGAGTTGCATCTGTGGAAAGAACATATGCTGTAAGCGGATAAAGGAGACGGAATAAAGCGATGCCCAGTCCACGGGATGAATTCAGAGAGAACTGCGGAGGGAAAGGAAGGGATAGAGTAATATGGAGAGCACTTTGAAAGAGACGGGGAACATTGCCTGGGAGGAAGAACAAAAATGTTATTTGCCATTCTCGCCGAGTCAGCCGGAGGTGGATATTCGTGGGAGAATCTTTAGAGGAAAGATGCGAAACCCTGGTGGTGGGATTCAGTGGCAGAACCATTAATTCGCAGTCATCCTCAGGGCACAGAGGCACTTGTATATATCCTTGGCTGCCTGCGGTCCTCGTGGAAATACCTTCTGCCGGAGCTTGCGACATTTTTATATATAAAAGGAACGCTTAAGTTTTCCTCATTATTTTCATAGGTATTTTTCAGGGCTCAATCCTTCTGATTACTTCTCATGGGATATCCGATACGTGCTGGCTTCGAAATTATCTCCAGGTGATGGATCAACCATAGAAATTCACCTTTCGAGTGAATAGCCATCCATTTTAATGCCTCTTAGTACGCTAGCTAATTATCGGCGTCATTCACAATATTCCGGCGAATCATACGTGACTTTTTGAAAGTTACCAACCAGCCATAAGGGTGATGGATCAATATAAAGTTATCCTCGCGTGCGTATAAGGTGTGTGTCTGGACTAAGTACAACTGAAAATTTGAAAGCTGTTAGCTCACATTCAGCTACAAATTGCAACTTTTTACGTTCTTATAACAATTATAAATCCATTCGTTTACTCGTTTACTCGAAGAAACACATAAGAAAATTTAGTTATAAATGTTTATTTTCTGAAATAATTCCCCATCGTTTTGAGATTAGAATTCAAGTCATCGAGCGGCGCGCGCGTTCAGTAGAATTTAACTGTAATGCAGTTTCCCTATCCACCTCGTCGTCAGAAGGTCCGTGAAGCTAGAATCGTGTATCATCATGAAATGCAAGGAAGGCAGCCTTTCATGTACCTTCCGAAATATTTAGTCCAAATTCAGGCTGGAATTTTACCCTACAGGAAAATATCTTTTGGCAATAGAGGAGAAGTGAAACAACAGACGTGGAAGTTTAGCAAATCGTGGGTAATTGTTTAATTTGTTTCTTCCTCTCTTTGATGATTTCCGCGGATTTTGCTCCGAATCTTATTTCCAGTCATACGTACGTTTTAGCCTTCCATTATCTCATTATTGTATTGAGATTTGTTTTTTTACCTTTCTATTGCACTTTGAACAACGTCCGCCGGCTAATTCGCCATTTAATTTCAATTATATGAAATCGGTGTTCATTCATCTCATGATAAATCTCAGGAACGTCATAAACATCGTTTTTATGAAATGTTGAGTTCACACCACTACCAAATTCCATAGAAAATATCTTCTATTTTTTCTGCAAAGGCCTCGCAGGATATTGCAATAGGTGGTATTTTCGTGTATTTAGAAAGATGAAGTCTTTTTCATCGTAATGAGGCCAAATTCATTGGATTTTATGTATAGTGATATCACGCTCCAACCACCTTAAATATCATTCTAAAGTACGTATTTCACGAAAGCAGAGCGTTTTCAACACTATGTCAACAATCCAAAGATGGGCCTGCACTCCATTCAAGTTCCAGGCAACCGCTTTGTTATTTAATAATTCCTCATTTCAACAAACAACACCATTTGCTTCATGTCTCTGGTCTTCCATGATATTTTTTTATCTGTATTGTTTTTGTTCATCACCAGTCATCAATCTGAAGATAGGTTTACTACAGCTCTCTGCTCCATTCCTTTCTCAGCTAGCCACTTTATTTCTTCGCGAGTCCTCATTTTAGCATCCTTCAGGATTTGCCTGACATTCGCGTTCTTCTTGGATAGTTCTCCCCACTCATTTCTCCTTCAATTTTTGTTTTCTTAAGACTGTTGTGACACAGAATCTGTCCAACTAGTTCGTCTCCTCTTAGTCTCAGAGTTTTCATTACACATCTTATCTCATTAATTCTCCGTAGGGTTTGTTCGTTGTGATTCCTTCAGTCAACTTCTTCTTCATCCTTCTGCGATAATACCTCGTTACCATTATTTCCAACTTTCTTTGATCTGCAGCTGTTGCTGCCCAGTCTTCGCTGACGCATAAGATCAGCCCAAAATATATGTTTTCAAAAATTGTTTCCTTACTTCCAAGTTTTTGTTGTTGGCTAGTAATGGACTTTTATTCTTGTAGAATTCATTCTTGACTTGCGGCACTCTCCTCACTATGTCTTTTTTGCTTCATCCATTACCAGTGATCCTACTTCCCCGATCATGAAATTCATACACTTGATGTATTTTTTGTTGTTCAAGTCTAATGCCTTCTGGATTTTTTCTGTTGTTGCTTTTACTAAAATCCGCATTGAAGCTTGGATTCACAATCGCTCAATCTTCTGGTAATCATTATCAAAAGATAGTGTCAGTGTTTGATGATGCGGTGGAGAGTTCCGTGTGCCGCGTTCACACTACCGTGCGCCAGTAGGCTGTCTATTCTCTTAAATAATACATTTATGTTTAGCATTTACTACCCGCAGTTATTTGGCGCCCTTTTCTATCCAAGGGGTCGTGTACGAGGAGTGCCTTTTCGAGGCAGGTGGTGAGTTCTCTGGTCGTCTCCATCCGCGGTGATGGCACCGGTGCGAGCCGCGTGCTTGTTACTTGTTCTCCGGCGCTTCCTCCAATCGTGAGCCCTGATGGATACGGGGGAGTGTTTATTGGGATCGGTCAAATTAATCCCAGCCCCGCGCGCCGGAGAAATATTTTTCGACCGTGCTCGGCCCGGCCCCCTTATCATGCCTTCGCGCCTTCGCCATCCCTTCACTTTTGACTTTCCCGCCTCCTCTCTCTCCTCCTCTGCTCCGAACCCCCCCCCCCGCCCCATCATCATCTCCTCCTCTTAACCCTTCCTTCGCGCAGCCGTATTTATTCCTCCCCCTCTCACCCTCCCCACCACTCAGCCCACCATCCTCCTCTTCTCTCACTCCCTCTCTCCTGTTCCCACCGAGCGTGCAAATCTCTCCGACACGAAGGAAGATAAGCGGCGCCAAGAGAGAGAGGGAGGAGAACGTATAACCTTTCGTATTTTTTCTCTCTTTTTCCCCCTCGACCTATCTCTCTCTCTCTCCTGCAACCCCCCTCTCCCCTCTTCTCCCCCATTCCCAACCCCCTAAACCCCTTTTTCCTCAACCGGCGGCGGTTACTTCCTTGCATTTCTCCACCACCCCGCGCCGTCGCTGAAATCTCAAAAAGAGCAGTAAATGTGTGACTCTCTGGACGACTATGAATGATATAGGTGTATACCTTAAGGTACAGAATTGTTTACTTAATTGCTTATAAAGTCAACAGATTCAGGTGAGATATCGTGGAAGTTCTTCATAATATAAGAGAAACAATTGCTCTTTTCCACAAACTGCTTTAATGCGTACAACGCGTTTCGGCTCACAGAGCCATCATCAGGTACAAGACTTGTTGTACCTGATGATGGCTCTGTGAGCCTAAATGCGTTGTACGCATTAAAACAATTTGTGGAAAAGTGCAATTGTTTCTCTTATATTAATTGCTTATTCTACTAATCCTGCTGATGCATACATTATAAATTGTTAGTTATCAAAGGTGTACAGAACAAAGCTTTGTGAAAATTCCAGTTCTGGAACTTTGATAATGGAATATTCTGCAGTTCCCAAAGGGCCTATTATGGACCGTAGTACATAAGCCTAATACATCTACTATTCATAAAGAACCTCTTTTTATGTCAACCATATTGGCAAATTTTGACTTTATTTCCCCTTGCTGGAACCTACATTCGAGCAATAACCAACACAATCGATTATTCATGTAATTCGTAATGAGTTAAAAACATAGGTTTTCTGGCCAAAATTAATTGTTTGGAAACCCATCAAGTGTTTGTTCCGACCAATATGAGTGAGTTATAAATAATCCCGATGCCATCTGTTGATTATATATTAATCTACGTTCAAATTTTACCTCTATATTAGTAGGATCAGGATACAGCAGAGTTCATAATGGTAATATAGAGTAAATAAGTAGCTGCAATGGATGTTCAGTATTCTTTAGGGAGGTAATTTTAAGTCTCGCCGACGATTTGAATAGACTATATAACTGCCTACTTTTTATGCGGATTTATATTCCCAACTTTTTCCCTCTTGCAAACACTTCTCTGTCTTCGCATTTCTCCATCCACTTTTCCTTTCTCTCGGATCCTGCATTCGCTTAGTCGTTCCAATATATTTTGGCGTAAAAGGGAAGAGGTACGTACTACATGCAACGCGGCCTAGAAAGCCTTTCCCTTCCTTCCATTATTTTCCGCGGCGAATCCCGAAGGGAACGTTGTAGGCACGCGAAAGAATTTTCACACGCTTGCCCTCCGTCCCCTCCAGGTCTTGTCCGTGCGATGGGTAGTTTATAAACCCGTGGCGGAGTTTATTCGGGAGTGAGTGATTTGTATAGTTCGGCCGCGGTCCTTTTTGTGATGTCTCTTCTTTCGCACTGTTTTTCTGCCTATGGTTGCCTTCTTACCTGCTGCCGTTCCTCTATGGGGACGACTGAATTATGTACATGCGTATAGAGGAAGAACCCAGCGGGTCGAAGCATTTCGAATACCCCGTGTTATTTAGCCAACGTTCATGTAATATCCTCTAAGTCAGCCAAAAACATATTTTAGTCAGTGAATGTTCATCTTGTGGTATGTTTTGTCTTAATAACTATCTTGAGGATTCACAACTCACTGGTGAAATTACTTAAATTTTGCGTTTATCGGTAGTTATTTTTTGAAGCTTATCATCCGATAATATGGACTATTTTATTCATGGATGACGTGTGGAATGTCTCTAGATGTATCAATCGCCTTGCTTATGAATGTTTTATTGCTCATAGCTGACATAATAGAGGCTTGTCTTCATGCCTCTCTCATTACTCAGTTGAAAATGTATATTTCTTTTCGATCATTACATGACATATAAATTTTCTCAACTGAGTTAAGGTTTAGCATTAGCGATTAGCATTCCCTCAATCATAGGGAATATGTTCTGGCATGTTTCCCTGTCTTGAGTTACGACTTCCATTTACCGAAATTACTCTGTAAAGTGGTGTCGCATTTATTTCATCATGACTATTACTGTGTGATCATGAAAAGGAATATGAAAGCAGACTAATTGGTTTTATTTTTCGGATATGCTGAGTGAATGCCAGGAATGTTTCAGTCGTGCAATTCGTTTGAAGTTTATATGGTATCCTTGTGCGTTATATGCGATTTTAGAAGATGGTTTACAACAGCGATTACCTTGTGCAGTCTAATCTGTGGATTGGTGAGCAGTATTTACGTCTTATAAGGCAGAGAGCTGCTGAATGTATGGCTAACTGCACGAGAATAACCCTTGCTCCGATTCGGTGAATTCTCGCAATTTAGGGATCACCTTGACCCTCGCGTACTTCTCAGCATAATATCTGCAGCCTCTGTTAGCAATGCCTCTACTGTTACGTCGGTATTGATAGCCGTTCCTTCATAGATGTATATCCATAACTGCGTTGAAATTGACTTGGTTGTTTTACTAGGCAAACAACGTTATGCATGAATAACTTTGTTTAAGCAAACGACTTGCCATTTTCGCTGCCATTCCTCGGATTACAAACTCGAAAAACTGCTTCTTCGCAAGCAACGCGTGAATCTGCTCGCATTCGTTTACGCAGTGCACATAATTTCACCCTTCACTGCGCGAAGTAATGCTCCTAGGAAATGCGCATTGAAATATCTCGTTCGAGGACCTTCTGCATGCGAGGTCTTCGGCCAGCAGGAGAGTTCCGAGGTCCGCGAGAGTACTTGCGTGAGAGTGAGCTCAACTTCCCGCCGAAGGAAGGAATCTCCAAGTCTTCGTAAATTTCATTCCCTCCGTATCTCCATCCTCCTCCTCCTTTCTGAAACCTCCCATTTTTTCTCCTGACTGTGGCTAATTATTTTCTCGACTCGAGAATTCCTCCGGGAGAGCATGCGAGCATTTTTCAACCCCCATCCTCCCTCGTGCTTCACGAGGGGAAAAAATGCACAGCCTCTACTCTTCGCGCTTAAGAACCGCCGACTTCTTCTTATTTATAAGTCTCCCCTGACTCCCGTCGTCCCTTTGTTTATCTACTAGAATAAATAGGATAGAGAAGTCTAGGTAAGACGTAAATGTTGACATTGATTAAACTGGAGCAGCTTTATCGTTCTACTTCTGAGAATTATTTTGAATTAAAATGAACATAGTTTTTATGGCGTTGAATGGAGAACCGCCTTTGTAAAACAGGCTTCCATCAAAAGCAGACAACTTATAGTACCATAGTCAATGCTGTTTGATAAATGTTAATCCGATGTCCCTAGGTGCGATTTTTTTATTTGGTCACATGAGCTATAGTGCATCAGTATGAATTTGAAGAAAATATAATTTGATTTCAGTTGTTCGATCGATCAATGAATCATATTCATAGAATAAAGTTTTTTTTATTTTAGTTCTACCCGTAAAAAACAGTGCTCAAACCCGTTTGGCCAAATTTTGACAGTTTAATATCGACTTTAGTGAAAATCTAGACATAAGAGTTCTTTGCGTTGCTCGGGTAGTGAGGGTGGTAATAGTTTGAAGACGTTAGTGATATGTAAGTTCGATGAAGAATACAAATATGCACATACTTGGTATGTTAAGATAAAAGAAGAAGCTACTGAAGATTAAATGGCGTAAGAATTTTGAAGACCGTCATTAGTTGTAGAATTTTAGAAAAATGTGTTGGAGGGAGGAAAAGAATTGGCAAAAATGACAAAGATTCAGATGTGACATTGTGGAGCATGAAAACCTTGAAAAATATAAAAGTAATCATTTTCACCCGGTATAATCATTTTAAGGTACACTAGGTTTCGATTTTACACTTTATACCATTATAATGGTACCTACCAGTAGATGATGTGGTACATAGTTCATACGTACATCAAAACCTGGGATTTTTGTGAATGAAGGAGTTTCCACTGCGACTGTTTGAGTCATAAGAAATACTAAATTCCAATTTTTTGCTTAATTGGTGTAAAAAATCGTGATTTTGCCGATTACATCGTTATATAGCCGTAGACGCCGACTGAAGCGAAATTTCTATATCGCAGTTCTTAGCAAATAATTCAACAAATAAAGTGGTAAGGTGCCTATACTTTATTTGTAGGCAATTTTCCTGGAGTTTTCGATTCTTAAACTCGGTGTTCCACAAAAATGGCATTTATATTCGATGGAAAAATGATATTTTCCCCTTGTTTCTCTCATTACCGCATTTAACACCATGTAATTCCAAGTTCAGTATGCGAAAAAATAGCCTGGAAAGGGCCATAACCGGTGGTAGCTCAAACCGGTAGTATCAAGGTGGTTGCGATACACTGGAGAGGCACTAACTTGGACATTTTCGCGTGGGCTAATGTCCATCATCTTGGTTTGTCAACTTTTGTCACATTGAAGTGGGTTTCTCTTCTTCGAACTTCGTTTTAAAAATAAAATAAAATAAAATTGCTACCATTTAATCAAATTTATGAGAAAATTCAGTAATGGAATGTCCTATACGAAGTACTGTTCCTTATACTCGCCATAATTCTAATCATAAATCCGTAAACGGCAGCGATTTTCTTCGTTTTTATCATTTAAACGCAGGATCCAGTGGCGCTTCGTGAATTACGAAGCAATGATAGAATGAATGTATCATCTTTTTCAAACGGTTAAACAAGAATGTTGTCGTGAATTCCGCCCTGAAATGAGAAGTTAACGTCACCTTAAAACCCATTGTGAATTTAATGTTTTGATCAAACTGGGCGGGGTCTTCCTATCCCGAGGATGAATATACATCTGTTTCTGCAGCATTTCCACTCCGTGCGTTGGACCATCAGACAACCTCCTTGCTACTGTTATAGTTGGGACTACAATTTTCTGAGCTCCCTCTCTCTCTCTCTCTCTTGCCTAGTACGTAGGGGTCGCTTTTCCTACTCCCGCGCCATCTTTCGGGAAAGATGACACAAATCCGCGGCGTCGAACGCCCTTTAATTCCTCCCCGCCAACACTATTATCCTCGGTCCGACTCCAACACGCGACCTCCCTCATATTTTTTCCACCCCGCGCTGTATATATGTACTGCGCACGCCTTCTCCGGCCGTCCCTCACCTGTCGCAGCGGGAGGGAGAGGGCGGCGAGGCGGATAAGCTCTGGAGGGACGGAGAGATCGGCCTCTCGCTGCTTCTTCCACTTTTTTAATCCCCTCTCTGAGACGACCTTCTCTCATCCTCACGATCGACCCTAGAAGGGGGCTAATAACCGGCGGAGCGGCTGGAGAACTGTGGGAGTACCTCTTTTTTCATTTTCGGTTTCATTTTCCCTTCGCGTAGGGAAATCTCGTGCGCTTGTAGGGACTTCAAGGTGAAGGTGGTTGGAGTGATTTTTGTTTATGCACAGATTTGCGTCAAACTTTGTATACGTGTTCTCATTGTTGATATCTATACATAAAATTGAATTAATGTCATGTTACCGATTTAATTTTTTGGCAATTCAATGCTATTTTAACACGCAGCCTAAAGGCACATGACATATATTTCGTAATATTTTGATTACATATGTATATATTTTTTATAAACGCGAGATAGTACAGTTCTTATTATTATTGTTAATAACAAATATCAAGGTGTCACACCGAGTCCAATATTTGAAAAAACATATTTCAATATAATTTCGTCCACATTTCGAATACCGAGCCCAAACCTCTAGTCATAACATGCTTTAACTTAGGAAAACATTAAAATATAATTATTGTATCAACTACCTATATGGTGCTCCCTATCAACTGCCTATATGATGAGTTGCAACAAATAAACATCCTTTTAAGTGAAATGAAGTCTTCTTATTTTTTTCGACTCACTTAAAATATTTATTATGCACTCAATGACCCACGTTACCGTTCCAGCTTAAGATGGGGACGGCTCGCGGTGGAGGTGGCCGGGTCCTGTTAAAGAATCTTCCCCTATATTTACAACCTTCTCCCCATACGAGCCAGAGCAAGAGTGTGTGACAGGGAATGTAGGAACAGCACCAATGGGAACGAGGACAAAAAATACTCAGTTATTATACACACTTATCATTGGTGTGTACTAGACCGATGTCCATGTTTTGCATTATTATCAAAGCAGTACAAAAACTTTCTTTCTACCTTTGATAGTTATGTAAAACTGGTCAGGTACTAATGATAAAAAAGTGAGGATACCACTAAGTGTTCTATATTTTGGTTACGAGTCAATTCTACCGAGTAACGATGCCCAAAGTTGATTCTACCAGAAAGGAGAAATTCAGAGAATCTGTAAAAGAAATTGGAAGAAGGAATAGACGAATGGTGACGTTTATTTACATCGATTTATGTTTAGTTCTTTTCCCAGTGTAGCCGTGAAAAACTAAGTGGGAAGAGAGAAATGAAAAACCCATATGTTTGGCATTGCATCTCTCTTGTGTTGTCACTTCTGTCCACTCCGTGGAAGTACTGGGGTGGTAAAATAAAACCCTTCGTGTCAATCTGAAACTCGTTTGATCCGTTATCACTATATCGATTCAAATGGCAAAATCACTTTACTCGGTTCACCCAAAATAAATTATTCAATTAGGAGTAGGGTTTTTGTGATGGCTGGAGTACTGGCTACCGAGCCCGAGGTTCGATTTATGGTTGTGGTAGAGATTTTTCAGTAAAATTAATAGATTCATCTCGATTGGATGAGGCTAATGCGACGTCTGTTTTCTTTCAGCCCCTCCTCTGCTGCCCAAGTAGGTGTTCCTACCCTCTCAATCCTACCTATCGATACAGTTTTTCCAAGTGCTTGAGTATTGTCAGGCTTTTTTCCTCGTTGATCCATTTCTTTGAGCGACAGTTTCGCGAGCATCCCAGCTCGCTTATTCAGGTCATAGGTGAAGCACATTCCTCAGTGACTTGGTCTTAGTTTACCTTTATTAAATTCTTTTCAGGTCGTATGTGCTTTTTCGTTACATTTTGGCCGCGTTATTTTGAGAGGCCGAAATGAAATGAAAAAGTACTTCTGACCAGAATAAGCCAGTTTTAATGCTCGCAAAGCTGTAGTCCACAAAAATAGATCGATGAAGAATAAAGCCCGAAAATTCTTCAGCTGCCAAACCAATCCGCGGACGGCTTCACACTCCAACATTATCTAATCTAATCCCCGTCTTGTCTCCTCCGTCCTTCACGTCCTCTCACTTTCTCACTCTTCTCTCCCTCCATCCTTCTCTGTCCTTCTGTTCCTAATTTTCCTCCTCCGTCTCTCCTAGATTCTCTCAGGCCTTGGCTTCTCATTTTTTCCGCCGGAATGTGTGATTAATTAAGCCCTGGGTCATGTCGGGTGTCAGTTTCCTGTATTTCGGTTCTCAGACATCCCTTCATTGGAATAACGTGTTCCCTCTCCCCTTTCCTCATCTTCTTCTTTTTCGCATTTTTTTATAATCTGAAGAAAATAACACTTCTGTGCCCAAATTGATTTTCATCAGTTCAAAGGTTGCTGAAATGCTTTCTCCACCACCTAGAGAGCGTTTCTTTTTAGACTGTGCTAGCGATTTAATGCGGATGAGAGTGACTGAGACGCCTGAAAATTTTCGTTTACCCGCTACAACAACTTGCAAAGGTGGCGCTAATTTCCGTCCAAAAATAATCATGCGAGAAGGTGATACTGGTTCTTAATTCAACTGAATAACTATTTCTCCCTGTTTTCATAGGTACTTGCAGTCATAAATAGAAACAATTGGCTGGCTTTTCTGTCCACAAGTTTTACCTTAGCTTTCGTGAAACCGTCAGAGCACTTACTTGATAAGGAGGTCATATGGGATTATATTTGCAAAAAAATTTGGAATGTAGCTTTGGTGGATATGAGTGTATTAACTTTTCCGTTTCCTGAATGCTAATGGTGATTTGGGAAATTGTTTCTCCCCTTTCCATACTTGGAGGTCAAAATATTCCTTCCATTATGTCTTTTAAAAGTGATGATACTCGTCTTCAATTCACGGTCACAAGTTCCGGAGGAAAAATCGATGAGTTCTGTAGGACTTTTCTAGTTTCCTAATCCCAGAGCGTGAAGAAATAATTCTAATAGTTTCCTTGCCGAAACATTAGAAATGCTTTGAAATCCTTTGATGTCTTCGTTTTTCATTTTAATTAATTTTTAATTCGCCTTTAATAATTTTCAATTCCCGCGTCAATTTTATGCCATTTAAGGTGGAAAATCTCCGTACTAAAAATTGATAACTTTTGCTTGACATTCGGGTTTTTAAAAACTCGCGTGAAATTATTTTTTCTTAGGGATCAATCGCGTTATATTCCCTGAATTAGCTTAGTTACTTCTATGAATGGTTAACCTGGTTTATGTCTACCTTATGCATTACCGTATCAACCATTTTACGAAATAAATATGCGTAGGGGCACCGCCGACAACATCTCGCTGCTATGCGTCATAGCTTTCCTTCTTCGTCTTTTCTCTCTAATTATGACAGTGAAATGAAAATATATTAAACTAGCTAGAATACCTGAAATGATTATTCCAATGAATACCTAGCAGGTACTAAAGTGATATTCCAAACCTCCTTAGCGTGTGGAACATTTGTAAACTTTCCACATGCCTTCAGTTCACTTTTTTCCTGAGTTTTTCCTCCTAACTCGTATAGAATATCAGTACTCATCATTATCATAGCTTTTGGCTCTTTTTTTTCTCTACCACTGACTCTTTTATCCGGATTCATAGCCCATTTCTGAGATTAAAATGGCATGTTAAGTGTTTTTTACGACGCCTCCGAAATTCTAATTCCTCGAGGCATGAAATATTTATCTGCCGTGTTCTCTTCCTCCGACGAATCCACCCAATAGCTCTTATCTTAACCGTGGACTGCCGCTGCTAACTCTCATAATTACTCCTGATTCTCCGTTTGGTACGAGGAAGGTGAAAAACAGATCGCCTTATATTTTTCCGGAATCGTGAATGCCTTGAGGGGCTCGTGAAGAGGAAGAAAAAGCAAACAAGGATTACCAGCAGCCTTTCTTTATGTTATCCCTGAGTCTCTGTCTCTCTCTCTCTAAAGCGATGCTAAAGAAGTCGCTATCATTCACGGAATCAATTCCTGATTTAAATATGGCGGCGGCGTTGGTCTCGTGACCCCCTACAAAACCCTCCCCCTCTCTCCTACCGCACGCATTGCATTTGAATATTTTCGTCTGTTGGTTGGGTAGAAAAAGGGAAAGAATGGCCCTTGCTTCTTTTTCCTGCGTACCTACGTCGGAGCATCTATTCATTTACTCATCCCGTCTACCGGCGAGGCTCACGCTCGGATAATATATTCTTTTTTCGGCTTGACCTTTCACTTATTTTATTTTCCACGTTTTTGAACCCCGTCCGAGAGCAGCTGATGGCAGCCGAGCCGCCTGCCTGCCGTGGTGACCTTCTCTGCCCCTTCCCCTGTCCCCTCTCAAACGACCTCTTCCTTTCTGTCATCCTCTGCGGAGTCCAGCTCTTTTTTTATTTTAGGAAAATAAGTGTCGGGTGGGGAAGAAGGGGTTAGGGAAAGAAGGAGCGTGCTCCCGGTGGCTGGTCTTGTCCCCATTTATGTTCTACCTCCCTTCCCTACGGCCTTCCTAACTCCGCATAGCTAATGAGCAAGTCCTCCATCCCTTTTTTCTGGTAAACAGTCTAAGGATCGCGGTCAAATAAGCTAGAGCTGCTAGGAGAAACAGTGGGGTTGAATGGCTAGACCAGCGGTTTCTAAACTTGGTCCGCGAGATTCTAACTGGAGTTCCGCCAAAATGATGTAGGAGATCCGCGAAATATTACAACAAGTAACGATAAACGAAATTTTTAGTAATAGAGCACATTTATCCATCACGCCGTTCCTTCTCTGGGTAGGTACAGTCAAAAAGTTTTGGTTCTCGGTAATGGGCCTGTGTATCTGACTCTGCTTTGATACTTTCCTCCGAACTGCCCTATCCTCTTTTGCTTCAATTACACTCATATTGTTTCACGCATGTCCTCTTGTTCTTAAGACTCCTAATATACCTTTTCGTAGGAGTACATTGCGCCACATTCACATGTAACCTTCGAGATCTATCCTTTCCTCTCACACCTAATAGTAGTACAAAAGAAAAAAACCGTCTTGTCGGGGTTCCGCCGAAAATGATAGTTCAAGGGTTTCGTGGCCAGAAAGTTTGGAAATTACTTGGGTAGAGTATTTGCTTCATAAGCAAGGGACAAATATTGGCCTTGCGGTATTTCTTCATGGTATTCTGACCCCTACTCTAATATGGGTAAGCTGTTCAAGTTCTCAAGTTCGTTTGTCGGATGGGACGCTCATCCGAGGTATTCTATGTCGTCTAACGTTAAGGATGTTATCAACTTCATGATTTGTTTGGGCGTTTTATCAACGCAGTAGGGTTCTTAATGTACATACTAGCTTCCCACGCATAGGGCCCAGGCTTGAATCCAGATGATGGCGTAAATCATTACCCGACCCCAACTAGGGGTCCCTGTGGTGATTGCTGAAAGTAGGTAGAGTACGTATTCTGTTTTTCGGATGGGAAGTTAAATCATGTGTACAACCTATTCTTACTTCCATCAATAGCAGGCCAAAGCTGACGTCGGGCTTCTTTCCTTCCAACCTCTCTCATATAGGTACATTCATGTCTTAATACCTTTCCCCTCCGTCTGAGGCATCGATTCGTTAATACTTCATGAGAATAAAAGGAATTCATCCATATAGCCAAGGCACATCCCTCGGCTATTTCTTAGCTATATGGACTTAGTTTCCCAATCCCTGGCGTAAACTAATCATGATGACTTGAAAAAGTCTATTTTTTATCACTCTCTTTACAAATTTTCTCTCGCAGCTTTGCTCACGTTGTACATACTAAGCTACTACCAAGCTAATCTCCTTCTCGAAACTTGTTCGGCGTAAAACGCTCATGTGGTCGCGCCATGCGTTAAGTCACACGAGGAGAACCCTTTTTTTACCAGGGTGCATCTGTCGGTCAATTCTCCCCTAGCACAATTGCGATCCCGAAAAACGCCTTTCTCCCCAGTAGCCCGGGTCTAAACGTCCAATTGGTCCATTTCTTCTCCTTCGAACTTAATTCTTCAGAAACGGGTGTGTGTGTATTTTTTTGCTGTTCGCTTTCTTTTCTGGAACCGCAAATCCCAACACGGATTTTTCCGCTTCATCATGTTCGCCTATTTTAAGCCTTTCCTTTTCTTTTCTAACTCTTTCGTCCTCTCTTCCTCCCATCGTTTCTCTTGAAGTTGGTGGAATAATAGAAAGGAGTTGCCCAATGAAATTCCCTTTGAAATTGGAAGGTCATGAATATCTCCGAGTTTTTTTTTGTGCCGGACAAAATTTCACTCCGATATATTTTGGGATGTGCATTGGATAAAATTGATCTCGTCGAAATTTCACCTTTCCCATATTTTTTCAAGTCTGCTATGTATCTATGATATTTCTTCGAGCCATCCTTAATCTATAAATTTTAGCTACTTAAAAAATGGTTTATTTTGTCATTGTATTTTGAAAACTATCTTCAAGTTATATAATTTTAATTATTTTATAAAATACATTTACTATAGCATATATATTCCAGCCTAATACGCCTCATCAGGGTTTGTGTATGTACTCGTGTATACTCAAACCCGTGTTTCATGTTGCAAGCAATTGCAGATTGTACATTTTTCAGAGAACTTTTTTCTTCCAGGAATGGCTCAATGGCCTGGAGTTCTCTCAAAGTCGTGGGGAACTAGTACTATATGCGGAGCGAGTTAAACCCTCATCAGAAAAATGGTAACTGAACGGAATCAGCTAAAGTTTAGCGAAAAATACCAGGGTTTTGACACCATCTCGTTTGGCCCCCTTGATCCCATATCATCGTACGACGTTATGTGATGTTGTCTGCATCTGGCTTCTTAACAGACCATCGCTGATTCGAGCACATTGCAGCGAGGAATTTTGCTTCATTACTGGTCAAACGCTTCGTTCAATCATTTCGAAGCATTTTCAGCACTTACGAGTCCGGCACCACGCTCCCTTTCAGGTTAATTTTAGATTTAACGAATGACACATAAGTGCACTGTAGTTAAAACGTGTAAAGTTCGTACTTTTTGAAAATTTTCAAATAAAGATCTACCCTCTGCCGCTATCCACGCGCGAATTAGATGTGTGTTGCGTTAACATGTAACACGTTGTAAACACGCTTTATGTGGACATGAATTTCATCGTCTACGTCTTTTGCTGCTGGTGGAAGTAAAAATAAAAACACGTTAAGTGCTATTTATTGCGGACGTCAATGGGAGTGAGTCCTCTCCACCGCGGACGTTTAAGAATTATGGCCGCGGCGACTCGGACCTATCCCCCGCTTTGATAAACTACTAATGAGAAACTCTTGCATTCGCCTCTTACCTCCATTAATTTCTTGCTCAAGAATTCCTCCCTCCTCCGTTTCTCTCCCCGCTCCATCCTTTTATTCCCCAATATCCTCCAATGCTCCCTTCGTCTCCTTCCCTTTTGGCCATCACCTTCAATTCTTTCACGTCTCGCCCGAGAAATAAGAGGCTTTCTTCCTTCCCCCTTTCCTTCATAAGACCACCTCCCGCGAAAAACGTTTTTCGTAAAACTTTCCAGCCTCTCCTCGTGAGCTCCTCTATTCTTTTCTTACGCCGTCCCACGAAGGAGATATCCTAATGGAGAGTGCTTTCTTTTCATCTCTAACCCCCCCTTTCGTTCCTCTCTCGCAGCACTGGAGACATTCGCAATTTTTTTCTGGGTCTTAAATAAATAAAGACGGCTGAGAAATGGAAATTCCCATTAACGCCGAGTTGCGTGCTCTCCGTTTTGCCTTCGCGGTCGGTTAATAATCCTATAAAATCATCGGTAGGCAAAATGCTCGCGATAATTTACAGCCGTCCCCGAGGAACGTTTTCCCTAATGGCTCTCCGGCAGTTTTGAATGTGCTCGACATAATAAATTGGTACCATTTGAATATTCGTCCTTAAATATCATAGCACTGGTTTTCATTACCTCTGTTTCAAAGGAGGACACTACGTTCGCTTTTGTGGCGTCATTTAAAAGGTTGCATTCCGGGGGAAATTAGCGAAACTGTCCTCTCCCTCCTTTCTGATATGAATGAGCGCCTAAGGCTTGCGTGCAGCAACGTATCTACTCCGCTCGTACGTAAAAATGATGAGGGTAGTTCAAAAAATTATATATCCCCGAAGATATCCTCAAACGTCTGTCGTAGTAGTTCGAATACTTTATCGAAAAGATGATTATCATCCTTAGTTGCTGTATCCATCAAAACACGATATCACTATAAAAGTCCTCATCGAACTGTGTGCGCGTATGTTAATATAGTTATAGTGAGTTGGAAGTAACTCGCTCTATCGACACATGACTAAAATAAGAGCTTTTAATGACTTAATCTCTTATTAAGTAAGGCATTTTAAATATGAGTTCTATTATCTTTATGCAAGTTTTATCGTGAGAATGCTTCATTCATCAGTCCTCTCGAGCATTCATTCTATTCTCTCCATATTCTGTAAGTGTTGAATTTCTATAAAACCGTAAAAATTCCACATGCGAAATATGTTGCTCATAGGTGGCAGGATCTTTAAAGGGTTAGGGTTTCTGACTCTACCATAGTTCGTGAAGTATTTTTGCTTCGACTGCAGTTTTTAACATTTTATGGGGTTCCACCGCGATTGTGAGTCAATACATGTACTAAATTGTACCTTTTCGTTTTTGTTGGTTAGAAAAATCCTGTGTTCACTGAGGACAGACCTTAGCTGCTAAAAATACAAATTAAGATAAAAATATGCAGATTAGCCGACGAGTATATTTTTAATTATCTCTTTTTCCAGCCTGGGGAGCCGACTAAAGCGCCATTTCTATTGAGCTAACGTATTTTGACTTCAGTTTTTGCAGTAATTTGGTAATAACTCAAGGAACGTGATGTGCAGGAAGAATTAGCATTTTTTAAAACAATTTTGGCGAAAATGGCATTTTATTAGGTAGAAAAATACTATTTTCTCACATGTTCCACCTAATCTAGCATTAAACACCATGTAATTTCATTAATTTTAAGTTTAATTTGCGAAAACAATAGCGTGGAAAGGTTGGATGCCGTTGTTCATATGAAAAAAGAGGACAGAGTTTTCTCTTTGTAGCCGGAATAAAAATCAAGTGGCATTTGAGTCATTGGCAATGAAACTACCTTCATCTAATATCTAAACATTCCCGTACGAGCTGCCGCAGGGACGTTAGGACGCCAGCCATGAAAAAATGTGGGGAAAAGTGAACTTGTGAAGGGAAAGGACGAAAATAAGATTTATACCAATGGATTGTCTTTGGCTCTGTTTATATTATTTGCACAAGTAGTGAAAATTGGAAAGATGGAATTTTTGTATGTACCTGTTAGTTCGACGGTTTATCTCTCTTATTTCGTTGCTTCTATTAGTTTTTTTGATACAGATCGGGGTTAAAATGATATCATCCGTGTCACCCTGAAATTAGCCTGGACATTATTTTTAATTGCATTAGCCTGTTGTGTATCCTTCGAGTCTCTAACGGCTCCCAACTTAGTCCTTCCATCAGCTGTGTAACACTCTCTGTTCGCTCGTCTCACTTTTTAACGAAGGGTGCGGGTTTCCTTTGTTTTTTTTCTTTGCGATTATTAGGTTTTTCTCTACAGGGCCCTAAATTCTCACGGCGTGCTCGAGATGTGGCCTAATTAGAGGAAAGTAACACCTCTCTTTTTCCCTTTTTTCATCCAAGGACTTTGCTAACATTCGATTTATGAATCCTAATCTTTTCAATGCAGCGCCGCAAATGTTTTGTTTTTTTAAGATTATCCTCTTTTTCTTCGTATAACGCCGGTGGGGGGGGAAGACGGTTGTCGGTGATTCGTGAGGTGGAGCGGCAGTTCTTCCCTCGTGGTGCACGCGCGCAGCGGCGGTCAGGAAAGATGGATATTGCGAGTGGTCGAGCCATGGTGCCCCGCGGTGCCTAGCATCACGACGAAGCGGAGGACGCGACGGTAGGCCGCTGGTCAGCGTAGGCATTAGTCGGGTATGAGGCGAGGTTATAAGAAGAAGAGCCCTCGGGACGTGGGATAGAGGGTACGGGGTAGAGAGGGCACGGAGGACGAGAAGGGGGTGGGAGATAAGCAGCTGACAATGAGACATGATACGTCGCCAGCGAATGTAAGGGAGAGAAAGATAAGTGAGTGCGACTCGCTTTATTCCCCACACTGTCGTGTTGCAAGGGGCCTGTGTATGTATGTACGAAGGGGTTTGGAGAATACCAGCTAGTCCCACCGCCCGTGCCCCCTCCACCACTGGCCTTGGCTAGACAAGATGAGAGAAGTCACTTGCATCCTAGGTAGCTACTAAAGAGAGAGTGAGGTAGGATTTGTTAGTCGTCTCCTCGCTAACTTATTATGACGCAAATAGGATAGAATTAATGAAGAGGACCTTGTGTGTGAACGTAAAGAAAAGACTGGCGGAGAGCTTTTACAGAGTGTAGCGGGATAAGTTGTGTATCCATGTAGAATTTTGTCGACGTTATCCGATAAAGGACACGTTTTTCTACTAGAAACTCAGCAATGAAGAAAATTACATTTGTTATTAGATTGTTTATTTTACGGTGTTTATTATTTATCAAAAGAGGTTTAAAATTCAACAGAAGGAGAGTTTTGGTGGCATAACCTTAATTGAAAATCTTCTTCCTTTAAAGTAAGATCCTGTGGCCTATTTTTTCTCAATTGCAGCTTTCTCTAGTTGTCGCACCACCATTTTTTAGTCGACCGAAGTTTCCTCTAAATGTGAGCATTTTATCTCTTGCGGTACATAATGATCTATCACTTGTCATTCTGTTTATTTGTTCATAACATCATTGCTTTCGTTTTGTATCCAATCATTTATATTTTCAGTTTTACCTGATTTCCTTATATTTTCACCTCTCTCTCTTAATTGAAAATGATGATTGGAATATATTTAATAGCCAAACAATCACGCCAATGGATACATGTCACGTCGAAATGTAAGACACAATGCAACAATGTATAGGTATTTATTACATTAGTGATTTTCAGTAACCTCTTTTCTAACGACCCCCAAGCCCCAATCGAACCCACTCAATGTCGTATCCACCCCTGGGGTTCTATATCGACCTTTTTGGGGACCCATGATCTAAGAGGAGGAGGTAATCTTCGCTACTCAACTCTAAACTCTTATATGGGTGGCACTGCATGGGTCTGAAACTTGGCAATTGCGAAGAACGTAGACTTAAGGTAGTTTGAGTGAAAAATCACTTCACCTAAAATTTGATGAATTTGGCCTCCTTTTATAGAAAAAACTCTCATCTTTCCAATGATATCAAAATATCAACCCCTTGCCGAACTACTTTTCGAACAATATGCCTCAAAATATAAGCTGTTTAACATGGGATAGATTATGGCTGTGCACTCCATAGGGAGAATATTAAACAAATTAGGAACTTCTAGCACCTATATTTCGTCAAAAAACTAACAGTGTGTGGATTGCATATTTTTTCAACTATTTTTAAAATATAATCTATTACTCACCACAGTAATCTTGACAGAATTGCAAAAAAAAACCTGCTGTTTTGAAGGGTTTTCAGCCGTACGGCGGGAGAAAATGAGTCAAGTTAGAGACTTATATAGCTTTATTTATTTAATTACTAAGAATTGTGGTCATATATAACTATGTCTTTGCACCATTAATATTAAAATATTTATTTCATACTTCTTACAGTTACTGAAATAAAAAAATAATAATTGAATATGGTCTCCATTATGACTAGGGAACTATCTCGCTCAAATCACCTTAATTCATTTTAAATGTGGGTTTAGAGTAGAATGGAATGGGTGAGATGGGTGGTGAGTAAAACGAACGAGGATGTAGGTATTGGATATGGTTGGAGAGGAGAGGAGACTGGTGGCGGAGGTTCGCAGAAAGCAAAGGCATGGATGGAGGACGTTTTGAGAGGCGAGGGCATGTTGAAGAGGGTAATAGAGGGGAGAACACTGGGGAATCCTGGAAGAAGAAGGAAGAGGATAGGAATCCTAGACGAAATAAGAAGAGGTAGACGATATGAGTAGTTCAAGAGAGATCTGATGGCGAGCCATCTATAGCAGGGAAAGAAAGATTATGTCCCAGAATTTGTTATGTTAGGATAAGGCGGTCCAAAAACCTATCAATCAGCAAATACGAATACCCAATATACTCGTAGAATACCCAATGATGCCTCAACTCTAAACGCGCTTGTCTATGAGGTAGTTAGAGCGAGATATCATTTAATATAGAATTCAATGAATTCGGCCTCATTTTAAATGAAACTTTTCCGAAGATACCAAAATATTAGTCGCTTACCGTACTAATTTTAGAGATATTTGCCAAAAAATAGAAGCCATTTTCAATGGGAAATGGAACGAGTACGCCCTCCAGAGAGACTTAATTTAAAAAAACGACGAATTTATAACACCGAGTAATTTAGATCTCATCAGAAATTTAAAATTGATAAGCTTGTATTAATTATCAACTACTTAGAAAAATAAGTCAATTAATCATGGCAGTAATAGTACAGAATCGCCAGAAAACCTTTTTTGTGAAGTCGTTTTCTCCGTGCGGCGTGAAAAAAATTAGTCAAGTTCAAGACTTGTGTCGATATATTTATTTAATTACTGAGAATTTGAGTGTCATAAAACTACATTTTTTGCGCCATTAATATTACAATTTTTACTTCATGCTTCAAACGGCAGCTGAAATTTTAAAAATAAAATTGGAATACGGTCTCCAATATGACTCAGGGAAAATTCTCGCTCAAACTACCTTAAATCGAAGTGGCGCTCTTCCCACCCATCATATCTCTTTGCAGGTCTTTGAGCTCAACCCTCGGTGGGAAATATGTACGTTCGTACACATATCCATGCGAATGCTTGCGCAGTGATGGTGGCTTCTGGCCGGAGGCATCTTTCCCATGTCTCCGCTACGTACCACATACGCTCTTGTTCTTTTCCGATCTTTTTCGCGTCCGAGACTCACTCTCACTTCCTCATTGTGCCGACTGTCGCTTTTCCCTCTCCAATGTCTCCGCAGTGGAAAAGGATTGGAGAATTGAGTGATGGATCTGTCGCCGTTATTTGAAAGGAGTGCTCAACTCGTTTCTCTCCCGTGCTCGCATGAATTCCACCCGTCTCAGGAGAGGATAATCGTCTCAAAGTCATTTTCTGTTATTGTTCCGTGATGTTATGAAGTTCATTAGTTATCAATTGTAATGGAAACTTTCCCATGAGAAACATAATTACCCGCCTAAAAAGAAATTTACTTTTCTCGAGACGAAGGGAATCTGACATCGAAAATTCCAACTTAAAAAGTATTTTACAATAATTAATATTAAAAAAGACTTTAAACAAAATTAAATCAGCTCGTAACTTGCGACTTATTTACCATGTAAATGATTGATTTTTGATCATCAGTGAAACCTCTGAGAAGAAGATTCCCAGCAAAATACCCAATCATATTTTTATTCCGTTTTAGTTTCTACCCTGGAATATTTCGTTTTCCCACTCACACTGTATATTACGTCCTCTAAAATAATGTCGTCGCCTATTTTTTCGGCTTTGTTAGTGTACTTCAATTGAAGTTAATCTAAATACATAAAGCGTGCTGATTTAAGAGGTAGCGGGACAATTGCTGTTCTGCATCTCTGTATTCATCGTTATTTTTTTTTAATTTGGAGGAGCTTTTAAACGCGGTAAATATTTTTTGTAATAGATAAATTTGAAAAATGAAGAAATATTTTAAACGCTCATTCAACGCAAGTCGCCCCTCTCTACGGGGCACACGTGAATCCATGGGAGAACTAAGGCAGCGGGGGCTAATGGGCGGGTGGATGGGAATGTGTATGTCTTGAAGCGCGGTTTTTCATCGTTGGGATGAGGGGGGGGGGTCGGCACGGCGGGAGGGAACGCAAAGCCTCAGGGTGGGGAGGGGGGGGGGTGCGAGAGAGTGACATTCATATTCGGGGGAAGGGTTTAAGAGGGAGGTCGCGGGTGGCGGTTCCAGTCGGTCACCCACCCCTTTACACTCCTTCACAAAGGACAGGTGGCTGAAGGGGGCACCGCTCGCGCTGGAGGGGGTTGGGCCGGAGTCCCCGTGACGGAGTGGCGGAATTAGGATTCCGGAGAGCAATTATCAATCAATGTCCCCCCTGTGCCAAAGAGAGAGAGAAAAGAGAGTGAGCCCCTGATGTAAGAAGCTGCCGTGGCCGCCTGCCCATCCCCTGGACGATATGGCTTCGGGGAGTACTACCCTCATATCCTTTACACCCCTTTCTCCTCCTCTTCCAGCTGCTTATCCTGTCCTATTTATATTAATCCTTGTCCTCCAGCTCCTGCAAGTGCATTCGCTTCATTCCTCTTCAAGGATTGGGAATTTCGTGGTGTCTAATCGCATATCCTCGCCAAATCCTCAACTCTCAATGACTTTTCTCCGTGTCCCGCCTCATCAGGGGCGTGAAAAGAGCTCTTGAATTGTATCTGCATCTGTAATATCGCCTGCGCGTCACTTCTATGGTGTGTAGTAAAGAGGGACTGCGGTCAAATTCTGAGGATTCATACGATACCACCTCCCACCCTCTCCCCATATATGGAGGCGAGGACACGGTATATGTACCTGATGATGCTGTAATTAGCGATACTCAGGTCGTAACAAATATTTTACTTGTGGTATTTGCCCATTTGTGTAATTTTTCAGGGACTACGGTTACCATGAATCAATGAAGAATGACATAATGGAAGAATGAAGTTACCCCTAATCTGTATAATTCAGTGTTTTACAGATTGAATTTTTTTCTATTGTCGGATTTTTTTGTAAAATCGGCAGTATGTTCAACTAATATTTATATATGGGTTTAATGGTTGAATGAGATTTTGGAGTAGCCACAATTTGATAAATTCCGTTGCAGGGTCAGATCTTTCGATAAAGGCTATTTGTTTGCCCATCATGATGTCACTCTTAAGCTCCTTGTACTTTCAGGCTCCCCTTGCATAGTCCGAAATTCCTATTCTTTAATTACTCTTCTGTGCATGTACCACATTCTTCCCTCCGTCACCCTTCTTCAACATGCCGTTCCATTTCAGTACTTATTTCATTTTTTCTGCTTCCTCCAAAAGACCACCATTGATTTCTGATCCACCCCTATCTTCTCTAACACTTATTCGTAAGCCTTCCACATCACTCAGTTTATCTTATTTTTTTTTCCTCAACCACATTTTTAAAAATTCCGGTTTGCGTGGTAGGTTCTCTCTTTTTTTTTAATTCTTACCAAATTTCTGATTCATATGATGATACACATAGAGGAGAGTTGTAGGTCATTAAAATCAAAGAGCTTTTAATGCCTCGGTTTTACTTTCAATTCTGTCTCACTTATTGATCTACTGGTATTGTGAGGAACCATTGATATTTCCTGTCTTTCGCAAATAGATAAATTCGCTGAACCGACGTAAATGAATCAAATTTAATCTGGCGTTGAATCTCCTACTATTCAATAGCTCCCTATCCTGGTGAAGCTACAAATTCGTGATGTTCTGTCCCATTTCATAGCAATTTTGCATTCACAGGTTGGCTATTCTCTACATTTTCTTTATTCAGAAAGGATTTCTAACCAGAGTCCCAAATGTTCGCTCAAATTGATTCTCTCCGCGGATTGTTATGTTATAATGTTTTTACATACATATTTTGTTTTCCTTTTAAATATTTATGTTATTCAAACCAACCTACCTACCTACACGGCGTTTCATCGGTTTAATTTCCTCCCTCTATCTCTTGATATGCTCTTTTGTTTTGAATAGTTAGAGTATATTTCAGAATTGTATCTTCGGTTGAATCCAGGTGAGGTAGGAAGCTACCGATGATATGTTAGCGTTTGCTCATATCGAGGTTTACTCAAGCGCTCTATTTTTTGCGACCTATTCTCCCACTCTGAAGGTGACGCAACGTTTTTCCGATAAGATACTAGCTCCAATGGGTATGTGTAATTCGTTGTTTTGAGAGTGCTTTTGTGTGTGTTTATCCGCGATGTCTCGCACGTGTGAAGTTCAGAGGCAGAGGCGATACCATCACTTGATTCCTCGATTCCTGGAATCGCGGTGCGTAGTAGGTGTATTGGTCTTTGAAAAAGATAAACCCAGGTTTTATTATATTCACGCTGGATATTATCCTTGCCCATAAACACTATGTGTACTGGGAATTCTGGTAGATTTGGCTCGAGAAGAAAATGATTTTCTCACACTTCGTAGTTTTTTATGCATTTTCCAAGGAAAATGTATTGTGAGAATATCGTTGCATAGTACACAATGTAATCTTTTATGAGGTATTGAGAGCATTTTATTATTTGTATGCAAATATTTGCTGAACATTTAGCAAAGTTTTTCTTTCAAATACCTACTTTATATTTTATTTATTTATTTAATACCTAAAAACGTGCGATGATTTTCTGGGGAGAACGTTCATTAACATCCAAAACACTTAGCACTCGGATACCATTGACAATTGAGACCCTGAATCAATCTTTAAAATTTAGCGTATAAGTCGCAGTACCTACGTTTAAAAAGAAGGTAGCTTCTAGAGAGCAACCCTAAAAATGTATGGAGGAAAAGATTTCACGCTTTATTATGTGGTAATTATCCATCACGGAGGAAATGAAAATAACTCGTTGAATTCGAATAATGATTTTATTTAAACGACGTTGGTTTCGACACTTTATATTATATGATTTTAAATGCGTGCTTTAAAAAATGGATTAATTTCCATTAAATTTTTACATACTTAATAATCCAGAGAGAAATTCTACTGTTCATTTTTCGTAGTCGCATTTTGCTGTGTGAGCTAATATCTCAAGGGAGTAGACTTTTGACGTAAATTAAATTAAAAAAAAAACAATCCCGCTTACCCTTACGGGTGTGAAATAAACCAAGCATAGACAGCAATATGTTTTCTAGATGCTACAAAAAAAACTCGAATCATCCTCCCCGATGAAACGCTTGTTTAAATCATTTGTTCGGGGTGTTTAGTCTTCTTTTGCTAAACCTGTCCATCTCCTCTGATATTCTTATCAGAAACAATACTGTCAAATGTCTGCCGAGAATATGGTGGCGAGGATATTTATCTAGCTAAAAGCCTCAATGCCAAGGGTCGGGATAACATCCCCCCGAGGGTATAACTTCCTTCATTCCCTTAACCGTGTGAGTAATGAGCGTCGTTTACTTCCCATATCATTACAAGAAAGCTCGTGAGTCCCATTCCACTGTGCCTCGCACATAATCTGCACTCGCTGGTAGCCGAGGGGAAAGGGCGACGTCTGCGGGGACGAGTGAAGAGAGGGTTGATCGAGGCAGTGTATCTCGGGAGCATCGCGGGCACTAAAAGCTTTCTCGATTACCCTGTCATTGACGCATATGCAAGCTACCCACCGATTTCCCCATATGGAAGAGACTGAGTCTATTTTGCTGTCGTTGTCTCATTCTTTCTTAGATCTCCCATTCTTCCTTTAATTCTCTGTAAAGGATAATGGCAAGGGATGTGAGAGCATCAGCCCTAAGTAAAATTGTTGTAAGGTAGGAGCATGTTTTGTTCCTTTTGTGATGGAATCCCGTCATTAAGAACATCGTCCACATTTGTGGTGGTTCTCACATCCTCGTATTCAGCCGACAGCCAAAGTTTCAGTGACCAAATAAACCCAGAGGTATTTATATTTTTCTTTATTGGAAAGTATTGTTTTTCGTGAAATGTAAACATTTTTGTGGAAAATGTTTTTCAGTTTAATTCCGAGATTTGATTGCAATTGCTCAAGTCTGTATTTTTTTAATTTCTCTCTAGTTAGCCAAATCTGGCAGTAAAGAGATGGACACATAATTACATTTTCTTTTTTCCTACAACAATGTCATCACTCAAATCATCGAGAAAGAAAGATGCTTAACAATATAAAGAGAAAGCAAAACACATCATATCACCAAACCGAAACTCTTGGAGAATAATGCTGAAGCCTGGCGTGTTATTATTGCTGTCAAACTTTTATCAATCCGGGGAGATTTCAAACGTATTTATCACAAAAATGACGATGCTTGAGTTTTTCTTAATGGCATGACATGAGCGATATTTATCTAACGTTTGACGCATAAACCCGCAGAATTACTACTTAGTTCCGGAAGCACTGCCTTGTCTTCAGCTGTGCTTGAAAACTCGAGGTCATCGCATCTAATGCCTCTCATGACTTCAAGGAGAATCAATCATTTCAATGTTTCTTGAGTCAGGCTGATATCCCATGGTCAACATTTTTGTTAAAAAAATCAAAACGAAGGGGCCCGAGTATCATCTGATTGGCAGAATTCGAAGAAAATCTAATGTTTCCTAATTACTAATCAATTGATCATTAAAATTTTTGGACAAAAATTATTTTTTCTTAAAATCCTGCCTTTAACACATTATTCAAAGTCGTTTGATCAGATTTTTCGTCAAAAGTTTTGACCATGAGACACGCACTTGTGCAACATGTTATAAATATTCCTCCATCTCCTGTTCCGAAAAACACCGTGCTCGTCCAAATACTTCCTTATTCCGCTTCCTCAATCCTTCGCATCTCCCTTTCTCCCCCCTGATCTCCTCTACTTCTCACCAAACCCCACCTACAGGCCTCAAGGAGTTTTCGCCTCTCTTCCAACTCCTCGCACCAGCACCGGTTCTTCTCTCTCCCCCTCTTTATATCTCCCTCCTCGCCATACGCATCTATTCCCCTCGCATCGCAAGGTCTGACCCCCCATCCCCTTCCCCGAAAGCAATGCGTTCACTCCCCCACCTCCCCGATTCGAAATGTATATCTCCCTCCCCCCTCCTCCGACTTGCAGTCGCCCCGTGTTTACCTGTAATCTTCTCCCATCGTCCCCCCGGGGGCGATATTACCCAGCGTGCCTTGCGCAGCCACTCTCTTGAGAGAGAGGAAAAATTCCTCCCCTTCTATCTCTCTCCCTCCCTCTCCTTCGCTCGGCCCGTTTACTCTCCAGAACCCACCCACTCCGTTGCCTGCGACCTCTCCCTTCGGCTCCCCCACTCTTTCTCGTTTCTCCGCCTTCCTCTCCGCTCGTCCTCCTCCGCTGCTGCCCTCCCCTCAAATCCCCATTCCACCATCCCCTTGAGTTTCCCTTTATTTCCCCTTCCCCTCTTTCTGTTGTATGTACCTGTGATGGTCGGTAGAGGGCGTTCGTGGAGGCCTGGCACCACCGTCGAGCATGGGAGTCGCGCGGGGGCCGGCTGAGAGATAGGAACGAGCGTGAGCGACGTCGTTCTGCGTCCCCGTGGAAATTACCGTGTGTAGGACATTATAATCCATTACAGTGGAAAGAAAAGGACGCGGACGCTTGAAAGAATGAAACCATCATAGTGGAGACGTATTTCGGCGTTATATTTGGAAGAAATAGCATCGTAAGAGGCGTTATTTGGAGGGGAAATAGCGCCGGTCCCTCCCCGTTCGTCGGGTCGTAAAAAAGTTTTCCACTCTTTGTTTTGAGGACACGGACGTGCGTCTGAACTGTGTGATAGTGTGAGTGCTTGTGTGTGTGGACGAAGGATGTTGTTCTTATGCCTGTTTTGCGAGTGAGATTGTAAGTTCTTCTTCACAGTCGTCGGAATCGTTCCCCTTCTCGTTTATATAATTCGTCGGTGAAGTGGTCGACTTAACGCAGTTGTTCAAGTGCAATATTTGTGTGCAGGGTGAACGGAGTCAAGAGGAGACTTTGATTTCTCAGTCAGTCTGGTGATTTCATTGACTGTTTGAGTCCCGAGTAGTGTGTCGGCCTCGGTGTCTCCTTCGCCCATCGCTTGCTGAGTCCTTCCCGAAGCATCTGTCTGTCTGTGTGACTCGTTCTCAAGCGGGAAGACGTTTTCTTCTCCTCGTGAACCCGTCGAAGAAGACATTTTCGTGAACGTTTTGGGGCGACGGGAGTGTTGCCTTCTCTCCGTGTGGCGTCCTCGTTCCGCATCTCGGAAGGGGTGTGTCAACAGGTGAGAGGGCCTGCTTTTTTTAATGTTTTCACCTCGTCAATACACCTCTCCTTTCCCCCCTTCTCACGTCTTACTATTACATACATCTCGGTCGCACTCCATCCTCAATGTTTTAAAGGCACGTCAACTTCCACCCTCATGGTCTCTTCCTCTCATTTCTCCTCTGGTTCCTTTATGATTCTCTAAAAAAAAAACGAGGGATCACCAAACAAACTCTCATGATTCTGGGGAAAGAAGCTTTCGGAATTTGGTTGTTCAGTGGTGGCCCCTCATCTCATCCATGAGCGCGCTAGAAAGTCTTTTTCGGTGTGTTTTTAATATTATTCTTCTTTCTCAACTTTCTTATCATCCGCTCTCGTCTCCCACCTACCTATCGCGCCTTCGTCTCCTGACACCACCCACCCACCGTGAGCGCCACCCACTTGAGTTTCTCCTCTCCTCCGCCCTCTTTTTTCGCCTTATCGCGGAAATCTTAGCCTTTGGTCGTAAGTTGTTGTTGTGAGTGTGGGGTGGGCCGATCAGTTGAGGGATGGATAAGAAAAAAATCTCCTTGGCAGTCTTTCAAACATGTCCTTCCTTCCCCCCCCCTCTCTCTTACAACTTCCCCTAACCACGGTTGCCAGTCTTCCTCTTCCCATCTCTTACCCTCACGTCCTGAGAAATGAAAACAACACATGTGACACTCTTCTGTGTCGAAGGGCTGCCAAAAAGGTGTGGGATCCGTTTGACAGCGGTAATAACAGTCAGAGCAGCAATCACTATAAAGCTACGCTGTGTGCTATTTTAGCTTTTTCCGTGCGCGGAGGAATGCGTATTTTTGTTTTGTTTTTTTTTAATAATTTTGTTGTCTAGTTGTGTAACGAATGCGCTTGGTGGGAGTAGTCGGCTAGAACCCACTCAAATGCTCGTGCTGATATCGTGTTTTCAATAGAAATCCTTTTCATCCGCTTAGACGACCGAATGTATTATTCTTAAGCAAGCCGATCCATTAACCTTGAGAAACATATTAATGCATTCTATGCTCCATGTCGCCAGGAGCAACGCAATGTACATCTCATGAATGCATTGCCGGGGGTGAATTTTCACAGAACATGTATTCCTGTACATGCGCTGAAAGTCAAAGGAATTTCTGTTGAACTTACTTCACACCATCTTCTATATCGGGCGCTCGTTGAATCGAAATAAGTTACATTTACGCCAGTTCACAGTACTATTGACATACATCGTAGGTACGATTTTCGTAACTCGAGCACTTAATTATTCGAGGTATTTTTTATCCCACTATGCACTTCTCATCCCCATTTATTCAGATATCATCAAAATTAGACCCTGACCTGTAGTTAACGCATGTAAACGGATTAAGTACTGCATATACCTACACGCTTCTGATGTGTGTGTACCTTCATTATTAACCCTGCGTGCATAGCGTACAACCCTTTTTTCTTGTCTCTCCTCTCCCCATTCCATCGAGCGATGGTCAGCTCAAACTGGAGGCTCCGGGCCAGGTCTACCTAAAAAAAGAAATCCCTTCTTAACCCCCCCCCCCCCCCTCTACCTGCCTCCTCACCTTTTCTTTCCTTCCACCTTCTCCTACTCCAAGAGAGCCAGCCTGCGTGAGCTTTCGCCTTCCGAGTCCCACCGATGCCTCCTTCCCCTCCTGCCACAACTCCTCCCGCCACCTCTCCCTCCCTCCCCTTCGCCCTTACCGGTCGTGTTGCCATGGCCGCCGCCGCAGCCACAGCCGTTCTCTCCTTATACCTTCTCTTCTTCGTCTTCCTCCGTTCTCCTCCTCTCCTCTTATCCACCGTGAGCCTGCGCGTTTCTCTGTGTGTGTTGGTGTGCGAGCTGAGTGAGAAGGAAAAAAAGGAGACCTATAAGAAAGGAATGCGTGGGCCGACGTCCGCGCTGCTGCTTGCTGTTCAAGGGCCGCAGTGGTTTTTCAGAGGGGCAAAGCAATGCTTGCGTGAGAGACTGGAATTAGACGAGAAATGGGTATTGGGAGTATTGCAGACATTTGTGCATGTTTCGGAGCAAGTCAATAGCGCGATGTGTTTTGACTTTCGCATGATGAATATAATGGTAGTCTATAGACGAGGTAACGCAGCTATCTACATCTACATCTACATATTACCCTGCGAGCCACCTCTAGGGTGTTTGGCAGGGGGTGACAAGTCACCAAAATGCAGCATGCAAGCGGACCGCCACATGCACACCGCACGGTCATGAATATTAAGGATAACTGAAAACCATCATACAGCATGCAAGAGAATCCCCACATGCACGCCACTATGTGGGTTAATTAATCCCGATGAGGGACGTAACACAACCTGATCTGCGTCCATTTTCAGTCAGTCGACCTGATTGATTTTGCGTACGCTCAACGAAAATACTGCCGTGCCTGACACAAGGTAACTCAGCCAAGTAAATCAGTTTCGACTAGAGCCGCAGTTAATTTGTCAAGCTGATGTTTAAAAAGTTATCTGACTGAGCCTCAACTCATAATACATTTGATACTTGATCCCTTGCTTGCACCTCTCTTTGAATGTAACTTGTTTCTCGTGTGTTGTCATGAAGGTGGTTCGATGCCAGCCCGTTGGGGTCACTTGATCCTTCATTCAATACCATCAACGGAGTTAATCAGTTATAATAAGTACAATACTGACCGTTATAAACCTAGTTTTTAATTAATTAATGTGGCAGAGCTTGTACAACTCTTACGTTCAGTAATTGCTCCAATGCGATTTGTTTTTTCATCGTTTTCGCCATTTTTCGAATGCTGCCTGCCCCTAATGTGTTGCCGTCGAGGAGGCTCAATGTCATACTGCACTTAATTCTCCGCCGGTTATCCTTGTAAAAAAACCTCGTGCCACGATGGGCTCAAAAGGATATTTGATGTGAAATATCGTGAGTGAATCACGTTTTCGACGCGAACCCGTGCGCGTGCTTTGGGTACCGTGTCTCTCACGGAAGTTACAACGGGATACCGTTTGCACGTGTGTGTGTTATATTTATGTATCGAGTTTTTTTGTTCCGCAGATTTCCGTTTCTTATAACGCTCGATCAATCTCCTTCCACATTCTGATAAAACATTTCCTGTTTTGGGTGCAACATTTCCTGTTTTGGCGTATTCTCTATCTCTCTCTGTCACTTTTCCAGATAAGACGTGCACTTCTCGCTATTTGCTGTCATAAAGGTAGCAAACTTCGCTCATATTAGCGTTGCCGCGGTGTTTATTTTAGTTTGCGGTAATTGGCAGTTGGCGCAACTCTTGTGTTGGGAACGGGTCTGTTTATGAAACTGGGTTCGCGAGTTAAGTGGGTTTTCTCCGTGATGTAACACGTGGGAGAGGTTCCATCTTTTGAGGTTTCCATCGCCATGTGATGCGGGCATTGAAGTCTCCAGCGTTGTCAAGTTTACCATCCAGCGTTGATGGGAAGGAGGAATGTGTGCATATCACCTACTAGACAGTTTTTTGACGCATGCACTATTCTTCTGCTTCAAAATATTGTTCTGCAGTGGTTTCTGAATTAATATTCTGTTGGAACTGAATATCGTTTACGTCAACTATATATTTTGTTTAGACTTTTCTCCACAATCTGTGATCATCACGAACATAAGCTCAGTCATTATGCTAACGCGATCTTTTTCTCAGTTCTTCCGAAGCCCATGCTGAATGAGTTGATTCTAACCTACTGGCAATAGTCGGTCAGGATACGGTTATGTAATTGTTTTAATCGCATTACCTATAAGGCTTGTCGTTCATTCTTTTATTTCATCTCAATGATTTTGCTGTGACTGCCGATATTTATCGTTAGTAGTCATCAATCCGATGATCGATTTGCTCAAGCTCTCCATTCCACTCTCCTCTCAGCCATCCACATCATTCCTATATAATTTTTTTGACGTCCTTCATGATTTGCTTGATGAATTCCATTCTTGGTCTTCCTCTATTAATCTTCCCATCCATTATATTAATACGATTTAATTACACATATGTGATATTAGCTAGGACGGCTGCCGGTTAGTCATTTTGGCATGCAACAACAACTGATCATTGCAAGGAAAACGTAGTATGCACGTATGCCACTCTCCAAACCTTGCATGCAGCTATGAATTGTGAGGTGTTCGACCGTGACTTTCTCGTACCTTTTTGTTTTGTTTTCGTGCCCGAACAAGTGAACGATCTAAAAAAATTCGGGTTCATTCAGGCCATTGTTTTAGTTTGATTATCAGCCATTATTCGTATTATTACGATGGCATGCGTTCCACTCTCGATGGCCAAGGAGTCATATTACTTCCCGAATCCACGCGTTTTTCTTTCCTTTGTGAGTAGTGCGCATACCGATATAAGAATATACAGGGTTAAGGGGGGAAGGGGAGGAGGAGTAGGGCAGAGGTAAGGAATAAGGGTTGGGTCTTTTTGGTTTGAGTGGTCCTCTTCAACCCCTACCCCTTCCCCGTTAGCCGAATGCGAATTCCTTCTTCTTCTTGTGCCCCCCCTCCGCCGCGCTGAAAGGAGGGGCAGCCTCCCTAAGCGGCTGTTCACTGACGTTCACGGGGGTTGTGAAGGGAGCGTTCCATGGCCAAAGAGTTGGTTCCTTTGGGGGACTACTCCTTTTTTTGAGCTTGTGTAGTTGTTGCTGTGGTCTTTGTGGAGCTGGAAGATTGTGAAAGGGATCTACTACGCTCTTGAGGAGACGTGGAGTGGGAGGAAGTTGGGACACATCTCGTAGCCGTAGAGGATTTAGGGATGGGAGATCTCTTCATGTATATGTATAATGGCCCATATTCTCAAGCGTGTGTATATACCAAGGCATTATATATCTATTTTACCCTAGTGTTCCTGGTTTATTATATTTGTCTTTCTATTTTATTAAAGAACTATATAATTATTCGTGTGCACACACATACAGTAAAAAGGAAATGGCTCATAAAATTACCAGGCGTTTCCACGATCTAGTCGTCTTCGTTGGTGGTAGAATACAGGTGCTTGGTTTGCTATATTTATAACTACCCATAATTCATGATATTGGCCGATGGGATATATTAGAAAATATCGGTAATTATGTCAAAATTTCGAATTTTTTGGGATAAGCAAACAACTTTTGGTTTACAGGCTAATTTGCAGGCCACTATGCCACTCAGGATTCCTCATTTTAGAGGTAACTTTTATAGGAACCATAGGATCCAACTACGGTGTGCCATTACGGTCCACCGTGGGTGGCACTCGTCAGTCGGAGTTGTTAGCTGTTTTAATTTTTCACCCAAGTATTTCGTCCGATTGACAGGTAGCAGTAAAATACATAAATAATAGTTCACATTACTTGGGCCAATATCCCACTGTAAAACTATTTGACAAAATTTTACTTAACGAGTGTTGACTAGCTGAATTTGGATTTCGTGTAAATTTATTCCAATGATTTGATTGATTGCTCGATGACTCTGAATAAAACTTCGTTTTCTTCAAATTTGGCTATCGAATGATACTCAAATTTATTAGTAAAATTTTCTGTGAAAAATTTCGTCAGTGAGACTTCGGATTTATGTCTGAATGAGGAAATGCGCAAAAGTATGTTACACTGCATTTTTAGTTAGCAGATCGGAAGTATTCGAAAATCGGTTGGTGAATTATCGGTATCGGGTCGTACAAATTGGATAAACTGGTATCGAGCTAGCCCTTATAGATATGTTCCCCCACTCCTTGGGGCGAGTGAGTGAATTAAAATATAAAAAGAGGTCTCCGCTGTTCTCTCTCATTTTGATTGACATGCGAGGCTTGGCGGGTCCTTTCTGCTGGGAGGCGCGGAATGGGTTGGGAAGTGCCCTGTGGATGAGGGAAGGGTTTTATATGTTGGTAGGTGGAATATTTTCCGAGAGCCTGCGGGGCGAGTAAGAGGGAATGGGTGGGTCAGATTGCGTGGGAGTGCGCGAACTATTGGTCCACATGTGGTGGCGCGACACTGATCTTCCCGGATTCTCCGCTTTGCCCTCCTCGTTCCTTTCCAGTTTTTTTTCATTCTCTACCCTAGTCGATCCAAAAAAAATATCCTAAGGAATGTCCTAGGAGGGTTTCGCCTCCGCTTCTATAGAATCTCCTCTCTCTCTGCGATACCGGCTCTCTTTCGCAAGGGGTCCTTTCTTATTCATATGGTGTCCTCTGGTATTTCCCATTTGTGTTCCTCTGCGCCATGAATGTGCATTCGATGGATGGAACACAGTAAAAACACAAAATAGTGCTACACAGTTAGATACAGTAAGCCCTATGAAGGTAAAAAAAATGAGACCGTACTTCGTAGTATGCTACCGGATTTCGTATTATTTTTGGTCGTCGTAATTATCCGGAGTAAATTCTTATAAATACATACGTATCCATCACACCGTTCTGTTTCGAGTTATATGGTCACAATCAAGAGAACTTTACTCAGGGTATTAGACCTGTAAACCTGGCTCTGTTATAGTAAGTAATATCTTCCATACTGCCCTATACTTGTATGCCTACCTCTTTTGCTTCAGTTTCACTCGGACATTGCGTCATGAAAATCCTCCTGTTCATAAGATTCCTATTGTTCCTTCTCTTAAGAGTATCTTCCACCATATTCACCCTTGACTTTTGCGGAAGTAAGTTCTTTAATAATTAGTATGAATTTTTAATGTTTGTAGCGCAGTATTTCATGGAAAAATTATTACGCTGCATCTCGCCGTATATTTTTTGCATCCAATATTCTTTCATCTATTAGGTATATTAATAATATTTAAAAATTCCCAGTTTTTTGTCGTAGTTTCCTTCCTGATGAACATAAAATGTCATCACACAATTATCTTTCAACCCAAAGAAAGTCATTTTCGTTGCTACCGATCTCTTCAAGTATCTTCCATGGTTTCATTCTTCTTCACGGTGGGAGTTAATGTTTACCAACACCTGGATGTGTAAAACCGAACCAGTGAATATGTTGGATCGGGGTATGAACCTCACGATTGCTGCGATAAAAATTCTGCGAGCATTCGCGCGCATTTGGCTTATATTTTGTTTGACATCTTTCCTTGTTGGTGGTTGACTTCCCCTTCCTCTCCCATGGCTTCGAAAGAGCGCGCGATCGACACAATGGGAAGGAACTTTTTGACACGTAATTTTAAACTTTGGAGCCAGATGCTTTGTAGGGGCTCGTGTTCTTTGCCCCTGTAGGTAAACCAAAAAGATCGGCCTCGAAAGACCAAGGAACTTTTATCGTGTGTAAAGCATCTTGGGCGGAGAGCGGCAGGGCAAGTAAAAATAACTCATTGTGGCTTCCCAGAGATGCGGAATAGATTGGGATTCCATAGGTGTCTGTCCTTCCGCTTGTCAAGTCGCAGTCGTATATACCACCGTATCCCAGTCCTCCTCTTGAGACCCGTCACCCAGCGAGACACCTTTTACACCGCGGGGTTCCGTCCCCTCTCTTTCAAGTCCAGAAACGGTGAAAAGGTGTGCACATCACAATGTGTCACAGAGGTTTGCCGAACTTCGGCGCCGGCTGGCATTTCGCAGTTGTGGTACTCCCTCGAGAATTTTTCCGCAGCTCACAATGAGCAGTGGCTTAGACTTTTACCGATGTTATCAGATTTTTCAAATCTGTCGATAATTAATGTTACCTATTTTAGGAATTCGGATATCCCATTCAGCCATCTTGATGCTAACGATACCTATTTCTCTATTGTCTATCTTTTCAGAAAAAAGATAATTTAAAAAAGTCGTGGAGAAAGAGGAAGATTGAAGGGCATGCAATGTCTATTTCCGTCAAGACTTTACTATTATAGATAGATAAAATGTTTAGCAGTATTTAGATGCTAAGGATTTTATTTGTACGCTTATCATTTCCTCAAAGTTGTGGCTTACGCATGGCTTGAGCACGGTTATACGTATTGGGAGCGTTTATTTACCTAACTCTCCCCCTCTCCTCATATAATATCGTATAATTTCAGAGCATGGTATTTGAGATGAAAATGTCTCAAAACATAAGTAGAAGTTACTTTCAACGGAATGAGTTTAAAGTATTCCATTGTAAATGGGGAGAATTTCCAGTCGAATAGAACGTGTGGTAGTATTTATTTGTTTGAAGTAGCAAGATGTAATTCTCATTCCTTCTTTAACTGCTAGGACTGCAAGCATAATAAGCTGTCGGGCATTTGTATTAATCAACCGTTTGGTATGTAAAGTAAGTTCAACCGCAAATATTTCACTATTTAAATATTTAATTATACCAAAGCTTCGATTATTCCTGCGATGCTGTTCTAAAGTGTTGGTTAATATCTTACAAGCTTGAGGTGATTCACAATTTATTCCTTGGCTAGAGGCTTAGCTTTAAGTTGTGGTTAATTAGTGGTGATTGCATCCAAACTCATCAATGTATTTCAAAACGAATGTTCGATGTGGTTGTCACTTTTCAAATAGATAACTTCTCATTTTTGACCATGTAACTGTTGTGTGCTCTCTTTTTTTCCGGGTATTTTCAGTATATTTGATAAGATTTATTATGAGCGATAATCTCTTATCTTTCAACGCTGGAAGGTAAACTTTGCTAGGTAAAATTTCCACATCACGATGCTTGTGGATTAAGTTTTAATTGCGAAGGTGGACGCTTGTAGATTTTTTCTGTATTGTTGTTTATAATTCTTACCCTGTGGTTTCATAACCCAAATAGGTACTCTGCGTTAAGCATTAAATGTTAAATAAATCTACAGGTCTCTTGTGTGTCAGTTTTTTGTGATATTACATGGGCCCACCTACAATCAGTTCTCAAACCTTTTTAAATGCAAGCTTATCTCATTGTTTCTTTTTCGAGTTTCCATCACGCTGTATAGGGGTGAACCTTGAAACTACAGATTACTGTTAAACTGTAAATATCTAGTGCTCTTAATCTTCTTCTCAAATAAACAGGTATCTAAATACCTGTGGCGTACAATTTGTTTGGAATACTTTGCAGCCATTTAAATCCACTATCAGCCATTCTTCTAACCTTTTTAAACGTTTAATTTGCATGTGTACAAGCATCGAACACGCTCTTTACATGTCAGTTACTGGTGACTGTTAAAAAAATCTTTTTTGTACTTGTAGCTATTGTCTCTAACGTTGTAATTTAATTATACGTATGTACATACCTATAGTGAACCGGGTGTTTTCAACTGTGTATGCATTGTCATTTAATACCTTAGCCAATAATTTCGCTAACGTTTTTAACGCTAGGTATCTTGTTGTTTTTTCCTAGATTCCATTACGCTCTTTATCTCGCAACTCAGGGTCAATGTCTAACAATATAAACCTAGTGCCTTAAACCATCGTCTCTTGCGTTGTTTCATCGGTTTCTGGCTCGATTGATGTATGCATCCGGTGGGGAATGAGCGATTCATCGTCCTCTACCCCGAACAAAACAACGGCCTGGGGTCCCATCGTCGTTGAAATATGCGCGATAAGGTCGGTATCGAGAGAATCGTGCGCAGCTTTCAAGCTCGCTGGGTCACGTACTCGAGGACGATGCGTGGGCGCGCGTGTCTTTTGTTTTTCAACAGCATCATCCCCCCTTTTGCTTGCTCGTGACGATCTTTCCCCCTACTTTGTGTTATTTTTTCTTCTTATTCGCTTTTAATTCCTGGGGTGTACTTGTCCTGTATTTATCGAAGGCCCCTCCTCTTAACTGCTCAATCTACAATAACGGGGCCATTCAATTGCCATATCAGCGAGACGCTGACAGGCGTCGGCTTTGTCTAATACGTAATGTGTGTTCACGAAGTTGGTCACGCGTTAACTTCGACAAGTATTGCGATATGATTGATTGGCCATTAAATGGGTGTACGCACTGAATGTTCTCAGGTGTCTCTTGATTAAATTATTTCACGTCTCGATTTTTTAATTCATGTCAGTGAAGAAAACTAATATTCTCTTCTGTATTATTTTCGTCTCAAATGTTCAACATGTGATTGTTATTTACGAGTTAAGTCATTGATAGTTGATCAGCTGCGTTATTTACGAGTTAAGTCATTGATAGTTGATCAGCTGCGTACATTCAAATTGTCTTTCTTGTGATTGGAGACGGCCAAGAAATCAAAAGCAGTATCCGGAGAAAATTATTAAAAAGGTTTTCTGAAGGCCATTGTGTTATGCCTTTATTTTGGGATAGGTTTTTACCTGATTAAATTTTCATACGCAATGTTTTGGACTTTTTAGTGCTTGGTTGCGATATTTTTGATGAAATTCGTTGTTTCTTGCTCATCATCGAGAAAAATCAATGCCAAAAATAAATAAATCATGTAATTTCACTGATTTTTTGCATTAAATTAAATCATTGAAAATGTACAAGGTTTATTTATTTGATGAGATATTTATTTGGGAAAAGATGTTGAAATACCGTTTCTTTATGTTCCCTCCCATTTCTTCTTACACCCATTCCATTTGGACTTGAAACCTCCTGGCCGGATTGAATAATGTTCCTGAGTTAGAATTACGTCCAGTTGTAGATTTTCTGCTGTTATTCTTGTTTCTGCGAAGGGAATTTTAGCCCCTTGAATATTTACTTGTCCAATTCTTAAGTGTTTATTATCCATTATTGATTTTTCTTTTTAGTAATTCTAATCTGTAAACATTAACCGGACATTCTGGATTCGTAGCTGCGTGTTTGCAATTTTCAAGTCGTTTTCCTTATTCGGACAGTCCGAGTATTTATGGTTCTCCGAACAGCGGGAGCAGCTTTCATCGTTCTTGCACTCCTTGGCTAAATACCCGAAGCCATGGCATTTAAAACATCGTGTTACTTTAATGTACTCACTCACCCTGTGGCTGTCAAAGTCCACATACACTCTGCCACTATTCTTTAGTATTTTACAAGTGTCTGGATCAACTTCAATAACCCAGTTATTTAGGTTGCTATCCTTTTTTCCAAAATTGAAAAGGATATTAACTTTCCCAGTCTCCAGAACATCTTATTGTGCCTCGATTGCTTCTAGCGAAACCGTCCAGCGCACTTGCTTACGTCCGTCAGCCACATTTTCGGTCAAAGATTGCCTCTCCCGAATGCATATCGGACGAGATCACGACGGCCGTATCTATCTATTATAGTAGAACCGAATTTGCCCTCCCATGCGCAGCGTTCAATTGTCGTCCGACTACGTACCGCGAATGCGTGCCTTTTTCGCAGTTCTTCTCATGAAAATTGTCTCTCCCTCCGTGCAATGTCTCTCCCATTCCACCTTTCTTCCCCTTCACCTCCCACTCCTTCCTTCCCCTCGCCTCCTTCCACCGGCATCGCTGTCGCCCTAACAACAATGGGGACGGTATGAACCCATGTTGAGCTCGCGCTAAAGGGACTGACTGCTCGCGAAGTGGAGGTATGGGGAAGAGACGCCGAAGCCATGCATAATGTCCCTAACCTCGGGAAAAGAGAAAAGGGTTGTCGGGCACCCAACTCCCCTTCTCCCCCCCTCAAATCCCACCCCACACCCCCCAACCTTCTGGAAGATGTAAACGAGTTACCGGGAAAAAGAAGCGAGAAAGAGAAGTGCCGGGCCGGGGACGGTCCCCGGGGTCGCCGGGGAGGAGTGTGGGAGGTCGCCGGTTGAAAGTAATGGGTTTGTGGGAAGAGTAGAGTGAGATCGTGAGCCAGAGGGGGGGAGTGGGAGCTTTTGCAGACTCTTCATGCAGCCAGTCCCTCCGTCGCCGACGCATCGCTCTTTACTGCGCTTCTGTCCTCCTGCTCGCCTGACGGTGGGAGACCCCTAGAGGAGCTGTCTCCTCCACAGTCCCGAGTGAACACGCTAGAGTGGGGAGGTCAGTTTTGCAATTGTCCTCCCATCCCACTCGGCCTCACGCTCCGTGCATCACGTAAATACGCCACGGTGGGACTGGATTGGGTCATTTTATTTCCGATGCGTGCGACGTCTCGTCTGCCTATGGGATGTTTTCGGTCCGGTTCGATGTGTGGGATCCTGAATCACAGACTCTTGACTTCTCGTTTTCTCTCCCGTCTACCATGTGGAAAGCGTAGCGGTAGGATAATGTCCACTGAAGAAAAAACTCAAAGAGATTTAATTTACTTTTAAAGTTTTCCCAATTAGTTTTCTTACTATGAAGAATATATTTCGGCTTCTATGTGATTTTTTGCCGAGCACAACGTCTCCGGTCCTGGCCATAAAATCCAGTTTGAAAATATATAATAAATAGTAATTTAAAAAATACACTAATAATTTCAACCGTGATGACGAATAAAAACTGGAATTCACCTGGAAAAATCTTATTTCGAAAAAATAACGGCTGAGAGATGAAATTTGAAGAAAAGGGGGAAAACAATGGATGACGGCCAACAGCTCGATAGGACAGGCGTATAAAGTATATAAGGGTTGTCAACCACAATGCACATTTTTCCTGACGAATCATCCAGTAGAGAACACGAAACATTGATTGAAAAATCAAAAAAAATACTGAGAACCCGAAATATATCCAGAACATAAAAATGTTATTGGTGAGACGGAAAAAAAGTCCTCCCAACTCTCTTCCACCACACTATCTTTGGTGAACCCTCTCTTTCACATACCTACCTTGATAAGCTATTATCCACAGATCTACCGGTATCCTTCTGCAAATCCCAGGCTGGATAAGGGAGTAGCAGTGGTCCATCAAAATCTATCCTGACCGGTAGAATGCCATCTTGATTTAGGATAACTTTAGCTCTAAGATATTATCGATTCTATATTTTGAGAACTCACTGGAGAAATTTGCGTTTTCTTCAGGAGCGATGTATGTGCTGCGGTTACTATTCCTCCATTCTCGAATACCTTCTGCCGGGATGAATATTATTATTATTATATTGACAATGTTACAAGTGGACAATTGGCCCGGTGGTAACATAGATAAACAAGGTACGAACAATATACATCATCGCCCTGGTTAACAATACCTTACAATTAAATGATAAAAACATCCTTTTTCGACCTATTCTTAAATATATTTACATTTTTTGGGAAGGGTTCGAGAACCCTTGCTGGTAGATCGTTCCAGTCAAGTATTGTTCTATTTAGGTATGAAAACTTCTTAACATTAGTCCTTTGTGATCGGCACTTTATCTTAAATTGGTGATCATTCTTTCCAACAAAGTTTGGCTTTAATATTTCCTTCCCTAGGTCGTCCCATGCTCTTTCCCCGGTAACTATTCTGTACATCCCACATAGCCTGCTCCTTTTCCTCCTTTGCTTTAAGCTATCCCATCCTAGTTCGTGGATCATTTTCTCAACACTTTCCGTTTTCTTATATCTTCCTAACACATACCTGGCTGCTTTTCTTTGCACTTTCTCCAATTTAATATCCTGACCTTTTTTGTGTGGATCCCATACAAGAGAAGCGTACTCTAAGATAGGGCGAACCAGTGTTTTATAGGCCATATTCTTTGTAATCTTACGGCTGCCTTTGAGGTTTCTCATTACCCAATGCAGCGTTTTGAACGCCTTTTTGGTCATGCAATTCACATTTAATTCCCAGTCTAAATTATTGGTCAAATGAACACCTAAATACTTACAGCTATCGGATTTCGGAATTGCATTGCCAGAGAATTCGTATATTCTATTTGTGGAAATAATTTTATTGCTAAAGTTAACATACTTGCATTTTGGTACATTTATATCCATCCCATTTAACGATACCCAACTCATCAAATTGTTAACATCGTCCTGAAGGGCTTCATGGTCGCTCAGATTACCTATTCTTCGATAAATGATGCAGTCGTCTGCAAAAAGTCTTATGCTAGAGTTTATCATTCCTGGAAGGTCGTTTAGGTAAATTAAGAACAATAAAGGTCCAAGGACGCTGCCTTGAGGGACACCCGATGCTACCTTGGCTAGTTCAGAGCATTCTTCACCCACTTTAACCCTCTGGGTTCTATCTTTGAGAAAATCTTTAATCCACAATATAACTCTTCCATCTACATGCAACGGTAATTTCTTCATTTTTTCCATAAGCCGTTTATGATCCACTTTGTCGAATGCTTTAGAAAGGTCGACAATAATCGCATCTAATTCTACTCCCACATCCATGGAGTCAGCAATTTCTTGGCAAAACCCTAGCAACTGAGTTTCAGTTGAGTGACCCTTTCTAAATCCATGCTGTCGATTTGACAACCAGTTTTCGCTCTCCCATAAATCCCGAAGGTAATTAGCCACTATCTTTTCTAACAACTTACAGACTACGGAGGTCAAACTAACCGGTCTGTAATTTTCAACAAGGACTTTATCACCCCCTTTAAATATTGGAATTACTCGGGCTTTCTTCCAGTCACCAGGTAAGGCGCTATTATTCATGGTGACATTGAATAAATGGTAAATATATTTCGAAACAGCTAGACCACCCAGTTTTAGCAAATCAATGGAAATACCATCGGGACCAACTGACTTATTTCTACGCATTTTTCTTATGCTGTTGCAAATTTCGGAGAGTGAGGTTTGGATTGGTCTGGAAATAACTAACCCGTTTCCTTTCTCATATCTTGTACACTGTATTACATTTTCTATTGAGACTGTTTTATTTCCCTTCCCCGAAAAAACGCTTGCGTACCAACTGTTGAAAGCATTGGCCTTCTCTTTATCATCTGTAATTAGGGTACCATCCAGATTTTTTACGACTTCTATTGCTACCTTGTTACCTTTCATCCTCCTCATGTATTTAAAAAACCGGTTGCCGTTATCATTCATGATTGCGTTCTGTAAGAAATTATCCTTGGCTATTTTCTTTTCCCTATTTAATGTACGGATTAATGTTTTATAATGTTTTAATGAATCCAAGCTATCATTTCGTTTTCTGTGGCTAATTCTTACTTTTCTTTTCAGAGATCTGATATTTTTAGTGTAAAATTCGGGATCCGTATTCGACTTGATAGATCTATTTGGGACAAAGAGGTTTAAACCTTCTTCCAATATATTTTTAAATCCCTCCCAGATTTCTTCTACATTTTTCCCTCCACTAACCCACTTGGGGTACTTGTCTCTCAAGAACGTTTGAAACCCGTTACGGTCCCCTCGGTTATATTGCCATATTTTCATTTTTCTTTCAGCATGTTCACCCTTAGCGCCTTCCCAGTTGAGATAAGCGCACACAGCTGAATGGTCGCTAATTCCCGGAAAGACATCAACGCTCCGAACCCAATTGTCTGGTCTTAATAATATAACGTCGAGGGTGTTCATCCCCCGCGTGGGTTTTCCCACTATCTGCACAAAGCCCTCTTCCTTTATGAGACGGTCAACTATTTCCTGAGCCCTCCCACCCCCTACTGCGGCCTCCTCGCTAGACCACTGAATACCCGGAAGGTTTAAATCCCCTGCAATCAGTGTGTGTCCCGCGGGATTTTCCGCACACACATCTGCTAAGATTTCAACGGTGCCCAATCCCTCGTTGGGACTTCTGTACGCTGATATTACTTTTAAACATCTGCCATCTTTCCGACTTCTTACTTGAACACACATCATCTCACAATCGTTTCTTACCCAATCCAGAGAACTTATGACTGTGTTAAGTACGCAGATAAATATACCTCCTCCTCTTCCATGCCTATCCCTTCTGTAAACCGTGAAATTTTGCGGAAAAATTTCGCTAGACATAATTTGATCACCAAGCCAAGATTCTGTACCGATCACAATATCAGGATTACATGCGTCAATCAGCGTCACAAATTCCCTAACTTTATTTTTAATGCTACGACAATTTACCAGCAAAACTCTTAAACCCTTACCTTTATCTTTTCCAAGCTTGGCCACTTCCAGAAATCCACCTCCTTCATGTCCATCGAGCTGGTGAGTTTCATCTCCTTCCGCCCGAAAGGTTTCTGTACTCATGTCCTCGTCTAAGGTTTCTTCAACCGACAAGGTACCACCACTCGATACCCTAACTAGTTTCCCTTCTCGTTGGAGAACACCATTATTACATCACTTATCAGCTCACTGAACTTTTTGCTACCTCTCCTATTTAGATGGAGACCATCCTGCCCTATGTCCGTGACTTTTATCCAACAGTTCGGGTCAACGAAGTAGAGTCCTTTCTTTTGGCAGACCCAATCCAATCTCTCGCTTCACAAGATCTTTACATTGATATTGTGGCGAATTCTTCCGTAGTGTGTCCCTACTTGCTCCATTGCTCACTTGTAAAATTTGAGACGCATTTTCATACAATTTTTAGGCACTCCATTAACCCTGAGCTTTTCCTTCTAAAAACGAGAATATTGCACCGAACTTATGACTGCAGAACTGCGGCTCCAAATTTTATTTAATGACGCTGGTTTTACTTAGTTTATTTAGATGATTATTTAAAAAATCACCAGTTGGTAAAAAAATTATTGATAGCTATAATAGTTGTCACTAATTTCAGCAGCCTTTTACATAGCTATTTTGTTTGTTCTACGGGCTGTGTATAGTGTAGTGGAAATGTAATGCTTGCCTGCGCACCGCTTTCTTCTTACGTATGCAACGATCCACCGCCTTTCTTTATCGTTCTCCTCGGGGCATGGAAATTAAGAGTGTTCTGGGAAAAAAGAGAGTGCTGCTTCGCTCAGCGCTTGTTCACGATTTTGGCGCCATTTTTTACGCGTCTCGTGGGGGGGGGGGTGGGGAGGAAGGGTTGGCTGTTGGCTCTCTCTGCTCCTATCTCCTTCCCCGTTATCTCTCTCACATTCTCTCTCCTCTTCTTCCCATCTCACACTTTCTGGCCCCCGCCCCTTTCTTCTTCTCCGTGCTCCGGAGTCATCTTCTCACGCCGCCCGGAGAGATCTTCTCTCCTTCTCCTCTTCTTGTTTACATTCGTTTAGGTCCCCTTATCTTGGTCCAGTCGGCCGGACCTCACGCAGTCGAGCGCGGCACTCGGCGCTGACCCCTCGTCGCTGCATCTCGTGGACGAGCACGCCCGTGTGTAAGCGTGCGAAAGCGAATGCGGAGGGGGTCGTTGAGAAAGATGAGGGAGCAACTGTGGGCTATATATATATATATATAGCGTGGGAACGTGGATGGACGGACGTTCTCGGTCCGAAACGCTCGATATGTTTGCGTCGGCGCTTCATCAACCGTGTGCTTTCATTTTGTCAGTTTTCTTTGTTTTTCCTTCGTAACTGAGTTTCGAGCATATTTTTTATCCGGTAAAATTGGCCCAAAATCTCAAGTTGCATTTTTAAGTCGTGTGAAGGGGTTTTGTGAGGAGATAAGGGTCTTGCGCAAGTAAAAATCTTGAGGATATGTACTCACTTTCGTTTGAACCTACCGTAACAGGTAGATTATCCTAATAATAATAATGCACGCGCATAATCAGCATTGTATGTACAGTGTACAAGTCATTTACTTATCTTTTCTGGTTATTATCCGTTTTTTAATTTTTATTCTTAGAGAAAATGCGCAGTTATGTAAATACTCATATTATGCAAATGAAATAGTCCACGATAATGAAAAATCTAACGGACAAATGCTCCAATTTAGCATTGAGGTTCCGTGCTTGAACAATCGTCGGTTGAAGATCGATGATTTATTGGCATTTGTCGAAATGTATTCATGTTTTTCATTGTAAGGAATCGATGTACGCCATTCGATGCAGATCACAATAGGAAGAGAGAGAGTAGAGGGTGGAGAAATATCTCACGTTTTCCTTTATCCTTCCTTCCCTCGTCAATTGCCCACCCATTTCCTCTCTCCCCCCGCTCACTTAAATTCCTCTTCAAACGTCTACGAACGCCCACGCGGAGAAATGCATTATTTCGATCTCAGCACGCACTTACGACTCATCCAGCTCGGTTCTTCGCTTCCTCACACCCTTTCACAGGCATTCCCATCCCAAATTTCCCCTTCTTTTTTTCTCTCTGTATCCCATGATCTCCATACTGCCCTCTTGACCACCTCTCCCTCCCTCCTGGGTGAATGTATGTATGTATATATTCGCAGAGAGGCGCGGTCTCCCCTTTAAAGGTTTTCGCGGACCATCCTTGTGGCACTTGCCATCTTCAGTGGCGGTCCTCAACGCCTCTTTCGAAACGACGTTGATGATGGGAAAATATTTAAATATACATTCACTCCAATCGGGTGAATAGGTTCGTTAACTCCTCGGGTTGAATTGCTGCTTTCACGTTTCAGTTTATTTTCGTGTTATTTGTAGATTTCGTCGTCGAATTCCCAATTTAAGAAGTTCCTTTTATCGACATGTACGTACTGGTAGTGTACTCTGCTACATACGGAGGCAGTCTTATAATTTAGGTGTGAGATGGAAGAAAAAACGATTATAGTTTTTATCTCATTTAAGTCATACGTTGATAATATTTTACGAAATCCGACATGCTACGGTTGATCAGATCATGAGAATTAAATTAGGGAACCAAACTGCAGAATGGGCAGATTTAAAATGTCATTTTTCCCGCGAACGATAAGGGACCAAAACAGCTGCCAATGAGACTTTTATCTAGGTTTGTCGTTAGGTAGTTTAGCTCTTAGTAGTAGTAATACTCCCTAATACTTGAATCCTTATCTGTTACCTAGTACTAACAGCACGCCGTGCATCCCCTGCCACACACCCCTGAGGTGGCTTGAAGGGTATTTTGTAGATGTAGATATAAGTAAAGGTGTTTAATTATTATCATTATTATTGCTATAATTTGCGGGTGTGATCGCTCATTTCTTTATTACTTACTCTGTTAGATAAGTAAGCGTGTACTAAAGGAAATACTTCATGAATTAGGAAAGCACTTCATGAATTCTTGGGGTTGTTATTTCTGGTTATAGCAACAAAAATAGCTAGAATGATTAGAGATACTGCAGACTACGCAACCTTCCTGACTACAACTGTTGAATGCATTTTGAATTGAATTTTTTACTTTTTCGCTGCCGTTTTCAGATGTAAGTATTTAATTTTTCGTATCGTTCTCTGGACTTAAATTGTCGCGTCGTATAAGTCCTTGGTTTTCAGCCTTCTTTCTTGTCAAACTGGGAGTCAAGTTTTTTTCGCTGAACCAGGAGACGTCATACCTCTTGAATGAGAGGAAAGTTTTATCCACATAATTTCTTCATTTCGCAACGTTCATTCTAATTCGATATCTGTCGTTAAATGGACCGTTAAATTGTTTTACGCCCGTCCATTAGTCCGCATGGAACAAGTTTATTCCACTCCAGGACTCTAAAATGCAAAACGCGGAACTGTCGGCCGTGAGACTTCCACTCCCGACATTTCTATTGGCGCTTAAAAATTTTTCTTGGCGCTTAGTTCTCCCCTCGGAAGGCGTCTTGTCTCAAAGGGCACGGGTTGTGAAAGGTCGATCCGAGTGAAGTATTTTTATTATTTCCCCATCCCCTAAGTCTCCCGTCTACTGCAGCCATGCCTAAGATACTTATTTACCGATCGCTGGCACACATGTCCCTGCTGCGTGCACCCCTTAGCGTACTTCTACGAGAGGGCGTGGCTTGGTTCTCCTCGGCTGCGGCTCCTTATGCGAGGTGTATTAACCCTTCAAAACCCATTCCCCATCTATCTTTCTCTCCCCCTTCGCTTGTAATCGATCGACATTTTCCTTAACCCGTCCTTGGAATTCAAACATTCTAGGCTGTGACAAGGTCCGCGTGTTTATCCACGTATGCTAATCAACGTTTTACGCTTTACATGTATGGGCATTTTACCTTATCGCTCAATTTTCAACCCCCCATATGGAAGTGTTCCCGTGAACGGTAATGGGGTGGCTTCTAACTATCACTGTCGTTTCTGCAACCGGGACGGCTTTATTTAGTGGTGGCTGCAATACATGTCGGCTGAGTTTTTATTTATTTATTCGTTTATTCCAATTGCACTTGCGATGCGGCGGTGTTTTGCATGGGAATGCCTACTTATTATCGTGCTTAGATACTCAATTCTGGCCGAGCGCTGGGTATTGCCTTCAGAACTTCGCGTGTCAGTTACTCAATAGATACTAGCTTCAGGTATTTATTCCGTCAGTCTTGTATCAGGAGTGAGCGGAAGGAATGGTAGTTTCATTGCGCGAGGTGATAGCGTGCCCGTCTTCCCACGCAGTGCCCTCTGGGCACGTACCTCGCAGTTCTCGTCGACAATAGGATGTTTCGACTCTGCATTCCGTCTGGCTTATGGCCGTTCAAGGCACGCGTTTTACGTTCAAGAGAATACCTTCCCCTTTGGGAGGGGGGAGAAATAGTGATGTATGAGATTGAACCGTTCTCATGTGAAGAGGGATGGATGAGGAAAGCTATAATGTGTTGTTGTGTTCGAAGGATCCCAGTAGTACGTAGTAATATGAAATTTGATTGCGAATAGTAAGAATTTGTCATGTTTTTGTATTCTCTCGCATCCCCCAAAGATATGGGGTCCACCTAAATAACCGGCGATTGACTCGGATTTAGCTTTTTCTTCAACCTCAGAATCCCGCATAATAAGCTACTCAGTTTGTTGCTGTCTTTTCCGGTCGCGGAGAATTCATTGCTCATTCGTTCTTCATGACGGACAACATTCATTCCTCCCTTCTTGTTCCTTGATTGTATTTAATGCTCCACGTTACTGGATCCATACGTGACTGTTAGGTCGACCATTGTGTGGTCGAAGTACCGTGCATTCATATTCCTGCGACGGGGTAGGGATGGGGGCGGGCGCATGCCTCGCGACTCAACCGCCACGGAACCTATTTACCGCTGTTTGCCGACACACACTCACGTCATAAATCTCGATTGGGGTGGTGGGGGGGAGACTCCGGTGTTCTCGGCCATGATGGCGCGAGGGTTAATTTATGGGAAAAGTGCCCTTCACTCGAATCGGCCTCGATGTTTAGGGTGTTGGCATTCCGATCGAAAGTCCTCTAAATAAGATCCACAAAGATTTTAAAAAAGTTGCCATTTAAAAGCAAAGTGCAACTGAGTGATTGGATGGAATAGGATGGGAATCTTACCAGAGGCCAAGAAAGCTGGTGAGTTTATGACTTCTTGATCGAGGTTTAGAACCTGAGTTTAATTCCAACTCTGAAGAGGTCGTTATAAATTCTAGCGAGGGATTCTAACTTAGAAACGCTCGTTACATCGTCCCAATCAAAGTCATTAGTACAATTAGGTAGATGGACGTTGAAACCGATTATGTTAAATTCTTTTCCTTGCCAAAATTGCGATTGAACTCAGGTCAAGTACCCATAAATGTAAGTACTACGTCATAACGTGCTCATCAGGTCCTTTTTTTCACTCACAATAACAAACATAACTCCCAGTTTCCCTGCTGGTGGCTGCATGGTGGTGGCTAAGACCCCCTACCTCACTGTTTTTATGGGTATTCGTGTCGATGCAGTGGCATGGCTTGTAGAACCAAACAAAAATATAATTAATCGCATCCATGCCGATTGATATTGCTAAAAATCACTTAATCAAATCTTTCGAACTGATGTACTGCTTTCAATTATGGAATGCCTTAGCTATTATAATTCAAAATTAAGGTAAAAACAAGATTATTCAACGAATATATTTTAGTTAGCATTTTTCCTAGCCATAGGAGTCGACTGCGAGGTGCCATTTCAATTGAATGTATTGAATTACTGTAGGAGTTTACTATTAACTGTAAAACTAAGATGAGCAAGTGCCTAAATTATATTAATACCATAGCGTATCTGTTTAAAATATTGCAATGATCAATGGTATGTATTCGGTTAAAACATTATTATTTTTTCGTTTAATTTATGTAATATAATGCAAACAACTGCATTTCATTTTTAGCATTGAGTTAATAAGAAGTATTTATTCTACCAAAATACCCTTGATGACTTTTTAAGTTCTACTATATATCGTAAACAACATATAGAATGTTTGAGACATGAATGCCTGCAGATGAATAAAGCCCAGGCGCATTCTCAAGGTGTGCGGAAGGAGAAGAGGACTGCAGACTGCAAAAGAGCACCGCTACACACGTTCTCCCTCCCCTTCTCGCCTTGTTTCGCTCTTTGCCCTCCGCCTCCTCCCCACTTGCTCCCCTTCCCAGCATCCGCCGCGCTCCTTCCCGTAAACTTGGCAACACCGTTAATAACACTCGGCGCCACACCGTCAGACTGGTGTAAATAACTTACCTGTGCCGTCGTCCACTTGCCCGCCCTCTCTCCCGTATGCGCCTATATGCCTTCTCTTCCTACTAGTCCCTCATTCTCCCTTAACCTTCTACCTTCTCCACCACCTGCAAACCCCTCCTTCCTTCCGTAACACCTTTTCTTCACTTTCTCCCCCCCCCCTTCTGTGTTCTGCCTGCAACAAACGCATCCTTTTTTCGGTACGTCTTACCCATTTCTGTCCTATTGTTTGGCTATTCCTCCAAAAGACTTTCCGGAGACACCTTTTCTTTTCTTTCTCTTGTGTTCTCTCTCTCTTTTACACCTTTTGCATCTCTTCTCCCCCCCCCTCCTTTTGGGAGGATGGGTGCACTATGGTCGACGACGGGATGGTCCGTCTTCCCTTTCTTCCACGCCCACCTCCTTCCCAGTCAGTCACTCTCGCCCGGGCGACCCCACCCACGTGACCGCCCCCTGCCACAGTGACCTCCGCCGAGTCTTCTCGTCCTCATTCCGGAGGATGTAAGTGTGTGCGTGGGCGTGCTTCATGCGCCGTTGCTCCGCCGCCGTTCTCTCTCAGCACACGGCTTGCTGGCTGGCTTCGTCGGTCCGAGACCGCGGCAAGGTTGAGGGGGCTCACGGTTCTCTCTCGAGTTCTGCGAGTGTCTGTTGATGTTGTTGTTATTTTAGTTTTTTGAAGCACCAATGCGGGTGGCATGCAGCGAGAGTTGTGGGCAGCTTGTCATAATTGGTTCAAGGACCGTGGACGAAAGCTTATGGAGTCGCGTCAATTTTTTCTGTTGTATCACGGTGTTAGCCACTTTTTCTACGGGCTTGTCTGTTCTAATGCAATGGTCTGGGGTTTGAATTCCGCCTCTGGCATTAATTTTGTGTTTGCCTTAGGATTTAGGGATTAAAGTTATTGCAATGTGGTGTAATCCAATCAATTTGAGCAGCTTAGAGCAAAAGTCTTCTTCTGATATCATTTTGTCTATCCTCTCTAACGTGGCATTTGAGGGGTGATTTTAATGTAGTTCAGAACGTAATAGTCAAGTCAGGTAGTTCGATGATGTATGCTTGGGTCCGTGACTCGATTATATTACTTTATAGAGTCTATCATATCGAGACCGAAGGAAGATTATGTTACCCAATTTCGCACGTTATCACCCAGGTCTGGACTAGCCTATGAGCAGCAGAAATGTGGCAACAATTGATACCATTTCACTCAAATGCAAATCTATCTTTAAGGACTTATTACAAGAGGCAATTTATTGCATATTCTGGTTTAGGGATGGTTGTGCAGTGAAAATTGCGTCAAGAAAAGCGTAGAATTTCGGGATTGATTGTGCTAATACATGAACGAAAGATAGGAAAGTAACCCCTTCTCTACAAATGTAATTGTAATTCCGTGCGCGTGTTCTCGCATTTTTTGTGCATCAAACTGCGAAATGTAGTTACTCGTGAAAAACGGTCGTAATAATGAAATGGAAATTGGGCACCGAGTTCACTATTTGTGTTTTTATTATTGTGATCGGGGATCATCAAGGGTCATAAATGGTTATATATAGTAACACATTTTAACATTCCTAGTTGTGAAAATGTAGCTTTTTGTTGGCCATTCATTTCAAAGCTGTTATTGTATAAGTCTGTGATTGTGGAATAAAATCAGGAAATGGAAAAAGGATTGGCAGTAGGTTATTTATTGCCGTCGATGAAACCGGTCTTTTTTGTCTGGAAAGGTGTCATTTTGTGTCTCCTGCGTCTCTGCCGTGTGACGAGTTGGATGGAAACGCGTCGAAAGCGTGTGCAGCGTATGCAAGTGACGGTTGCTACTTCTTGCAACAGTCGACAGTAGAATCCTCCTTATCTAGTACGTGACGCGATGTCGAGCTGCAACCTTTATGAATGCTTCACTTACCACGTAGGCTCTCTAATGACCGCTTTTTCTGAATGGTGATGGCAACTGTGGCAATCTTATTGTGTCTAGCATGCTGTGGTTTCATTTAAGATCATGGAATGCATTCGCGATTTGCTCTGTAGTGAAGTTCTCCATTCGGCAGTATTCACACTTCAAGGTGTTTAAGTCGTATTTAACGTTTTTGCGTTTGTATTTTATATCAAAAAATATCTTCCTATAATTTGCGTACATTTTTATCCTCTTTATCTTAAAAGGGTGTTGTTTCATTGTTTCGCTCATTTTATGCGTATATTCATGCAATGCTTGAATTTAACGCTGGTGGAGTTTGAACATGACTTCCCGTATGCCGGGCATATGATTAAATTCTCTTGTCGGATGGATTAGATTCACTAGTTAGCTCAACCGTTCCGGCAAATAGTAAATTATATAACCTACCCATTAAAACTGGACGTTATGGATCGCGTTGCGGGGTGCGATTGTCGGGTTTCCTTGCAATATAACAGGTTTCGTTTATCGTATAATGCTGGCATCCGTTTTCTGCTACGGGTTGTTTTTCCGCCCTTTCTAGGCCGATGAGGAAGTGGTCTCGTTTTCTCAGGAGTCGCCTCTATACGGTCCGTGGTTCTACTTAATTGTGTTTTCCACGGCAGCGGCTACTGCTTTTTTTGTGCGCCTAACCCGCTCTCTGGAATGCCTAGGTGCAGCGTAGTTATATTCCTTTGAGTTCCCTCTTTGTTTGATCTTTTATGAACGTGCCCGAGTAATTGTATACCTTGCACTGTAGTTTTTCTTTCTGGGGAAAACTCGAGAACACAATACAAAGGGGTAAAAACTTCGTGAAGGGCGAAGTGGAAGCGGGAGTCGCTCATGTCCAATAGATAATCCTCGGGAACTTATTTTTCCTCTTCCTTAACCTTATATTCTAGACCTGGGAGAAAGCTTGAAAATTTCTTCATCAGTTTGTTGAAAGTGATTGTAAAACGGTTGAAGCAACCGTCATCTCAACTCGTAATTCATCAGTTTTTAATTCTCCATCCAAAATATAAGTGTATCGATTCCAACGACCTGCAACGATGGAAACACCGGTTAATTTTCGATCACCGAAGTTAAGCATCGTTGGGCTCGACTTTGGATGGGTGATCGCGGCTGCTTTAGCCCCTGTCTACGTGCGTCAGACACTAGTCAAGTGTGCACTAACTTCAGCTGTCGTACGTGCGAAACTGAATCACTGCTATTGATTTGCCTTTTTCTCTAACGAAGTATTCGTGTTTGGTTCTGCTGCCGTCTTCCCCCCCTCTCCCCCGAGTGAAGAGGGGAGGGGACAATGGAAGAGGGATGCCAGGGGGGCCTCCCGGTGGCGCCTGCGAATCACTTAGCATTCCGAGCGCCGCTGCTCAGTTCGCGATTCCCAATGGAGGAAAAAGGAGGGGAAATGAGGAATCTGCGGTCGGGGAAAGGAAGGGGGGGTGGATAAGTTGTTGTGGGTATTTGTCGTCGTGCTGGAGGATCTTCGATGGACCCATTCCACGTTCGCCTTACGGCGGCCAGTGAATCAACAAGTGAGACTCATCGCCCCAATGGAATGGAATCGCGGTATTTCGGGCATATTTACGACCGGACAAACACGCGCAAGCAGTTTTGCCGAAAATCGATTGTCCTCCATTCTGTCTTATTTCAGATTGCTACTGGATAAAACACGTAATGAACCTGTGCGGACTGAGTTGCAACGATTATGGATCACGTAATTGTCAACCAACGACAACCCGTGCGCCTCGCACAGGATTGCGATGTCATTCTCTGTATAAACTTTGTATTTGATTGATTTGGATACATACCCCTCTAAATTAGGACACATTTTCCTCTTTTATCCTCAGAGATAATTGGAGAAGACGAGAGCAAGGTCACATCTCTTCTTAACTCTAATGCCGTATGTTTTGTATGCCCATGCACTTCTAGTCAATCCGAGGCCGTTTGATGATTAAAAGATACCCATATCAAGCCGCATATTTCCTTAACATATTTATGAGTAAAATGTGTAAATTAAGAGGTGTAAAAAGGAATTTATGTTCACAATTTTCCAGCTGTAATAACTCTTGAGCGATATATAATATTTTCGGGGAGGTTGAATGAAGATGTAACGTTTGGAAAATACTGGCTCTTATCCGAATATCCTGGCTAGATCGCGTCAGAAATTAACGGTTTGTCGGTCAAGTGTTTTCTCTGTAATAAACAAAAATAATTAATCGCTTATCGTAATATTTTAATCAAAACGTTAAAAAATTCTGTTTTGAAGGCGTTATTAGTGTTCGGCGTGAAACAAAGAAGTCGCGGGAAAGCCTCAAACATGTATATTCAATTATTTACTGAGATGATCAGTGTTATAAAACAAATTTTAATATTACTAATATTAAATTAACTATATTTATTCGTGATTCTTACAACTGTGTGAATTTTAAAATGAAATTCGAATGTAGTCTGTATCGTGACCAGGAAAAAATCTCGCTCAAACTAGCTGAAGGCAGGCGCCAGCACGCAGGAGAGCGAGCAGGGAGAGGCGGTCATACGTGGTCCACATAACCCGTGACCGACGCCCATCCCTCCGGCGCGTTAGCGCGGCGTCCTCCCATCTATCCCTCCCACCTCGCACCACCTCCTCCTGCTCTCCCGTCCCCCGCTAAACACGCTCCACTCCATTTTCCCTTCTTTTCAGCCTCGACCGTACCTCGCGGGCCTTCTCCTTTCTGGAATATTTTCCCTCTCTCTCGTACCCCAGACGTCTCCTCTCGCCTCGCTGCCCTCCGCCGTGGCGCCTCCAAAGTCCTCTCCCCCTCCTCCTATTCGCAGTTTCTCTCCCCGAGGGGATGCTGTCGCTTCTGTCTCACAGTTCGTTGCCTCCCTTCCCAAGAGTTGTGGTGATTCTGTGCGTGTGTGTTCGAGAGGCATGCCATACATTCAAATCCGATTGGAAATTTGCTGGAGAGCGATCGAGGGTGGTGAAGGTATCGCAGACAAGTTTTTCGCAGCGGGAAGCGTCACCATCGGACTATATATTCGTCGCTCATTTGTTTTTTGCTTGTCTTTTCATGTTTTCGTCATTTTTTTGGGTAGTAAAATAGATTTACTAGCGGGAGCGCTTCTTTCGGAACGAGTAAAAAATATTCGCGGTGATCTGGCCGATCTTTTTCTCTGCGATTTTCGCCTGAGATTCTCGTAGTATTCATTTGGGGAGGCGATTGTCGCCTAATATCACTTTTACGAATGTGAATAGTTGGACAAGCTGACTTAGGTAAGATTGCAGTGGGGGGGAATCCGACATTGACCTGCGCGACGCCAGCGGATGACACTAAATGGTCTATGTTTTTACGTTCCGCCCGACGGGTACTTGAAGTACCACACGGCGCCTTATTTTGGATACGAATTCCTCTAAAAAATCTCCACTACTACTGGGATTCGAACGCAGACACTCTGCTTGGTAATCCAGCGCTTTAGTCACCGCACCACTCACATAATTTAAATGATTCTAGCTGCATGTGGCTATCTAGTTGGATTTTCATTGCAATTCTCTCATTTCGATCGGTATTAAAGTGACGACTCAGCTAAGAAAGCGCTCTAAGAACACGTGGAAGTAATGCCTTTTCAGGAAATTTGTACATATTTTTATCCCATGTAGCCCTAAGAAACATTTAGAAATATGTACACAATTACAAGTTTCGCCGATGTGAAACGTTCTTAAATTATTCATTGTAGAAATCAGTTTCAATTCTGATGATCGTTTCAATTTAGACCATCCATTACGACCATAGGTTATTGTCACTCAAATTTTCCGGATAATCTTCCAGGCAAGGGTACTTTTTTGCATCCCCCCTCCTCTTTCTCTCACACATACAGATACGCATATAAAAAACAAGCGTAAACTAACCTCAGGGTAGTAATTATTCCTCGATTGTGACAGTGCGCCAGAAATAACGGAGAGAGTCGTGCGAAGCCAGCCAGTCAGCGGCACCGACAGTCACCATTTCGAAGTCGTAAAACTCCTCCTTTGCCATACAACCTAGGAGGGGGGAAGGAATCCTGCTAGATCGGGCATGCAAAAGTTCGAACGTTCTGCCTCGAAGGAAGACGTGCCTCATTAATGCAGGGTATGGAGTGAGGGAGGAACGGAACACGGACGACCCACGGCGAAACTTATCATGCAACTTAGCGTCATAAGTCAATGACGTGCATCGTGGGGAAGAGGCCAAACAAAGAGAAGAGTCTCTACTCTGTCCAGAGGGGAATCATCTTTTTCTCGAGGGTTAACATCGCTTTACCATTGTTAACGATTCCATTACGCCGTGCAATCCGTTGTCGGTTTTGAACGGACCTGGAGTCGACTAGTGTTCTAAAAGCATCCTTCCTTATCCATATTCCGTCCATCGAAGTGCACCTCATTCCCTTCTTTATCTTTTCTAAGCGTCATGGATGAGCACGGCGGTCCATTTTCATTCTTCGCATCACATTCTTTTAGGGCTAGAAGACATTCAACATAAGAGGATAACTTAATACGGTTGTGCGTATACATGTCAGTCGGATGGAGAGCGTTCACTCCACGCATTCGGAACGACGTAGGCGATGGCTCTCGTTTATCTCTTTGAATTATTTCGTTATGTTGACCATTGTCGAATGAGAGTAATTACTTAAGTTGACCTATCGAGAGGTGCCTTGGCGTGTCCTAACATGCGTCACAATCGACGGGATAGTGAACTGCGGCTGTGAAGCAGGTTTAGGTAGAGCCGCTAAATTCTATAGAAGTGGGGAGAATCAACGCTTTTGACTTCTCGTCGAGAAGGTTTTCAATCGACCACATTTGTAGAAAAAATCTGGACGCAATTTTTTAAATTTCCAAAATGCCAGCCAATTAGTGGCGTGGCATTGGAACCTTTCAGGAATATAAGCTATAATAGAAGAACAAACTTATTGGTCGAATTAGAGATGAAGAGAATTGTTCTCATTGGTTGGTTTGATGACACGGGAGTGTTCAGCCTAAGCTTAAGTTGCATAATGTTCAAAATATGTGTTCTTGCTTTCAACTTGCGGGGCGGGAGAGGACGTTTTTGGCTACTCTGGAAACATCAACTGAAGATGCACAAGTGTTCGCTTGCACCATTCTTGCCCTAACCCATACTGTGCCCCGAGGGAGTCAGTGCCGCGGTTCGTATTATGCACCGAGGGTTCAGAGGGTTGAGGAGGTAGTGGATAGGACAGATAGGGAGGGTTACAGCATGCTGGGCGAAAAAGGAAAGCGAAGCAGTCGTAGTATACTCCCCTGCGGGACTCCTCACGTATGATGGAGTGCGCTTGAGTAATGAGATAGGGACGTCGAGGTGAGTTGAGGCTGGCAGCAAATGGTTGGATTTTGTATGTATGTTCGGCCGCGCAGGCGTGCTTGTAACCTGGGCTCTCAGAAAGTAATGGTGATTCGTCGGCGTTAGTTAGGTTGTCGGCTCTGAAAACTAGCGCTCTCATTGCCCCCATCCGAGGCCGTTCATTCCTCCCTCCATTCGTGGCCGTCATTAACTCTCTTAACCAATTTTCCACGCCCTTTCGCAACCCTTCCGCTATGACCGGGGAGGGAGATTGGTGTTACAAGTTTGACATATTAGGCACCCTTTGGTATTGTTTAGTGGGTTTCACTTCATGCATTCCTTAGTCTTTTTCCTTCTCCCTTAAAACATGCTTTTATTTCAATTTCGTGTCCCAATCCTTTCCTTGGGCATTTCACGGATAATTTTTCTGTGGAAAACTGAAATTTTTATTATATTGATTAATGACGTATCGTAAAATGCTAACGCCACGAGTGAGTTATGCCACGTCTCCTCATGCCTTAAGTAGGTAACTTCGCACTTCGTGGAGATATGTATTTTGTGTTTGGGGGACAGGGTCTCATGTTGGATATTTTCGACGTAGCTGTGAGTGCGATTACAAAGAGGAGACTCTCCCGATGCCCATTTGCCTGCATTTTTACCATATGTTGAGAATTCTATTATACTTTGTGTATCACTTTAATTCTTCTCTTCTATTTATGTTACACTGATAAATACCTTAATCATGGTAATACTTCTTCTTCGTTCTTTTTCGATGGTCGATTTCCCTTATTTTTTCTTTTCCTCTGCCGTCTTGTTTATTGACTCCCGTCCTTGGCGACGGCTCTTGAACTTGCGAGTAACGTTACATCTGTTTATCTAGCGAAAAAAGCTCTGCCAGTTTGTAACGCACCGATCTCACCACTCTGTGGTCCGAATTGAAATTGCCATTAGCATCATGGTCATTGTTCAGATGGTGCGATATTATTATAACTTAGGTACTTGGAGCCTGAAAAAACCAAGTACATTCCTTCAAAAAAAGAGCTCGTGTAGTTAGTCGCTCGTGCCGGTTAGCGATCCGTCAGCAATCGATAACCCGGTTAGAGAGTGGTTATAGCCATTGGATCAGCGTTTCGGACTAGTAGACCGATGTTCTTTGAAATGCAATAGTGGAAGAGCCGCCGCGGTATGTACTTAAGGATATATCGTGGAGATTCCGCGGCATCCTCCACCGTAAATATAGCTTCGAGAGCATAATAAATTTTCACCCCAGCGCGTGCTTGACTTCATAATTTTGGTGTGATTTTTCGAGGCTAACCTTGCACGTGGGTGTCGGAACATCTCTCCCCTCCTCTCCTCCAACCTCAATCCCCTGCAAAGTCTCACCCCGTCCCTCCTCCGCGCCTTTGCCGTGGGAGGAGCGATGAGGGGAGTTGTACGCTTCGTAATTTAGCGCCCGCGCCTCGACTCCCTCGAGGGTTCACCGGCTTCACGCACGCCATTCTCGTCGGTGAGAAAACTTAGCCGCGCGCGCAATTGGCCATTTAGTTTATGTCCTCCTGCGTAACTTTTTTTTTAACCCTCGAGGTGGTCGTGCTTTTTCTTGGGAAAAAATGAAAGGAACGGCACCTGCCTCGTGTCTTTTTGGGATAGATGTTGCCGTCTGGAAAGTAAAAGAAATGATAAAAGAAGAAAACGAATATTATACGGTCTAAACTCCGCGGGATGTCGCCAGTCGGCGTGCACATTATGCTCACCTCACGCCCGAGACGTCTGATGACGCGGATAGAGGATGGGGCTTTGGGACTTCACTTTAAAGACGCGGAATTAGCGCCGCCATTAGCGTCGCGTGATGAACGCGTATTGGCTCGGGGCGCTATGTGTAGCGCCCGGAGATAACTCTCCGTCGCGGTCGGGGTCGCTTCCAAGCTTCACTCGTCCGCACTATGTTGAGGATTTTTGTTTTCGCAAGGCTGGTGTAATGTGCGTAGTTTCTCCCCACCTATCAGATGGTTTTGTTTCTATCAACTATTTTCTTTTCAGACTATTTTGCGTCAGAAAATACCGCTTTTACGGTGAAATGTTGCTTCGCGGAATGCATCAAAAGCTACTTGGATTGAATTTTGTACGTCTAGCAGTTTTATGCTGCTAAAAGGAGGTATTTTTTACGTCGTATGGGGCATTAAATTGTGGACCACTTTGAACTATGCGTTTAGAGCAGTGGTCTTTTAAATTTTACGGTTCACGGAATCTTCATGATCGTTAAAGTATTTATGGAACCCTTCTTCATAAAATGAGTAAAATATTCACGAAAATTACTGGGGGCATTTGAAAAAATATTTCCATTGCAGTATTCTTTTAAAGGTAGTGAATAGTGACTAATAAAAGTAATAAAAATAACAATTTATGGAACCCTTGGGATGGTTGCGTGTAAACCCAGGGTTTTGTGATACGTAGTTTGAAAACTGCTGGTTTAGAGCGACGTATCGCCTACGCCATGGTTCTCTCCACCCAGCCTCTCTCCTATTAATCCCACACCAGCATATACATTATCCGTATTGGCGCAAATAATCTCAGCTGTCCGCCTCCTGCTTTAATAGCTATTGCTCTTACTACTATTTTTTCTGGAATATCCTTGAATGCTTTCCTCAGTGGAGACGAATGCTATTTGAGTGAAAAATTAACAGATCACGAATGATATTCGTGGCGAAGGTTTGTCACTTCAATCATTTCAATGCAGTCGTAGATTAGATGGCTGGTTACATAACCTCGTAACTCTGAAAGAAGAATGATCTTAATCTGAAGGAAAATCTAGACACATCGGTAATGAGCCATTCTCGCGTTTTGTTTCTCACTCACAACGCCTTGATCCTCTTGTGATTTATGTTTCCCGGGTAGCAGCGGCTTGTGCACGAGCTCTCTCTCGTCCTCGTCTCTGCAGAAGGGCATAAATACTTCCCTGTTGCATCGCGGGGCACACGGAACAAAATAAGTCATTCCCCGATACGCGTTGATTAAGCCGAGTTCCCGAACCGGTCCACGCGCCACCCCTCGGCAGACAAATGCACTTCCTCAATACTCTCCCCGCCCTCCTCCCCAGCCACCCCCGCATCCACCATCTACCCTCCACGTAACCGATAGTCGGTACAAGCTTCCCCGAATGTAATAAAACCGTCAGTTGTTTCCCATGAATTGTAAGCTCAACTGAACAACAACTAAAAATGAGAGAAAATGACAAGTAAATTTATATTAAAGATTAATTCAAATTGTCAATGAAAGTAAAGGAATTTAGACTCCTATGCATTCATTTAGGTCATACAGGTGACCATCGAGAGAGTTTACGAGATTTTAGCACGCCCTGTCGGTGGTTACCCGGATGACCGAAATGCATGGATAGGATTCTGAAATCTCTCTGCTTTTATTGAAAAGTTGGATTAATCTTCAACTGAACACTCCTAGGACCTGCGTTGAAATTTCTGTGTAGCAAGGATTGTTCACTGTTTCAGCTTATCATTAATCGTGCCCTTCTGCCTTACCGTTGCAATTTGAGAAACCAAGTCTTGAATCTTGGACGAATTGAGAAATTGCCCTCATTTTTATGGCAGTAAATCGAAAAAATGTTCTTCATATTTCTGTTAAAAATTCGGCAGTACATTGGGTGCTCCGTTGATCAAAAGAGTAGTGTAGTAGACTCGGGTTTTCGCACCGCCGACTGATAGTCATATCGCACTGTCTAGTCTAAGTAACACTTTAATCTCACGACACTCATGTCCCAGACTGTATTCATCGAATTAACTCTATGTCATGATCTGCGTATATTTCATCGTTGGGAAAAATTTAGGGTATTTCGAAATTGAGTTTAATGTGAATGTCTGTCGACTGTTTCTAGTTCTATAATGAACGAAAACTATGAGGATCGTGGTTTGAAAATACCCGACTCTTCTGGCGCAGTTGTCGTCCTCGCCATTTTCACGGATGCCGAAGATTTTTTTTTTAATTTCAAGGGAAAAAAATCTTACGCGAGCAATCGCATTGTTCTAGTGAGTCAAAACCATGGTGCTTCAGGCGCGGACGCCCTCCGCCTTGTTCTCAGAAGCCGAGGAAAGTTGTTTCGTCGCTCACCGTTTGTACACGTGCACTAGTCGTGGACTTGGTCTCCCCGACTGTTTCCATTCTTCCAACATCCATCGCCATTTTTTATATGGAGCTTGTCATGCTCTTCCTGGACCGTATAATATTTCGCTATACACGGCATATTTATTGAACGTACGCACAGTACTCCAGTTGATTCGGAATTTAATGCATGCAGCATTCTTGTGGTATGCTTTCTTCCCATCCCGACGACCCTGGTTCAAATCCCGTGAGTAGCGATATTTCGGTCACGGAATTCTGATTCCTTCTTGAATGCCAGGAGAAGAGCACCTCGAGCTCAGATCTCCGATCTCCGGTTGGGGCATAGATTTGCGAATCACTTGGCGCCCAGATATAGAATAATATTGCCCCTGATGTTGCCACTTTTAATACCGTAATCGAAGCAAGATCCTCGAGCAGAGGTAGGCGAAGTGTGAAATATGGCAACAATGAAATTCATATCTCTTGATAGTTAACGATCGAAAAGTTCCGTAGTAGACACTCAAGTCTCCCTCCACCCTTCATCCGTTCCCCGGGCCATCCTACACACAACAATCCTCGCAAATGGCCTCAGTTGTCGAGCGTCTCCTCCAAATAACCAAACTACCAGCCATTGGTACTCGGATAGGTAGGTATACCATGGCAGAGACGCTCGTGGTCCTCACAGTTCGGGTCTTCCACCGTAGTCTCTTCGCTTCCACTCTGCTCCTCCTCCGTGTCGTTTCCAGTGATTAACTCTCATTTGGGACCGCGCCTCCCGCCTCTTCTTCACCTTATGTCCCCCTTCAACATCCCGACAAAAGCGTGTAAGGACTCGCCCTGAATATCACGATTATTACGACCGCCCAGTTATACATGTAAATTTCGTAATTTTCTTCACACTCACAAACTCTCTCTTGCTGGCGATATTCTTTTTTTCCTACTCCTCCACCTTTCTCGGAACACCCATTTTTCCTCCCGACGTTTTCCGCGGAGAGCCTAGCTCGTGCCTTCCGAGAAGTTGGAGGAGATGTGGGAATCCGACACCCTCGTTGCAGCCGAGGCGGGGAGGAGGCACGCCGTACGACCTCGTTTACTCCCTCCTCCCCCCCAACACTCCACACCCAACGTTTTCACATCTCCACACTCTTTCCCCTCCCTCTCTATATGTTTTCTGTAAGCGCACGCAAACACGAGCGCGCGATGGGAAAGATGTCTTTTTCTACCTCCTTTCTAAGTTCAAGAAGGTTGAAATATGATATCTTTATTGAAAAATTACATATATATCAATGTCTCAACCTCTATCGGTTATATAATACCTATATAATACAAAAAATACAACGGATTGGGCCTGACTTGGTGGAAACGATCAATGAGAATCCATATTGGATGAGAACAAGCTTTATTTTTCACAAACTTTATTTCAATGGCACCGCACGTATTGCCATTAAAATAGACGTTGTGGAAACAACAAATTTTCTTCTTTTTGATTTGATTATTCAATAGATTTAGCTACAAAGAAATACTTTAGGAGGTTGAAATATGATAAATGTTTCATTCTCCTAGTTTTTTGAGTTACATAATACTTAAAGTTGATGGAATCAAGCGTGACTGAATGGAAACGATGAGTCTCCGTACTGGAAGAGAACAAACTTTATTGTTTGCGCAAAAATTATTTAAATGACATGACATGCGTTTCATCATTGAAATAAATTTTGTGGGAACAACAAATTTGTTATTTTTCATTGTGGTTATGTAATATTTGTAACGAGACCAGCGTAAATTATGTGTCAACCTATTTTTTTACGCGTTTTTGAAAACATTGCAGTGAATAAATCATTTTATTGGGCTTGAACTCGAACCGAGAACTCCCAAATTCACGCAGAGTGCTGCAACCAATAAAGTTATCCTGTTCTGGTGAGATATATTTGTGTGTATCTCATCACCGGGTAACGTCCTCTTAAGTATTAACTACTTTTGGTTTCTTTTTTTTGAATGTACCTGCTTCCCTCGCGGCGTCCTTCGCTCGCTTCCAAGACGTCCGCATGAGGACATCATCTCTAAATGTGTGTGCGTGTTTGGTGGTGGTGCTTGTTTGTGCACCGTCCCCCCGAGACGATGTGTTTACAGCCACCTCCTCTGTCTTTCCTCGTTCCCGGAACGTTCCCCCGGCCTCCCATCACGACAATTATTCCGTATTTGCATGTTTTCCGTCCCGAGAAAACCTCTCTCTCTCTCCACACGGAAGAAAAAAATACTTCAGTTTGAGTTCTCTTCGTTTAAAGAGAGAATAATCGTGAGGCGTGCGTTAGCGCACGCGAACTGGGGTTCGGTGGTTGATTTTCTTTTTTTTTGCTTGCTCCTCCTTGTGGAAGATAATTCTAATTGTGAGCACCTAGGAGCCGATCATGGCTTTGATAATTGTTCTTGCATGGGACTCAAAATTAATGTCCATAACCGTGCCCTGCAATACCATTCTTGTAAAGGAAATCACATCAATGTATCCACTGCTACACCTCTCTGATTTAATGTTTTACTGTCGAATTTTCATAGTGAAGTCATCTCGGGCTCCCCACCGGAGGAGGTTCTTCATTTTGTCTGACGTCTTGAAAGGAGACCTACCGATTGTTATCAAGGCTGTTGGTGATGTTCAACACGTCAAAACGTCAGCTATAATGAAGAATTTACCCCGGTGGGGAGTCCAAAAGGTGTTCACCCCACAGCATTATTGTTGGCGAAGTTTACGGAAGAGTAGGTTTAGAAGTTGAAAGCCTCAGCGTTTGCATGATTTCTGACTTAACGTAGTGAAAAATTTGCGGAATTCCATTTAGGAGACTGTGATTGGTCTTGCAAATAGCAAGGAAAGAGAGTTGTTGCTTTTTTCTGTTTGGACCTCATATTTAGGACTTGAGAAAGTGCAGCAATACAATGGAAAGCTGTAGGTTCACTCTTAAGTATGTAGGATATACCAAAACGACAAAATAGAGATATAATGCTGTGGAACAGGATGATGTAACTGTTCTTTCTCTTTCTATACTACTCTCTTCGGCTACTACTGCAGATAGAGACTAATCTACCAAAACAGACTACATTTTTGATCCTTCCCCTTGTCCAGTTTATTTTGCATTTCTTTCTCAATTCCATTTCAGTTATTCCGTCTATACATTTAATTTCAGTTATTCTTTCCCTCCCTTTATTATGTCTTGTAGCCTAACATCCCTTGCCGCACACTCTCGCGACGGGTTGCATGGTTATACGTAAATGTAAATCTCTTCGCGTTTCAATGACGTTTCGAGGAAAATATATTACCGATCATTGAGATACGTAAAGCATACGTAAAGTGAAAAGCATCCGAAATGTCAAGTGCTCGAGGGGAGGACAGTCGGTTCGTTAATTTCAGTCCTTCAAAACAAACAAAGCTAAATTTCCCGGGCACAATTCCTCCCCCTAATTTGGCGCGTTAAATTCGCAAGCAACTGTTAAAATCTCCCCATCCATGCCCGGCTCAAGTATACAGAATAAATCAATGCAAAGGTGTTTCGTGTGTCATAAAAATCTCTTTGTCGCATGGTGCTCTGATAATTATTAATTTAAATAATAATTGCGTAAAAATAAAACGATGGAATTCCTTTCTGCTATTCCGGGCGTTTGTCTTCATGAGTTAGCAGTTTAAGGTGAAGGGCACAATTGTGTTTAGGTGTGTGAAAATTCGCTGTCAAGTGTCTGGAGGTGGCTAAAATAAAATATGTGAGCTGGATGTTGTTCATCGAAAGAGAATGGTTTATTCGATGGATTCCAAAACCTTGATACGAAAACAGATGCTTCAAAATAAACACGTTCTGCCTACGGGGTACCTGTCCGTTTTATGTGTTTGTGATATTATCTAACGGATGCTAGTCGTTTTGAAGGTCATTGGGTGGATATTTTCAAATTCCACTGAAAATTCATGCCCCGAGGAATCACGTAAGGATGTAAAATACATCCGACTTGGCTCCAACTCCACAAATGACGTGCAAAGAACATGCTACACGTCTCTTTTTCTTCTTCTTCGATGGAAATATTCTTTCGTCGTTCATGTACGTATTATCTCAGTCGCCTTCTTATTAGATCTTTGAACGCCTTAAATGCAATAAAGAAGCAGGTAACGCAAATGCTTTGGAAGTGTTGGGCGTTGAGATTTGAACAACTTAAAAGCCCCTTTTAATCGTACACGTTCGAAAGAATTAATTTAATGCGGAGAAATTTCATCGTTTGACCTTTACAGAAAGCTAGTGGTTTAAGACAATGCGCGAAAATTCATATAGGTATAATGAAATTTTATCATACTGTCTCGCACGCGACCCAGTGTTGTTTCAGAATTATAGCCTCAAATCAAACAGGAAAAGAACCTTAAGGAGTTTCTTAATTCTGAAACTGAAAGAGTCAGCCACTGAATGGAAGAGACCTATAGATAAAAAATTCTCAGAATAATATGCAAATATACAATCGAATGGCAGACACAACCCTGGCTTGCAATGCCAGGTTGCGTTTTAATTATATTACGCCTGCTAATGTTTATTGCCTCTCCGCAATGGACCATTATTTATTATTACAGATAGCAGCGACTTTAACATACAGTTTGTAACCTTACTCTCCGTCACCGATGTCCTATACAAAAATTAAAGGGAGTCTCCAATAGCCGTAAACAATTGGCACCACTCGTCAGAGATCACTAACCTTGCTGTGTTGGTTTGCCGGGATGGGACTTCCACAGCAGAGACCAACCCCAGCCTCTCCACCAGAATACCCTCCTGTGATAGTTTACGGGTAGAATGCTTCCACGCCAGTGACCAACACAGTCGCAATCACACAACCCAGATAGGATCCTTTGCAAGGCTAATGAGACCCTACTAAAGGTGCCTGGTTATTAACACAACCACACACACACGCACACTCACAAGCACTCAAAATCACTCAATCACACATACAAATGGCCCCAACTTCTGAGAGAAACTGCTCCAAAAGAACGCGGTAAAAATCTTGCAGACAAGAACGGACGAGAGTGAGGGTCGAATACGTGTATTTCGGCTACCAAGTAGCCTTCTTCAGCGATCCGAAGGAAAAGCGTCTCAACAACGCAAGGTTGAAGTGATCATTGTAATTATCATGGCGATGTCCTATATTTTGGGAATCATCATCATTAGGTATTTCAGTTGATTGGCCGTTTTTTGGCAGTCCTTTCCCGAACTTCCTCATTTCTGGGACATTTTTTTCATTTTCCTGCCCTCTATAGTTGCTCGCCATCAGGTCTCTCATAAGTTACCTCTCCCTACGTCGTTCAACATTCTTATCCTCCGACCTCTTCCACTCTTTCGCAGAGTTCCCCGCTCCATATATCACCCTCTAATCAATATACTCTCACCTCTCAACACGTTCTCCTGCCATATTTTCTTCCTTCACCGAATATCCGCCACTTGCTTCCTGTCATCTCCCACCACGTCCAAAACTTCCTCGTTCGTCTTCCTCGCTGCTACCCAGCTCACATTTGGAAAATATCCTTGAAAATTTCAATCGCAGTCTCTCCGAAGGGAGGCCTCCTTAACTTTCCAACTGTCCGGGCACTGTTTTTTTTACCGTCGATGTTAATTTTCCGCCGCGACGTCTCCGCGCGCAGCGCCTCTAGCACGTGAAGTGCGCGCGACTGCGACCTAAAAGATGGTAAATCCTGCGACGAACGGAGGAGGAAAAAAATCACCGACAATGGAGCGCTCGTCTCATTCTCTCACTCTCCTATTCGTGGCAAGAAATGAAGGAGGGAGCAGGGCGGGGAGCCAGGCTGAAGCCACGTTGTGCAGAGAGAGAGAGAGACGGGGATTTTTATTGTTGTCGGAATTGGCGTCTGGATGTCGAGACTTGGGGCAGTATGGATGGGAGAGACAATGGGTCTCACCCTTTCCCCCCTCCCATCCTTCAAGTTTCACTATGCACAGAAAATTACGGAAATGTCAAAATCGGAACGCGAGAAGGGGAAGTTTTTTTATTGGGTATTCAAGAAAGGTAAAAAGGATTGCGCTCTTTTTTTTAAATTTCGAATCGTTTCGTCGTATTGGCTCGGGTTATTATTCGTAATATTCGTACCGCATGCCATTAGCGTTGCGAAATGGAGATTTGAAGTAATAACTCTCCTTAGAAAACTGTATTATAGTTTTCGAAGGAGCATTGGAATCATCTGCTCAGAGAGATATCGTATTCGAAAGTATCTATTTTTTTCTGATTGAGGAAATATTGTCAATTCTGTGAACATATTTCCTGAAAAAGATGTTGCAGTAGAAGGTTTGTGGTTGAAAAAGATTCGGCGACTACGGGAAAGATTACGAGTTCCTCAGCCGTCAACATGCCCTAACGACTTTATTTTCCCTATCGATTTGATTGAGACAGCATGCAAGAAACGTATTAGTATGTTGGATCATTGAATTTTTATCGAAAAACATTTTCTTCCCTTGTTTCATGTTTAAAGGTTCCATCCTGTGCATCCCTTGGCAGAAAATTCTTGTTTGTTGTATGTTTTTCATTCTACAATGGAACATTTAGCTCAATTTGAAATGAGGTGTTTATTTTCTACGGCGATATCGGAGGTCGTTAGTCTTCGTGCGTCGATTCGTGTTGCCGCCCGATGAATATCGGTAGTTGATTGTAAAAAAATATCTTATCAGTATTTTTTGAAACTGTACATTTCCGGAAAAATAACGTAGAAACTAGGTGTCAATCTAGGTGGAGATTTTATTGATAGACACAATCGTTGTTGGTAAGGGATTAATCCCTTGCTATCTCATCACATTGACAAAAGAAACAATTTCTTGACTCGCGCTAGAGTTTTTGGTCGCGTCTTGGAGGCAACAAACCGCTTTCGAGGTAAACAAGTCAATTGGAGCGTTAAGCGTCGACGACTCTTGCCCCAACAGACCATCTACCTCCCGTTATCTCTCGTTGCCGTTGGTTCATCGCCCGACAGCTTTCCTTATCTCTCTTGGGTTACAATTTGGGCGTGCGACTCCACTTTTTTGAAAAAAAAAGTTATCAGGTGAGACGCAGTGGAGTGTTATATGGGATCGCGGTGGCAGAGGAGAAAAAGATTAAATAAAACATTGCCCTTGTGTAGGCTCGCATTCGTCTTGTTGCCTTGTGTGTGCTCCATTCCTCCCTCTCCTTTGGTCGGTTGGTTTATTTGTGGAGGCGTCCGACGGCTGAGGTCATGTGCGCCATGAAGGATAGGTTGGTAGGTTGTTGAGGGAAGGATTATTCGGAGGGTGGAGAGAAATCCGGTGTCAGCATTGGCCTAGTCTTAACAAAATGCGCCAAAGATAACCACATTTTAAGATCGTATCCGACGGACGAAGTACTGGCCTTGAAGTGCTCTCCACATGGCACCCAAGTAGGAATATGGGTTTCACTGGAAAATTATGCAACCTCCGGGATTCGAACCAGAGCTCCTTGTGATTGGGAACCGGTACTCTTGCCACCACAATAATTAATTCTCTTTAACGTATATTTTATCAGAGTTTTATGTCATTAGTGCGTTTTATTTTTTACCTTCTTCTCCCGAGAATTCCTCTAAAAATATAAAATGTATGAAATTCTGTGTGAAGTAATCATTCGCCTGCCCTGGGATTCGAACACAGACCCCTCGATATCGCGCCGAGTGCTCTAACCAGTGGAAATGCCCAGGCGTCCTCTTCCACTATCAATATCATGGAGGGCATGAGGAGCAAGTTTTTCCTCGCTTTTTAAGGTAGTTCGAGCAAGATAACATACACATCAAATTTAATGAATTTGTCCTCGTTACGAAGAAAAAGATCTCGTCTTTCTCATGACAACAAAATATCAGCAACTCACTACTAAACTTTTCGAGTTATTTCCCAAATAATTCCAATAATTTTCCATGAGAAATTGTACGGGCATGCATTTCAGAGGGACGTTATTTAAAAATTGAGGAATTTATACCGCAAAGATCTCGTCAAAAATTTAGAAGTGCGTAGTTTATATTAATTTCCAACTATTTTTAAAAATAAATCAATTATTCACCGCAGTAATTTTTACAGAATCATTGGAAAAATATTCGGTTATGAAGGCGTTTTCGGCATACGGCGTGAAAAAAATGAGTTAAGTTAAAGACTAAAGTATGCCTACTTAGTAAAATAATGAGAATTTCAGTCATATGAAGCAATATTTTTGAACCATTTATATTAATTAAAATACTTCATGCTTCTTCCTGCTGCTGAAATTAAAATATAACATTCAAATATGGTCTCTACTATGACTACGGAAAATCTCGCTCTAACCACCTTAATACCTCAATGAAGAATATGTCCCCTGAAAAATATCCGCCGTCGCCGGGATTCGAACCCTTGTCGTAGGGATGGGATGCCTCTACTCTTAGTCGTCACAACACTTACCCAATCCCCTCCTTCAATTTCGGTGAAGAAAGCTGGCGACAATAAGACCCGAAAATCTTTCTCCATACGCTTTTTTTGTGTTATGACCAGGGTCGACGGCGTATCATCTCCCTTCGGTTCCTCCTCCTCCTCCTCCGGGTCGTCAACCCATTGCTTTGCGCTCCGCGTACGTGACGCGAGACTTTTCACGTCACCGGGGACCTTTCTCGAGCTTTCATAATAACTCTTCCCCTCTCACGTGTATTTTTTCTTCTTCATTTCTCCTTCGGGCTCTGCTTTTGTCATTAAAGGAGTCTCTTCTCAGCCGCACCATTCTTCTCCTCTTCTACTGCCCCGTCATATTTCCCTCTCTCGCTCGCGGAGGTGCCGAGATATGAGTTTGACTTCCGAGAAAGCAATCTTGTCGCGAAGTGTATAAGATCGGGTCGACGTCGTCTTCAAGTGTAGTAGTAACGGTGGACGAGGCGCAAGTGTTCCGTGAAAGGCCCTCTCACGCATGCGCGCTTCTATTCAGGTGCGTGTTTTGCTTGCTCTATCACTCTCTTGGGGAGCTGGGAAAGTAGAAATGTTCTCATACCTCGCGCGGGCAATTAACCGCTTGCGTTTTGTTCTCCTAACAATGCTCTCTGGGAGAAACCCTTAGAGGTGGAAGAAGGTTTTAAACTTTAAAAGCTCTCGGAGACGCAATGGGAAAATTGTAAATGCTTGTCATGGCGCTATCGTCGACGGCCATATCCGTTATCAGCTACAAGGATTACAAATAATTACGTTTATCATTGGAGTTTTGATAGAATTAAGCGATAAACTGAGGTGAAAACTGTTTGTCATGATATTTATATGTTGGGATGATATTTATTGTAGTGTTTAGTTGTTTGCTTTGGAAATTTAATTAAAGTACTAGTTAGCTATGCTTTGACTAGTTCATGTTGCAATCGGTACTAGGTATTATAGCCATTAAGTCAATAAATACTAGTTTTAAATGTATTCATAAACTCATCAGGTGCTACTTAATGTGAATGGTAATTCAAGTAATGTGAGGTAATTATTTGAGTTCAATGCGTACATGATTGATCATTGTTTTGGCAAGTATCTAAAAGGACATGCCAAAAAATATAATAGACATTATGTTTGTTAAAAATTCTTTGATAATAGTATGTACGTGAATAACAATGTTGGCACTATCTATTCCAGAACGAAAACTAGGAGCTCTGCTCTCAGCTCCACCGCTTACCAAATCCAGTAGTTCACCGGAGCCATTACGATCCAAAAAACCTCAGAGGAAAGCCGGCGACTTCAACGAACGGGCAAGGTGAGTAACTTGAAATATTTCCTATTTTTTCCTCGATCCTGTACGACTGCGTGGTGCAAATACTGCTAAGTAAAATTCAAGCCAGTCATTGGCGAGTGTGTGACGGTAGTCGAGCGTTTGTTTTTTAGAGCTGAGAGGGACGACCGATGGATTCTAAGGGGATCGTGACTTCGTGTCGTTCGTCTACCACCTGCGACCGCGCTCGTGGCTGGTCTTCTTCAGTGTGACGCTCATGTCAGCCGTGTGAAAAACATCCACCCGTCGCCGTGGCAACGCGTTTCATTTCGAACCCTGTCGCCAAACAAGCGATCAAACACACTTCGCCGCTCCGTCTTGCACCCGTGGAGCACGAGTCTTCGTCGCCGTCGTGGTGTGGGTCTCAATTTGTGTCCAAATCACACTCCTCCTCCTCTTGGAAGGAGATGTAATCATTGGCGCCTTTCGCGTGGAGTGCCAAAAAATCCCGCGTCTCGTGTTTAACAGGGTGATTAGCGCGGCGCGACGCTCTTATGGTGCCAGCCGATCGTGTGTGTCGTTGGGAATCGCGGTTGATTATTTTTTTTCATCACCTGGCCTCATCATTTCGTTCTAATTGCTCTAGACGATCGCGGGAACGAGTCGTTCCTTTTTTTTTCTACCGAAGGTTGGGATAAATATGATGTCAACAATTAATCCAAATTAATTTTATAACAATAAGAGGTCGTGAAAAGGAATCAAACTAACTAAAATTTAGCATTGAGTGTTGAGAATAATTAAAACACTTTACATGTTTACATACGTTAATTCAATAAGTCGACCGCGGTTTCAGCGCAAGAGCTTCATTATCTGGACTACTTGATAAGTAGCGTTGATAATGACTCTCTTGTATTGAAACTGCAGTTGATCTATTTAATTGCCGTGTGCAAATACAAAGTGCACTTTTTATTTTAAATGGGTTGAAGTTCCATAAAATAAAGGTGGAAACTGTTGACTTTGTATAGCATTGAGATTCTTTTTACTGAATGCTCGTAGTAACTTGTGCGGGTGGATTCGTGAACTGATTTTCCTTCGGAATTGCATCGCGTAAACTCGTCAACTTGCGCAAAATAGCCCCTGATCGAATTCGGGCATGTGGTCGCGTAAGTGTTCACTTACACACCCGCGCGGGTATAACGAATAGAAGCGTTAAAATATAAAATCAACTCTCTACCCCGCATGCAATTTAGCATAGAGCTTATCTTTTGGATGACACCACCTTTCCTTCGTTTCGTTAAGTATGAACACTCGTGGAAAAATCATAGTCCACCGAAAAAAGGTGATTTTTACATTGAAAACGAAAGTTTGGTAAATTTATGGCGGCAGTGAGTGTCGCAGGTCTTTTATGCGGAAAATGGAATTGTTTTTTTTAGAATTTAACAAAAAAAAAGGTGCCTTCTACCGGGAAACTGAGCATTTGATCTACTTTCACCCAAGGCATTCGGCCCAATCGAAGTTGAATTGCTGTGGAAAAACACGCCAAATTATTGAGACTTTTTGTTTTGATGTTCTTCAGAAAGGTGCCCGTGAATCCATTTCCCTAGGCAGACTCCGTCTTGGCTGAAGTCCTGGAACGCTATGGAGATGCTCAGCATCTTCAGACCCTTTTCGTGTTTTTGCTGCGAAATGGCTCTGATGATCCGACCGATCGCGTTACCAGCTTCGCTTGCGGCGTTAAGGTTTCAAGACCTCGAACCCTGCACACTCACTTGGTGGAGAGAAGGGCGGGGATAGATATAAAAAGCTCGCGAATGTCGCTTCGTTTCCTTTCCAGCTCGCCGTCATATCTTTCCCTCCCCGTATTGGCTCAAGACCCATCCATATTCACCATCCTTTTATCTCGATGTACCTGTTTTGCTATACCAACCTTCCTGACTCGGTGATGCTTCCTAACCACATATTATTGGTTGAGTAAACGCTCGGAATAGCCTACCGTCGTAGATCGTCATACTACGCTTGAGCTACCCTGGTTACGCGTATTACATTGGTAACTATTTCGAAGTTTGTACTTAACACTAGAACAGCGGACTTTTTCGTTTTCCGTTACCGGTGGCAGGGGTCGTTTTGACCCCTGATTATTTATGCAATTTTTTTCTCTTTTGCAAGTTTTTTTTGTTCCTCTATTTAGGTATTGTTATATTTAGGCTTAGGTCTGCCATTGCCTTATTTGGCTGCACAGGGTCAGGTAGGCAATCCGCATTACTCAAAGGTACTGATATCTTTACTCTTTCTCTTATATGGCATCTTTTTTGCGTTAATTACAGTTTCAGTTTTTTTTGGTAAAAACGAGAGTACACACTGAGAAATATGTTTTTTATTTGTAAAGAATGAAAGGAACACTGTAGTACAGGAACTGATTAAGGATACAAGTTACAAAAAGAAGCCACATTTCAACCAAATTTTGTTCAGGGCAGGTACGTAAAACAACTATTAGTTTTCCTAACAAAATGTCGAAATAATTTTTCCACTGGCATATATGAAAGGCAGTACACCAGTTTCACTTGTACTAGTGCCACGCACAAACTTCCTGCAGCCTACACACATATTACACGTGTTGTTACCGTGACATTTCTTCATAACGTGGCACTTACGGCGAGAGGAAGGTATGGGCACATTACATGAGTCTGATTGAATCCTTAAGAGTTAAGTTCCTACTCTGCCTGTACGTTTTTGAGAGCTCAGAAAGATTGGGCAAAATTTGATGGCGTTGCACTTTTTTGCCATAACACTCCCGGTACAAAACCCACATTGATGGCAGTCAAGTCTAGAATATTATAGAATACGTGTATTTGCCAACGTCGAGTGCATGCTCGAACAGAGTACAGTCGGGCCATTTGGTCATTGTCCCAACTAAATTAGTTTGCTTAGCTTTCACATTCTTCGCCAAGTGCAAGGAAGAAAAAAAAATAACTGTAGTTACGTTACGTCTCTTTCCAACTAATGGATCACTCAACTTCATCACTGCGTGCTCGCCTATATTTACATCGGGAGGTCTGTCCTCAGTTTTATCCAGGTAGGGATGAGCATTGCATATGTACTTACTCTTTGAGTCCACAAGCATCCAGAACTTAACACCAAACTTATCGGGTTTATTTGGTATATACTACGTAAAAGGACACCTGTATTTAGATGGGAATAACTGTTCATCTACGTTCAAATTGGGCCCTGGTTTGTACAGATTCTTGCAGTTTTTGATGAAAGGGTTCCACACAGCAGACACCAGGGAAAACAAATTGGTTTGAAGACGCACTGCTTTCTCACCACTGATATCAAACGTAGGGAACCGCATTATTTTGCGGAAACGATCCCGAGACATGACCTTTGTAAAGGAGGGTGGCACCCAGTTTGTGGACCAAAGACTTAATTTCTAGAGTCTAGCTCCATAAGCCCTCCGTGCATAGAGAAAACCTATGAAAGTAAACAGTTCGTCAAGAGAGACTGACCAGTTACCATCTTCTGTTGCTGCGCGATCACGGATATGAGTGCATAGCTGTATGCGTTTCAACATTCCATTAGTTATGAGCAAATTTCACGCCGATTGAGCACTATCTTCGCCTATATTACGCTTCGCATACGGCATGGGACCAGGCCCCTACTGCTGCGCGTCCGTCGCCCTTATCCGATGTGAACGACGCTTATTGCTTCTTTGTACATACGTTAATCGGAGTTGGATGTATACACAAGTTCCATGAGGGGTCAAAATGACCCCTTCCGCCGGAAACGTTATATCATCGCACAGAAACCGATATATTGGCCAAACGAGGATAGAACTTCGTTTCAGAGGAGGAAGTCCCTTTCATGAAAATTCAAAAAAAGCCAACCCGTAGTTTTGAAAAAAACAAGTATGAAAAGTATTAAGTGAAAATAAAAATGGGTCATTTTGACCCCTACCGCGGTTCTAGTGTTAAGCAAAGGTAAAACTTCGTATTTTGAGTAATGGGTGAACAATTGAATCGTGTTAGGTGTGGCTATGTTAGGAGGTAAGCGGAGGAAACTAGTTCGTTCTTTGGTGTCGGTGTGATTGATAGATTCGAAGAAAGGTCTTTGCGAGAGAATTGCTAATTAGAGCGAGGGAAAGTTGGGTTTCTTCACGAACTTCGTTGGCTCCTTCATCTTCCAGGTGATGGTAGTAGTTGAGCTTTTTTACCCATTAGGTTACCCATCTTTCTGCGAAAAATTAATCTTAGTCTCGTTTGTCTTATTTAGTGAAATGTAAGTGAACACTCGGAAGGAAGAGAATTTTCGTCGATTTTTCATGAACAGAAATGCAAGGGACGTTGGTGAATAGTAATTCGCAAAAGAAATGTGGTGCCATGATTAGACGTTAGAACTTAGGTGGGTAATGAGGACAAGCCCTGCCGCGGTGAGATGCTAGTTGTAACGGAAACGAGGCATTACTTGCCGGGCCTAATACCTAAAAGCGCGCTCTGGCGACACGACATGGACGGGCGACCATATCCAAACAATACGTGGAGGCCGTGCCTCTTCAAAGGGTGCCGCCGCCCGTAAGACGTTTTACACGCGGCAATGAATCCATACGCCCCCTCCCCCTTGCCCCATTGCCAACCCTCCGATGGACCCCAACCTCCCCTTCCGTATTCGGACGCGACATGCTGTTTTACGGGGACGCGATTGGAATATCGTCTTGAGTGGCGAGGGGGTCGGAGAGAGAGAGAGAGAAAGGCGCGGAGTGGGCTTAAGGGAATAGGGGCGGGGGATTGTAATCGAGACCTCCTCCCTACCTCTTGTCACGTGTCACCTCCCCCTCTGCCCGTATAGCTCATTAGATCGCATTCGCTGGAGGAGATCGAAGAGGGAGGGAGTGTACCCACTTACTCGTCAGAGAATGGCGATCGCCTTCACTTTCCAAGTTTCGTTCAACCAATTGGAGAAGTTTTTCGTGTTCACTCCATTTTCGCGCACCCTTCTCTACCCATTTTCGTCTCATGTCGCTTTTCTTGGTGCATTCCTACGCGTCAGGGTGAAACCCCATAAGAATAGTATTAGGATAGACCTTTTCTACAGAAGTATGCTGGCCGATTTAAAAATATTTACCTGTATATTTCTTTGGTAAGAAACTTTAACCAACTTTTGTGTTGTATTGATGGAATCTGAGATTTTGGGGAATCTCACGCACATGTTACAACTGAGAAAAATTCAAGGAAATCCCGGGATTACTTCGCAAAAATAGGAGTAAAATTAGGTAGGGCCTTCAGCAATGACCCCTAACAAAATGAAGAATTTGTTTTACACGTTGTTCTTTCTACTTCAGTGAAGGTATTAAATATTTTATTTGCTATGTCTGTCTATAATTAAACACGGTTCATTGCGTATGTAACTTTTAATCGATAAAGATAATGTATCGGTGTAAGTCTATGAGATTCAGAGCAGTGAATATATGCATCTAGCGTTCTGCTTTCGTTCATCAGCACGTCATGTTTCTTGAATACCCCTATCCATTGATTATGACATGCATGTGACATTTTGTTGTGGCATTATAGTTAAATTTCTTGGTAAGAAAACGTTTGTTCAGAAGGTATAGGCATGCAAAAAGGAAAACCGGGGAGCAGTATATTTCATTCTGCGAATTATCAAGTCACGACCTACCAAACGACGTCAAGGAAGAACTTAGGTTCAGTGAAATAAAAAAAATGTGTTTGTGTTGCCAGCTTTTCTCTTTATCGCCTCTAGGTGGACTTTTACCTCCATCCTGGAGAGTTATACCTGTAATGCATGCGCAGTCACCAATAGGCAGTATTATACACTTATTACGCTCGCAAGGGGGCCGTTTCGTTTCGGTGTTGGTGATATGAAATGGGAGAGAGAACATTCTCTCCGGGCATAAATATTTCCGTCTTCGTTTCCCATCCAAGGCCTTTCTTCCTCTGTGTATTCACTTCTCTTTTGATTAGCCATTAGTGTCTCTACAATACTTGGTTAACCTTCCACCCTTTTTAAAAAGTGCAACTAGTATCCTTTTACGCTCGGGTGCGTTGCAGCAATGCAGGCATAGAAACGTCAACCAATGCAAGTACAAACACTGATTTATGGTGGTATTTTTATTCTGGTTTCATGAAAAAGAGGCATCACGGACTTATTTTGTAAATATTTCAGAAATGCGCACTGTCAGCGGAAATGATGTAGTGGAGGCAGTTAGCATATTGAAAAAGTGTTATGGAAAATTCATTGCTGTGGACATGCAAATTCATGTTTTATGAGCAAAAAACCATTAGTAACAAACGCATTATTGTAGTTTGAAAAAAATGAACTCCCGATGCGGCGACTATTAACTTAATCAGGGAGCATCCATCTGTCTATATGAAACCTCACTACACATTTCCTGCGTTTGATGTACGATTATAATTCGAAATCAGTTAAGTTATTTCATCAAATTGTACTTTCCACTTAATGTTTAGATACCAGTAGATTATTTTAACTGCTTCAAAGATAGTAATAGTATGAGCAGTCAATTAGCTAAATCCACATGTAGTCATCTATTAATTCGATTACACTCAGTGAGAATGCCACTGGATTCAACTGTGTGAGGCGGGAAAAGTATGCCGAAGGATAAATGGAACATCTTCGCACTGTCATATGGAAGATTTAAATACGACGCATTTCAACGCTTTTGCATCATCTTCAGGTACTAGTAATGAAAGGCATCGTACTAGAAACTTCCAGCGGACAGACAGTGTGAAGCATTAATTTCATTGTATCCTTAACGTTCCACGTTCTTAGTGCGTGTCCTTATTTACCTTAGGTTCGGCCGTGCCCCACAAGAGAAATGCGCCTCAAACTTACGTAAGCCAGGATTCCAGTCTAACGTTTGCGAGCGGGTATTTCCATTCGGGATGAGGATCGAAAAGCACTCGGCAGCATGAGGATTTGCGACTCTCCCGCTCCAGTCCATTTCACCGATGTCGCCCCAAGGGGAATGCCTCGGATTTACTGTTAAGCGAGCGGATATATTTTCGTCCTCACTCTGGGCGGGGCCGCTCCGGACGGGGAATGTGCGGCGAACGTGGTCTCTGCGGTGTCGAACCCGAGGTTAGCCGATCGCGGCGACTCGCCGAGGGCGTGTTAGGTGAATGGGAATGGTTATGGGGTGGTCTCGACAACGAGGTCGATCCGTATCATTTGCGTTCACTGTACGATGAAGAAGTCTATGTACTTGAGCTGTAGAGATGTGTTATGTCGATAATGAATGACTCGTTTGTCTTAAATAAATAACAGTTTAAGGAGAGCATAATTTCACGTTCCGTAGTATGCATTTCATATTCTTGTATTATACTGTATACCATTTGTTTGCATTGGAACTTGTTTGAAAAACAACTGTTAATTTCTAGTTACCAAAATCCTTAGCGTCTTTTTAAATGTGCGGTAAACTATGATTACATGTTTTAAGTGAGTAATCAGTTTGTAAGTTCATAATTGCCTGCTTGGAATTCGATTTCAGCCGACCGCGATAGCCAGGTTGGTAACGCACCCGGAGGTCGGAGGTTCGATTCCGATTAGATGCCATGCTTGTATTTGGATTTAGGCCTTAGATTAAGGCGTTGCGATATAACTATGGCAGTTTGAGCATCTAGAACTCAGCTGTACCACTACTAATTCTAACTCTTTACATGCTCAAACTTTGCTGCCAACGCACGCAGTAGGTGTAAAATGCAATGTGGGATTATTTTCACCTATGCAGAGCGAATCGCTAAGCCTTGTGTGGAGATGTATAAGTCTTGGATCACGTCATCTCGTCAATAGCTCTCCGAACTCTCCGTAAATTCCCCCGTCTGACACGAGAAGGCAAGCGAGCGTGCGAGCAAGCCGAGTACTTGAACTTCAAAGCCTCCTCAACCACCAGCAAGGGTTCACAATTTCCCTTTCACCACCTGAGGTACATACATACGAGACGCAGCGATCTGTTTTTCCAATCGTCTAGGTAGCGTTGGTCTTTATGTGATTTCCGCGTGACATGTGTAAGTACCCGAAAACAAGCATGTACTGTGTTGGCATTAGTATAAGCGGCCCTGGAATGAATGGACGTCGGGGATGAATCGCGAATAAGATCGTGGTTTGTGCTGCCCTTAAGTTTCCGCTGGAAAAATTATTCAGCATGAGTGGCCAGGAGAAAGTTTGTTTCAAATAGCTATCAAAATTGTCCTGCATTTCATATAATGTTAAATCCAGCATCCCACAAATGGATTTTTGGATATTAAATACGAACTTCGAAATAAACATATTTTTTCGTCTTTCCTTTGGATATTTTCAGGTGGCAGAGATCTATTAGGAAATGAAGGCAATTTTTTACGTTGATGCGTGTAAATATTTTTCGAGATAATAGCCCGTGTACAGCAGCGACTTGCGTGTAATTGGCTCAATAGTGTAACCAGAAATACAATGAATATCAATATGCTCAACTGGTATGTGTTACTACGCTGTCTACGAACCAGTAATCTTCAGGGCCATTGGTTTTCTCGGCATCCGTATCTTTTCGCGTACGGATGGGTAAAGAGCAGGCTTAGACAGTGGACACGTTACATCCTTTTCATGAAGTTTCCTCTTACACATATTTCATTTTCTTTTTTTCAACATAGGGTGGTATACTGCATCTTTTCGGAAAGAGCTGTAGTGATTGCCATTTGCTTTTCTGCGCAGTTTGCATTGCTCTCTGCCTCCAGCTATAATTAAAATCACGTTACCGTTCTATGCAAGGGTGGCCATCAAATAATCTTGGATTTCTGTTTTCTTTCTGTTTGTTAATGGAATTCTTTCTGATGGAAGAGACTCGTGATTGTCTCCAATAGGAAAAGTTTTACGACGTCAATAAACATGATGGTTGCGAAAACCTTTTCAGCTCTTAGCTTTTCAAATTAAAATATTATGAAGATTTTTTCGGGAGGAGTAATTTATTGACCCTTCGGGTCCTGCCACGATTGTTGGAAAAATCTTAGGACCTTCGCATATACCTGTGGTGATTTTATTTGGTTGCCATCACCCATCACGGCCGCAGTATTCATTCGTCTGGCACGAATTTCAGAGTTAACTGCTTTATGGCCCCTCTAGCGACAACTAAACCTATTGACTTTGGACTTCTCAGGATAATAATCATTGAAAAGAACCTCATGTTATGAATATGCATAAATTATCTGGTCACGTGCCATGTATCGGGAGTTAAGCGTTTATAATGCGCATGGGTGGTTCGTGCCTTTGTCAGTAAAAATATCTACCGCTTAGAATGTTTAGCGCCTTTCAATCTTCGAGGCTGCATGAGTTAAACCAAACAAGTAATCTCATTTCTTGCGTAATATCGTATAAAAAATTTCCTCCACCTGATAACACTGGTCGACGAATATGTTTTATTCGATTCTTTTTCAAATCCGAGAAGCCTTGTTGTTGTACCTTTTCTAGTGAACTATTGCATTTTTTATTTATTAATTAGGGCAATTTGCTAAGAACTCAAAGTTTAAGCTGCGTTTCGGCCTTTATTTTATTTCCGTTTTATTTCACGGCGAAATATGCTCATAATATTAGCTATTTCGCAGAAATATCTCATAGAATTTGCCGAAAAATACTTCGTTTGGAACAGGTAACACTCGGTAATATTCCACACAAAATTTTGACGCACTGACCAGTTTCTCCTTCTCCTAAATGCTCCTAGTATTTTAAATCTGATGATTATTTGTTTTAAAAATCGTAATAAGTCAGTGAATTAAAACGTTTTATGGAATATAACCATGTGTTTCTTCTTTTGAACGTCACAATTTCACAAAATTAATCCTTCACCATCGCGTTCATACTATTCTATTCTTTCACCTGTTGTCTCCTTGAAGCAGTGGCGGATTCGAGACTATCTCTCGGGGGGGGGGGGCAATATCTTCTAATATGCTATAACCGGGGGGGGGGGGGGTATGGAATATTCCCCAAATGATATACCATGTGTTTTTGTAAGTGCAAGAACTATATGTTTTTTTTGTCTCGGGGGGGGTGGGGGGAGGGGGGGGGGGCAATTGCCCCCTTGCCCCCCCCGCCCCTTGGATCCGCCACTGCCTTGAAGCCCATGTAATTTCAAGTGTACCTATAAGTGAAAATATTGTATTGAAAGGTTGGTTTTGCACGTTAGTAGATAAGAGGACGCGTTTCTCAATAAGAAGATAGTATGAATATGAAAAAGTTGCAGTTATTTCGTCTTACGGTGGATCTTCCTGAAGTCGCGTCGAAACGGAATAAATTAGGCGGGAGGAGGCACCTAATCACCGAAATAAAAATACGAACACACCCACACGCACGTTTATTCGTCGTTTTTTCCGTGTCCCACTCCGTGTCCCGTGCTCGGGATACGCCTTGTTCCTTCCTGTATCCCATCCCTCCCCTGCCCCCATTTACGGTCCCATTCGTGCAAAAGGACTTCCATTGAGGAGAGATTATATTGAGCTCCCAAGGGAGAGGAGCTCCGAATGGAACGGAGCTGGCTCAAGTGGTTCCTGCCCTTTGCACGGCGTGGGTAGTGGTTGTAGTGGGTATGTTTATTGAAGAACGTCGAACCGGAAAGGTGCATTCGATCTCTCTGAGATTTTTTTCATTATAATAATAAAAGGGTGCGTCTGTTGTAAGGTGCTTCCTGTGTCGTAGTCCAATGGTCCCACATCCCCCCCTTTTACTCTCTATTCTATTGCCCTCGTCTCTTCCCTTCTCTATCATGTTCATTCCCTCTTCGGATTTCTTTTCATTCTCTCCCTTTGCACATTCGTCATCGTCATTCGCATTCGACCGTATAATTTCAACCCTTCAATGCTTCAAACCTTTCCCCCCCCCCCCACCCCCCGTTCGCTAATTTGAGCGACTCGAGTAGACCAGCAGAGCAGCAGTGGTGAACCTTTCCCCTCACTTCCGGGCATGAGCCCTCTAGTAACGCGGCTGTTAGGGTTAAAGGTGGGGGTCAAAAGGTGGGCATGTACGGAGCGTGGTGGATTAGAAAGGTTGGTTTTTATAGGGTATGATTGGTTGGCAATTTGTATTTCTTTTAAGTCTTGTGTTTTTTCTCTTGCAATAATCATCTGCAGTCAACAATCCGAAGAATGGTTTGCTGCAGCTCTCCTTTCAAATCTTCTATCAGCTAATCGTTTTACCCTGACAATAGTTTTCAATTTTGCATCCCTCAACTCCCTTATGTATTTAATTCTTTGTCTTGTTCGACAATTCTTCCTGTTTAATTTTTCCCTTCCATTACCGTTTCCTGAAGGCTGTTATGTGTCTGAGTTTGTCCTGTTAAGTTTTCATCTTCATCTTTGCAGAGTTTTCATTAATATTTGTTTCTCTTCAACTATTCGTTGGACTTCTTTATTGGTTATTTTCTCCGTCCATTTGATCTTCATCATTCTTCTACATAGCACAACATTTCCAATGCTTCCAAACGCATCTGCTCTGCTGATGTTGCATATATTAATGTGTATCCCTTGTTGAGTGTTGTAGTTTGTATAATTTTTTGTTAAAGGCGCATTTATTTCTTTTTCGTTAAGTCCGCACAGAACAGTCTCGAGGCAATTGGTGAATACACGCCTACCCTGCCATTCGACGCGTTGCCAATTGATTCTCGACAGGATAGTTGGTCGACTCTCGCTTCCGCCGCGCTGACTCTTCAGAAAGCGCGCCTCGTGTTCACTCGCTCGAGGGAGAGAGCAAAAGCCATTGATCACGAAATCTTGAATTCCCCACTAGTCGTCGGGACTCCTCGAGAGCCACCTACCTCCACTTCTTTCGAAGACGCGAGGAGCAGTGACTTAATGCGTCAGAAAGGTTCGCGGCTGCGATGGAATAAATTATGTGGCGAGAGAGAGTGTGTGTGTGTTTTGTGCGCGTGTTGTTTACCCCTGCAAAAGGTTTGCCTTTTTTGTAGTCAGTTTTTTTATTTTATTTCCGAGTGATCCACCTTTGTTTTCCGATTCCATGTGAGTTACGTAGTCACTCGTTACACGAAAATAGGACCGCTTGCATGTACACGATACGAGTAACAACAATACTACTCGCATCCTAGTATGGCTCGAATTATAACTGAATTGAAATGGTGCGAGAATTGCGCGCGAGCTTGTGCGAGAATAAGATGATGGCGGGCTCTATTTCTAAGGACCGTATTGCGCAACTACAAATCAGATGTAACCATGGCTTCCAAGGATAATGGGTAAAATAAAATACTGTTTCTGTGTGGATAATATTCAGTAGCGCGGAGAGAGGTGAAAAGGTCGCGTTTCTTTTGTATCGGTGGTGTAAACTTCGTTTCATTTTAACTCTGTAGTGGTATTTAACGATTCTCAGCGCGAACAAAAGAATCAATTCAGCGATACATTGGAAAATAACGCAGTCTAACTCTAGCACGGGTTGTTTTACGGAAATTCTTACCCTGGGAAATGGCCTGAAGCTGGAGTTATCTGATATATGAACTTTTAAACCCAGCGTAGTGAGTTTCTGTGCCTATTCCGGTGGTGGAAAATGGTGAGATATTGTTTAGAAACCAATGATACCAATATTAACTTGGATGCTCTATATATTCGAACCGCCGATACAAACGACGTGACATTCGAGTTGGTGTTAAATCTTCACGTTAAAATATTTCCTTAACATCTTCAATCCGTTGTCGTTTCATTCAGAGGAAGTGGATGAAAGTTTTGAGACCTACATTCAAAAGCGGAGGAGCAGAGAGCCCGATTTTTTTCGAAGACTTTCTCTTTCCCCACTTACGCCGCCCCATATCTCCTTTCCTCTTAAGGAAGTTCCACCGTGACTGTGTGAGTTAAAACAAATGCTACGTTATAGCTAATATTGCTTGAAATAATACTGCTTTCACTGATTTAATTCCTTCGCTAATTAGAAAGACACTAAGGCAAAAATATGAAAATTATTCGACGAATATATTTAAGATTAGCACGTTTTCATGCAATAGCGTCATTTCTGTTGAAAAAAAAAATTTGACTTCATTTCCTATAGTTATTTGCTGATAAACTCAAATATGAAAATGTACTGATGCCTTAATTCTAACACCGTTACATTTCTTTTAAGAATTTGCGTCTTATATACAGTTTTTCACGAATATAGCCTCTATATTAATTATAAAAAAATACTAATACCCTTTTTTTCGCAATTTTTTCGCCCTTTTTTTCAATGAACACCTTGTGATTTCAAGTTCAATTTACGAAAAAAGTGTGAACATTACGGTATTGTTGTTTATGTCAAACGGAGAACACGTTTTTTTCTATAAGTAACAAGAATATGAAAAACGTCACATACACATCATTTACAGTGGCATATCATATCCTCCCCGGCACGATCCTCCGCGGCACGATCCTCCGCTTTTGCCTCTGGTCTTCTCCGTCCTTCCCTCCAGATTGTGACTTCTTCACACTTCGTTCAGCCTCATCGTCACTGATTTCCTTTACGAAAGCTAGCCACGCGTGTGCGTTCCTTGGATCGGATAACAGGGAGGCCATGCCTCCTTTGTGGAGTAGAATACGCTTCTCGTTTTCCCTTTATGCCATTTATTCCGTTTTATCGCCCTCTTTTGCTTGATC